>OX337239.1:2226267-2746267 GCA_946965045.2 Epithemia pelagica | reverse complement strand
ACCAATTTGTGATGCTACTGCCTTGGTAGATTTGTGCTGTCACACGGCATACTGTCTCAAACGACTTATTTCAGAAATGGAAGAGGATAACAGTGTTACATTGAATACTACGATATCTCTTTTCCGCAAAACCTTATATGGATCTTCTGCTTCTATTTGGAGAAAAGCCTTCCCTGATTCCTCATCTCAATATGTCGATTATACTAGCCTGATGGATGTTTTCCGACATTTCCTCAGTCATCATGGGATATTTGCTGGGGATGAAAGTGGACTTGGTCGTGTTGCTCTTTCACTCAAGAAGTACCTGATTGGAGATGTCTCTCAGTACCGAAAACCTCGATCCGTTCCAACCTCGAAGGTTACCTGGGCCCTGGAGCATATGAAACAGATCTATTCCATACTCCAGGCAGATGACGGAAAGCCATTTCTCACTGATATTGAAATGGAACAGGCGCTGCTTTATACCACGCCAGATACTTGGTTCAATCAATATATTGATGAACGTGATTCGCTTCAAGAAAGGATGAAAAACAAGGCCTCTACGACGAATACCAATGGGATGTTTTATATCGTAGCGTCATTCTATGAGAAACAGGAATCCTTATCCTCCAGGAAATCAAAAGAGGTTGCAGCCAGTAGACGCCATGCTTCGGTTACGGACCATGTAACACCTTCGACACGGAAAAGCAGAACGAAGACTGTGGAGAGTGAACGCGATTCACGCAAGGATTCCAAGAGGCCGGTACTCCCTTCCCAACCGACTTTAAGCGTGACAGATAGTGACAAACCTACGACATTGGCAACTGGTACCCGACATGAAACCTTCAACAGAATAGCACTGAAGCGTAAATCGGCACCACCACCTCCTGTCAAAGTGATTCCGATAGAAGGTGGACAACAGACTCCAATTCCATCACCATCAGTTTCATTCATATAAGTTCCCCAAGTACAAGATCCCTTGTCACACGTTCGGTCGACTGATTCATTACAATCCGATGAACCGTTAGACAACATTGGCGACAACTATCTTGTTAAATTTGCGAAAGATGATTCGGAAATGCTACAAGAGCAACTCCAAACCTCAATGAAATTGGCGACTAACTATGCTTCAGGTCTAGAGATTCCAAATACCGAAGTTGATATCCAAGTGGTCTTTTGTTGTAAGAAGTGCAAGAAATTCAGTGGATTGATCAACGACGATATCCTATCGGCATCCCATGTGTTACATATCCCCCATCGCAATCGTCGTCGCGATCTGATTTTCAATAAAGGACGACTCGGACTTGATGCAACATCATTCGATACTTGCATTAAACTTATGGTGCATCGCTATCACAGTGAACGCGTCTATGTTGACAGGGTGGCAACAACAGCTCTAGAGTCTGATGATATGCTAAATCCCATACCCATTGAGTCTTGGAAGGTTGAAGGTGTAACAACTTTACTGGGGATCGTTGCTACAACTTCCTTACATGACATAACTGATCCGGCATTGTTGGTATGTGAGTTTTCGAAGATGATCTGTCTAATCTTTGAGCCTGTTGACAACCGTTCCCCTACCTTTTGGAAAGGAACGTGTGAATACATCCTGAAGAAATGGAGTATCGTCGATAAGGACAGAAATAGTGCAATTCTGAAACCTTGGGAGGACCAGGGTGATATTACTGATGCGGAGGACTGGACCTACCGGACTGTTCAGATGCCCAAGCCATCAGGATCAGGACCAAAACCGATGCCCCAAGCAATTGTGGTGCGCTTTCTTGGGGATCTACTGCTGGATCGTCCACATGGGAAACACCGCAAGTATGGGGAAGTAGATTCGACAATGAGACCAACCACCTCTTGGAAATCAAATCAAATCAGATACAACTGCGAGTTCGCTAGGGGGATTGAAATGGCTCTGGAAGACAATGCCTTTAGACCCTTAACGCTATGTTCCAGAGTGAGGAAGAGTGTCGACGAAATCGGTGATTCACAGAATTGGGACGCTTACAACGACGAGATAAGTCTAAGAGGAGGCTTGTCTGATTGAGGTTGTTCTGATGTCTTCAGCAACGAGGCAGATGTGCTGCGTTACGTACCTAACTACTCGCTTTGCCCAAAAGAGTCGCTTGAACAGCTCGCGGTTCTTCGCAAGACGAAAAATGTTATCCAAACTACTCTCGACGAGGACACAACATGGAAGCAGTGTTGTGTGTTGTGTCAACGTCCCTTGAAAGCGAAAAATGATGACAAGGTTTGTTTGTTGTACCCGTGTGGACACAAGGTACATGGAAGTTGCCTTCGAATTTGGTTTCGACATCATAGCGTGACTTGCCCCAAGTGCAACAAGAAGATCACCGGTAACGAGCATCTTTTCGGTTCTTCTAGAGATAAGACCTCTGTGGTTAGTAAGAAGATATCAAATCCTATTGGATCTGAAAGGGGGAAGCCAAAAGCTACAGATTTGTGGATTGTCGGATCAAGGACTGTGATCATTGCTTCTGTCGACAGTGTATAGGAGAGTGGTTAAATGAGGAAGGACAAAGTAACAAGACATGCCCCAAGTGTCGAGATACAATCGGACATTCAAGTATTTCGATGCATCGAATGGAATCAATGAAGATGGTATCGTCAGTATCGTGACACACAAACGAGAATATAAACCGCCACCTTCACCGACAACTGACGTTGTGATCAATTTAGAGGAACCGCCAACAATTAGTACACAGAATCGTGCGACGGGATCTAGAGAGCAAAATTGTTCTTCCAATTCGACAGGAATGTCGACATGTGGGAAGAGAGAGGTCACTGGAGTAGCAAGTGCATCTCATTCTCGTTATGCCAGTCCGTCCACTTGGGGAAGGAATACCAAAAATACTTCCGCTATGAATCCAAGTGTATCAGTGTCTTCATCATGGGGATCTGTGAGCAGTAATAATAATATGTCCAGAGAACCGAACTCACAACAAGATTCTTGGGGAGTAGCGAAAAAAACAAATGAGAGGAGTGTCAGGGCCATCACAAAGTGGACAGACTTGGGGACTTGCGAAGAACCCAACAGCAGTACCGGGTGTTACTGTTCCATCGGACGGTTGGAACTGTCGTCCGTCACAAGGTGAACTGACAATGAGAACAGGAAGCACATCGGATGGGTGGGGCTGTCGTCCGTCACAAGGTGAACCGACAATGACAACAGGAAGCGCAAGTCCTAATTTCAACCGGTGGAAGAATAGTGGTAGTTCTCTGGACTGTGACAGACGTCACAACCATGGATCGCACAACATGAATCGATCTTCATATCATGATTGGAGACCAAATCATACTGACGACTACCATCCTTCATCCACTTATAGGAGTCCTCCTCTGAACCGGTGGACTTACCGGGAGAGAAGAGAGTCGCCCGCTATAAACCGAAGAAGTAGCAATGACGGTCGTTATTCCGCAAATAGTGATCAAAGAGAACGCATGTCTACCGGTGGACACAGGCCAGGGTAGGAAGATCATAGTTCGCATACTCATGAACGGAGCGGTTCGAATAGATGGAACAAAAATCACGACCCATCATCTCGTGCCAGTTACCCTTCGGTTAATCGTGAGCTTGCATCTAGGCAAGGACATCGTGATGATTCACAAACAACAGAGGCATTGACGGGAGGTACTATACCGGAAATAGGAGCAGATGGTCACGGGAAAAAGAGTGCCAGAAGTGAACCTGAACAAGACGACTCTGAAGCAACCACCAACAGACCGACCAAAGTAACAAAATACAAGGATCCCAAACCGCTACCGACAAACAAAGAAGTGGAAAAGAAAGGCTTATCCAAGCTAACCTTGACAAGAGAGACTTTGAAGAAGTTTCAAAAAAGACAAGCAGAGACCCCGAGTGGTTTTCCTATGAAGTACTCGAAACCAAACGAAGATGACCATCAAGCCATGTGTCTGTTCTCTCCACGAATTGACCGTGAGAAGCAGATGGATCTACTCGGTAACTTGTTGTCATGTTGTTTTGCCTGTAATGAAGACCGCATAGTATTCAAACTGTGTCTAAACGACTTACTCGAAAGGGATGGAGTGTCGGCCGCCGATCTTCCGAATGTAATGGGAAAACTGAGTCGAGTGTATGAGAGTATGAAGGAGAATGTTGAAGAAAATACAGAGGACACAGCCAGTCATTGTGCCTTTCGAGACAGGTCGCTCACCGTCAAGCAACGCAATCCTAGTAATCTGGTCGATTCATCCCCGTGTGCCTTCCTTGTTGAATGTACGTTAGAAAGGTGTAACCGCATTCGGAGAGGGAGACCGAGTGTCATGAAATCAGTATTCGACGACAAGGTCATTCAAAGCCAAACGTCAAAAGAGAATTGTGAAAAAAAAGGACCATCTGTTCCATGATATCATTCTAATCATGCCTTTGGCAGGTATATTCTATACATCAACACGTTCAATGGATTCCGGGTGTGCCTTGCCAAATTCTCTGTCGTAATTGGTCCCATTACCCTTGTCGTGGTTGCGCCTGCGTCATTCTGATGGACAACCTGCAAAAGGAGCCTACATAAAGAATATCAAGAATGTTTGGTCTCTAGATTGGATTAGAAGGACAAGAAACACACACGAATGTTATCAACTCAACGACACCGAATCGGGAGCGCCTCTTGTTGCCCCCAACTTTTACACTACAGAGAATCCTAATTCGAAAACGGCCGGTCAACATGATCTCAGAGTAAAATACAGGGCGGCCCTGGAACCTGGAAATTCAAGTAACAAACGTGGTTGTCGGAAGTATGTCCAGGGGGCGCTCTACCAGAATATAGACAATGACGAACAGTTGAATTGCTTACGATATGATCAACGCGAGTCTGGTGATGCAGTCTTCATTATAAGGACACGCCAATTCCAAGGAGGACCGGAAAGTATCTCTCACCTGAAAGTGACTTCATTGGCTGGATCAGATGACAACCTGTTATCATTATTGCATGAGAGGGCTTGTATGTTTATTGATAGAAACGAACTACAACGTGCATCCAACGCCAGGTGTAAGACTTGTGACCGAGGTTCGATGACAACGGTTGGTACTTGTGCTAAAACAGGTGACAGAGAAACTGTATTTTCCGACAAGCTCCTGAAAATCGCCCCGGATACAGGAAGGGTCCTACCAAAAAAAAAGTTGCGGTGTACGAAGGTTTTGCGAGCGGAAACTCCCTAGGGTCTTAGGAGCAATACGGCATATGGAGACAAATTGTGGAGGGAAGATCCCAGATGTGCTCGGTGGGGAATCGAGAGGTGTCTCTACGTCCATGCTTTTAAGCTGTGACCTAATGAACGCAAGTCATTATGACATCCATGACGCATCAGTTTCATTTACTATATGGACTGAAACCAAACCAGGGAGTATACGTGATTGGTATTTCGTCCTACCTAATGTGCTCATCAAGTATAGGGAAACAACATTCAGTGGACTATGTTTTCGTCTGTTCCACGGATGTTCCATTGCATGGGATGGGAGAATTATCCGACATGGAACGTCAGTTCATACTCATACAAAACAGGACGGACATACGATTGGTTGGTTTTGGGGGGCGAACGCAAGGTCATTGAATGCAACAGTGAAT
Organism: Epithemia pelagica; assembly: GCA_946965045.2. Taxonomy (NCBI): domain Eukaryota; phylum Bacillariophyta; class Bacillariophyceae; order Surirellales; family Surirellaceae; genus Epithemia; species Epithemia pelagica. Next base: position 2,740,676 of record OX337239.1, on the reverse strand, counting down.
GAGAAAAGAGAGTTGGGAGATGACCACGACGAGAAGCAGGCCACAACCGATTCTAATCAAGTGGAGTCGAACCTGGCTGTCACGGAGTGTCCGAACCGGAAACAGGCCGCTAAGGATTCTGAGCAAGCCAATGCCGTAACTCATGTCGTTGCCATGGACGAGGACCTACCAAAGGATTCAAAGCGGGAGGCGGAACCACCTAAGGATTTGGAGCAAGCCACTGCCACAACTCATGCCACTGCCGCAAATCATCCACCTGCCACTGCCGCAAATCATCCACCTAAGGATTCGGAGCAAGCCACGGAGCAAGCGACTGCAGAACCACCTAAGGATTCGGAGCAAGCCACTGCCACAACTAAGGATTCTGAGCAAGCCACGGAGCAAGCGACTGCAGAACCACCTAAGGATTCGGAGCAAGCCACTGCCACAACTCCTGCCATTGCCGCAAATTATCCACCTAAGGATGAAGAACAAGCCATGGAGCAAGCGACTGCAGCCGCCACTCATGGGGTGGACTCTAAGCAGCAGACAGAACCACCAAAGGATTCTGAACAGGCAACGGATTGGATGCAAGATGGGGAGGACTCGAATTCAGAGAAGCAGACAGAACCACCGAAGGATTCTGAACAGGCAACGGATCGGATGCAAGACGGGGAGGACTCGAATTCAGAGAAGCAAGCGGAACCGCCTAAGGATTTGGAGCGGGTCATTGCAGCTGAGGACTTGAACATGGCCGACCGGAAACAAGCCACAACTCAAGCCGTTGCCGTGGACGAGGACCAACCAAAGGATCCAAAGCTGTAGGCGGACCCACCTAAGGATTCGGAGCAAGCCATTGCCACAACTCATGCCACTGCCACAAATCATCCACCTAAGGATTCGGAGCAAGCTACGGAGCAAGCGACTGCTACCGCAACTCGTGAGGTGGACTCAAAGCAACAAGCGGAACCACCTAAGGATTCGGAGCAGGCCATTGCCGTTGAGGACTTGAATATGGATTCGGAGCAAGCGATTGCCGCTGAGGACTTGAACATGACTGACCAGAAACAAGCCGCACCACCTAGTGAGGATTCGGAGCAAGCCACTGCCACAACTCCTGCCATTGCTGCAAATCATCCACCTAAGGATGAAGAACAAGCCATGGAGCAAGCGACTGCAGCCGCCACTCATGGGGTGGACTCTAAGCAGCAGACAGAACCACCAAAGGATTCTGAACAGGCAACGGATTGGATGCAAGATGGGGAGGACTCGAATTCAGAGAAGCAGACAGAACCACCGAAGGATTCTGAACAGGCAACGGATCGGATGCAAGACGGGGAGGACTCGAATTCAGAGAAGCAAGCGGAACCGCCTAAGGATTTGGAGCGGGTCATTGCAGCTGAGGACTTGAACATGGCCGACCGGAAACAAGCCACAACTCAAGCCGTTGCTGTGGACGAGGACCAACCAAAGGATTTAAAGCTGCAGGCGGACCCACCTAAGGATTCAGAGCAAGCCATTGCCACAACTCATGCCTCTGCCACAAATCATCCACCTAAGGATTCAGAGCAAGCCACGGAGCAAGCGACTGCTACCGCAACTCGTGAGGTGGACTCAAAGCAACAAGCGGAACCACCTAAGGATTCGGAGCAGGCCATTGCCGTTGAGGACATGAATATGGATTCGGAGCAAGCGATTGCCGCTGAGGACTTGAACATGACTGACCAGAAACAAGCCGCACCACCTAGTAAGGATTCGGAACCGCCTAAGGATTTGGAGTAAGCCACGGTGAACGCTGTCACTAGCGCTTCTATTGAGTCTTGGAACGCTTCACCGAGAATTGCCGTTGAAGCTATGAAGAGAATATGGTGTCTAGCTCCATTGTTTGGTAGATTTGTTGTCTACCCTAATCCTTGAAAGATGAGGAATTCACACTCGGTATGGCAAGGGTCTCCAAAGTACACCTCTGCAACCCCTTCAGATCCTATTACCTTGTACACTTCCTCGATTGGACTTAGATAATTTGAGGCAAAACCCATGAGCACTGCATGATGATACATGCAGCGTTCATTGGCTTTCAGATAAAATTTCAATGGAGGATGTGGACAAGGCAATAGACCTGTTGGGTGTTAGGTATGGACTGCCAAATAAGAAGCACGACACAGACTAGCAAGAAGCTCCTAAACAAGAGTCTCATAAGCAAGAGTCCGTCAGTACCATTGATGTGGATCCGCCGGAGAATCACTAGAGGACCACCGTAGTGAATAAAAACTGACGGCCAGACGCAGTATACGGCTTGCAACAATCAAACTATCAGAAATTATGATGACTAAACTAGGGGTGCCCTTTGGGGGCAAATCGCTCACGTAGGGGCCAAACAGCGACCACGGTACCCACTAGCGAACACGCAACTAGGGGCCGGGCGATACCAGGCGATGCGTAGCGAGGCATAGCGAGGCCCTTCGTAGGTTACAAAGGGGGCGCCCGTGATTATTTATTCAGTCCCCGCGAACAAAATCGGGGTGGGCAACTTCGTTTAGTTCGTCATGTCAGCAGAGGCCGGTCCAGTACGTCGGACTATTCTTCAAAAGGGGCGATCCCATTTTGGATTTAAAAGGGGTGCTACCACATGATACGTTGGGCCAGGAATCGCAATCGAGGCCCGGGTAGCAGTTTGGTTAGGATATCGGCAAGATTCGTTTTACCTTCTTCCCATGCAATGCGCACAAGTCCAGCAGCTTGCGCTTCACGAGTCCGATGATAAGCAATTGCGTTGTGCTTCTTCTTTAGGACTGATTCCGGCTGCGTCAAGTTCTTAAACACAGATTCACTGTCACAAAACACATTCGTCTCTCCATCCAACGGGATACCCATCATTCGCAACTTATAACGAAATGCTTCAATCATTTCAATGGCAGTTTTCACCGCCACGAACTCACTGCCAAATGTAGACGTCTCAACAGTGTTTTGTCGTTTTGAATACCACATGATCGGTGCTCTTTGCAAGAACAGTAGGACTCCTGTTTGAGAGCGCCGTGTGACACGACATCCAGCATGATCAGCATCGACAAAGCAAGTCGTGGTGACAGCGTTACCACGCGGTGCTGGTGCGTTTGGCGGAATCGCCTCGGCAGCATCAGGATAATACTCAGACCAATCCGGCCGGGTAAAACGTGACTCATCAAAGTCAGGGGCTGTGTCGTCGAACACAATGGCGGATTTATTGTACTTCTTCAGATACGCGAAGATGTGCAACGTTTGCTCGAGATGTCCTTCTCGTGGATTCGCCATAAAACGGGACATATGGGAGACTGCGGTTGTAATGTCGATACGACCGAGTTCAACAATCCAACGGAGAATACCGATTAGTCCTTGGTAATAGTTCGCACGTCTTGCGTCGAGTTCAGGAGTCGCATCCAATTCCGGGCGATATCCATCGGCGATTGGCGTCGTCACTTTTGACTTCAGCTTTTCTCCGGATTTCTCCACTTCCGTTTCGACTTCGGCAAGAGCACGCTTACAATACTTGTCAGCGGACATGGCCCAACGATCACGGTTCGACGGATCTTGCGTGTCGGGTATGGTATAACGCCGAATTTCGGATCCCAAGTATTCGTCTGGCGGTTTGATACTGTCGGGTATGATCGTATAGCGCCTCTGCAGGTCCTGCATCACGGTTTTGGGATCATGACTAACAATTAGCAGATCATCAATATAGACCAAAACATACTCGTAATACTGGAACCCATCAGATGGTCGAGTGTTCGCTCGAAGCCATACATCAGGATCAGCTTGACACATCTTAAATCCCATATCGCGGAGCGTTGCGGCAATGTGATCACGCCACCTTGCGGCAGAACTTTTGAGACCATAGAATGCGCGCACTATCAGTGCAGGTTGTCCAACCTTATCTGGTCCAAATTCGAGTCCGGCGGTGGTATAGGTCTTCTCTTTAGTCGGTGCGTTGAGATATGCGTTTTGCACGTCCCCGACGAGAACATCTAGACCATTTAGTGCAGCGATAGTAAAAGCAATGCGTACGCTATCGCGTGATACCACACTAGAATAGGTCGATTCTTTGGGTGGATCAGTTTTGTGGCCTCCGGCCACTAACCGTGCTTTTCGTCGCAGATCTGATTTGATATCAAAAACCATATGACAGGGAATATGCTTGTATCCAGAAGGCACTTCGCCATCAGCTGGAAATTCGAAAGCAATGCCAACGTTCTTCATTTCTTTCTCAATAGCCTTACGCCAGAAGTCAGTCCCCGTTTGGCGGTCAATCGCCAGGGCTTCTTCTACAGAGTGGGGCAGCTCAATGCCATACTTGTGCGTTCGCTTCCAATAACGTGACTTTACCTTTTTGATAATGCGGTCTCGTTTGCGAAGTGCACGTGGCACCCACCATGCAAAAGCAGGCTCTTTTGCGATGCCAGTGGATACTGCGTATTCGGCGGCTTCAATCATATTTCCATTCTTGACGTCTTTGAGCGGCAGCCAAACAGTTGATTGATCGGATAGTTCACATTGCAATTCCCAGCCTTTCGTTGTGTGGTGTGATGTGCCGTCAAGGAACGATGCGTCTGTTCGCTTAACTGCGGTCTCATCACTGCGGTGACCCACAATGGCTTTCAATGTGTTGAACGCATTGCCCTCCGGGTCAACTTGCGAATACAGATTCTCTGCGATCATATTGGTTGCATACGACTCGACCGATCCATCCGGAAACTGTACGTCGTAGTACCGGGTATCAAGGATTGGGTTTGCGTCGCGCTCACCAATAGGTCGCCCATGAGCATCTTTCGTGCGTCCAATGATTTTCGCTCGAGCGCTTTCACCTCCTCGCGGCAGCATGACTTCAGCGGTGAGGTATTCGTCTAGTTCCTCCGGCGTGTACGCGTCGGATTCCAGGGCTTTGGCCTCTGGGAACAAGGGCTCTAGAAGTTCACCTTCGTCAAAGAGGTCTGGGGGTGGATCGCTCCCAGTTGTGCCATCAGATGGCGGCTCTTTCATTTGCGTTTGAATAGCGGTATCATAGTCCAACAACTGCTGATGAATCGTCGGATTCCTCAGGTCGTCTTCCGGAATGGCCCACACATCTTTTCGTGTGACATGATTGCCCTCTTGCGTTAGGATTTCATAGGCCATATCATCGGTGCAATCATTGGCTAAGCCCAACCATCGGCCAATCAGTCTTTTTTCGAAGGGAAACTGTGCCATGGGCATGCGATAATACACCGGCTGATAGAATTGGAACATGGCTAATGGAGAGATGTCTGGCGTTGAGCCAATTACATGCTCGAAGGGTGTACGTCCATCTAATTCAGGGATATCGGATGCCGTGATTTGCCGTACGTGTGAGCACCATTTAAGAGCATAGCTCCATAAACGTCGTGGTGCGCCGGTCGTCCTCATAATTTTGACAACTCCCTTCTTTAGTTCACGAATGCTCGCTTCAGCGGCGTTCTGCCATGGACTATAAGGAACCGTTTTCTCCATCTTTATGCGGTACTCGTTGCATATTTCAGGGACTTCCCTAGGAACAATTCTCGGGCACCATCAGATACCATTGTTTGGGGAATCCCTACATTGTGAATCAAAGACATCAATCCTTCAGGATGTTGCTTTTTCGACTTCCAGGGATAAACGTGGTCGAATCGTTTGCCGTCTGTAAAGATCGAGGCGCCCGTGTCCCCGTTCAGTGATACTTCCTTGGCAAACATCTCGTCCGAGAACCAACGGCCTTTCACATTAGGGAACTTGAGCCACGGTGCCTTCTTACGGACCTTACGCTCAGATGGGATTAATACGTTTCGTACTCCAGCCTGCGTCGTCACTTTAAGCGTATTCTTCGCTTTGGGTAAACCAATGCCCCAACGTTGTGACAGTACGGCTGCGTCAAGCACTCCCTTACCAGCAGGATCGGCTCGGGAAGACTCGTTAGCAGTCTTGATCATGTACAGCCGACGTTCACGTTTGTCCTCTGGGACTACATCAGGCTCCTCCTTCTCTGGATGAACAGTGACCGTCGCTATTAAGCGTTCGTACAGGTCGTCGCCTTGTGCGTCGGCGTCCAGATCGGGTGATGGATTGGCAAAAGCATGCTGGTACGTTCGCACTGCTTTGATGAGTCGTGGAATGGAGGATGCGGCAATCGAATTCGGATCGCCATTGCGAACGACAGTAGCGGCAGCTACACCCAGTTTCTCCTCCCCGTCCGCAAAGGCGGTAGAACGAGGTTGCCATGGGCTATCGGCAGTTAGACGATGCGTTGGAAGAGTCGTCGGTGGTGACGGATCCAAGCTTCCGCTTTTCTTTGCGCTCTTTGCGAAGAGCCAGGACTTGTTTGCGTTCGTCCTCTGTCAGGTCTGCCCATTCGTTGGCATTGTAGTGACCAGCATGAACGCGGTCCTTCTTCTTCTTGCTCTTTTTCTGATTGCGCCCTTTTCCCTTTCCTTTGCTTGGGGTGGTACCAGCAGCGGCGATCTTGCGAGAGTCGTCCTGCGTTTCGGTTTTGGCGGCACTGTGCACAGTCAAGAAGTTTTGCTGGCACGCTTCGAAGTTCTCCAACTTCTCCTGGTCACCGTTAACGACGGTCTTGGCTTGGACGAGCGTCGGATCGGTGATCCCATTCATGAAATTGGTCACCTTTTTCGTTTCCGCAACCGTTTCGCCAAGCTCTTCCAGGGTGTTGTGCGCATGTTGGTGACGGTGGATGTAGTCATGGAAGCGGTACTTCCCTCGTCCTGTAAACTTAGCATTTGCGATCTGCGCATAAGCTTGTTTCTTGCGCAGGATGCTCGCGGCCTGTCCAGTGGCTTGCCGCTTGACGGTTAGGTAGGCCTCACGGCCGTCCTTTGATTTCGCATGCGTTTTAGCAAACGTCCATGCCGGGCCATCGTAGATAAGAGGGTAGTACAGCTCAGACACTCTGCGTCGGTCGGCTTTGTACTGATCCCCCTCATGACGAGTGGTCGCGACTAGGTCGTCGTCAATACAGTCGTAATCGGCGGTTAGTGCGTCGTCCGGTACGTCGGACTCCTCACGCAATACGTAGGTGACACTCCCGTTGTCGGATCGCGGTGCTGACCCAAGTACGTGCGCCACATTCCGTCGTGACGTTCCCAATCGGCGAGGTTCGTTAGCCTTTTGGGTGGTACTGGGTCATCCTGACCATCAGTGGTGGTGGCATTCAGGAGTTCCGTTACGCGTTTCATCCACTTGGTGATTACGTCACCAGTATAAGCACCAGCATCAAGGTCCTGACCACGGACAGAACGGTACTCCAACCACATTCGGAAGCCAAGGAACTTCAGGTTGAACTGGTAGGGTAGAGTCACACCGTCGGGTAGGTTCTTGGCTAATGTCTTCAGCATGGGCTTGACTTCGTTGATGGGAAACTCCAGGAACTGATCCGTTGTTGTGAAGCCCTGTTGCGTTAGGTGCTCAACGGTGTCATTGTCGTAGCCACAGCGGCCCAGTGCAGTACGGAAGGCCTTTGCGGCCATGGTTCAAGGGTCGGATGAAGGGTAGGAGGGTAGCAGAAGGTCAAACGGATGGCAAGGGAAGGCTTGTTCTTGTGCAGAAATTTGCAATTGTGATGGGAAGAGCGAATTTCTGTGAGCCAACAATCTGCGAGTGAATCGGCGAGTAGTCGTCCGGCGATTCCGCGAGCGAGCGAGTTGGCGATCGGCGAATCCGCGAGTCGGCGAACCGGCGATTCCGCGAGCAAGCAGGCACGTGTCGAAAGCCAGCAGGCTTAATGATTGAGTCGTACGGCGCGCGTGGATGGACGGTCCAAGTGTACGAGCACGTGCACGGTACGTTGTGCAGTCGCAAGTCACAAATTAGCGAGTGGGTCCCACAGTGACAAAAACAAGTCACAGAGATGACGCAGGCGAGCGAGTGACGAAGCTGCTTAGCGCGAACAACTCCCGAGCGTTGATCAGGCGCTTGCTGTCCGGCGAACAGTGGGGAAACAACAGACAGTGGGTCTGATAAACTGAATAAAAACTGACGGCCAGACGCAATATACGGCTTGCAACAATCAAACTATCAGAAATTATGGTAACTAAACTAGGGGTGCCCTTTGGGGGCAAATCGCTCACGTAGGGGCCAAACAGCGACCACGGTACCCACTAGCGAACACGCAACTATGGGCCGGGCGATACCAGGCGATGCGTAGCGAGGCATAGCGAGGCCCTTCGTAGGTTACAAAGGGGCGCCCGTGATTATTTATTCAGTAGAATAACAAGAAGCTCCTAAGCATGAGTCTCCTAATCAAGAGTAAAGAATTCGAATGTGAATGCAACTGGCAAGAAAGATAATTACTGCACGGACTTAAGAGAAGGAGGTTTTGTGGTTTTACTGGAACTTAAAGGAATGGGTTTTTACGACGATATATAGATTTGAATTGTTCTTCCTTGTTTGTCCGAAGAAATCATCCTTTTGGGCAGGTCTTCGACCACTATTTGTCGACCACCTCGGACATGCATGCCTTGTAACACACGTTGAAGATGAACATGTAATTGTAAAATCCTCCGTTCGGTGGACAAGAGAATAACCACTTCAGCCATGTTTCTTCTCCAGAATCGTGTTCGTGCTAGTTCTTTGATATGAATTCCTGGTCCTTGAGAGTTGTTTGCAGCTACTTTTCTGGCAATATTGGGAGTTTCCGAACCACCATGGGCAGAAGATGATGGAACAAATATCTCTTTGAGCACTCACAAAATGGTCGCTGATGAATTCATCTCCTTAGTGAAAAGTATTTCTGATCGGACTCGAGACAGTAAACCACCCTCACCAATTTGTCCTTCCTGTCTTGTTTTCGGAAGAGACCCTTACCACATCTTCGGGAGTGATGGACACCTGTGTAGTATCTGCTGCCACGGATATGGTATAAACCATTATCGATGTGAACACCTCGGGAATGATTACAAATGCCGCTCGTTTCTATACCAGGATACTTTCCACAAAGGAGATGAATTCATCAGCGACCATTTTGTGAGTGCTCAAAGAGATATTTGTTCGTGCTGGTTCTTTGATATGAATTCCTGGTCCTTGAGAGTTGTTTGCAGCTACTTTTCTGGCAATATTGGGAGTTTCTGAACCACCATGGGCAGAAGACGAGCGGCATTTGTAATCATTCCCGAGGTGTTCACATCGATAATGGTTTATACCACATCCGTGGCAGCAGATACTACACAGGTGTCCATCACTCCCGAAGATGTGGTAAGGGTCTCTTCCGAAAACAAGACAGGAAGGACAAATTGGTGAGGGTGATTTACTGTCTCGAGTCTGATCAGAAATACTTTTCACTAAGGAGATGAATTCATCAGCGACCATTTTGTGAGTGCTCAAAGAGAACCCCCGCGCACTGTTTTCCTTGCGGGTGTTTTCCGACGTAAATATGGATATTTCTTCGTCATATCATAATTGGGATCTGGTTCCCAGTTTCCCAACGTTTTTCGTGCCGGTTGTTTCCGGCGAGGTAGACGTTTCTTGGAAAATGTCACATTCGATACGGATTTGACGGTGGGTTCCTTTCTTGCCTTCCGGGGCAAGTTTCTTTTGAGAAGGGTGGTAGCAGATGAACCATGATCTGTAGATTCTTCATCATCCCCAGTACCTGACTGTTGTGGAGGAAGTTTTAGCGAAACCACAGCGGGTACAGGAGTTTGTTCGCTATCATCACTGTTCGACTCTTCCTTGCTACCGGAGCTGGTACTACCTGAGTCCTCTTTGAAACCAGAATGTCCCTTTGCTTCACTTTACCCATCTTTGTTGTCCAAATCATAGTCGTCGTCAGATCCCTGCTTTGGAGATCGTTGCTTGGCTTCCTGTCGGCGTTTGTGTATTCTCGTTCTCTGTTTATGTCTGTCTGTCGCTGCTGAACTCTTCCTATGAAATTTTACATGTGACAGAAAAAGGCGGCTGTGATGCGATACGATGAAGCTACTGGTATGATGGCGACTGTGATGCGATTAACTGTTCCTATTGTGTTATTTACCTAGGTTTGTCGGGAGTACTTCGATGACATCAGAGCATTGTAGCAGTGTCGGAAGAATGACATATAGTTGTGGAAGTTCCCGAAAGACATTGTAACCAACCACTTTGACCATGAATCTTGGTCCATAACATGACAAAATGGTGAGTTGTATTGCAATGACTCATAAGGATCTCGGAGTTCATTGTACACCAACTCTGTGGCAGTTTTGATTATATCCTGTGCGTGTTTCGGGATACTCCCTGGTCCTTTACAGTTCGGTTTTAGTTCAGAGTATACCAAAGCACGCCCAACAATATGACAAAATCTCCATACGAAATGTTTGTTCGGAGAGTTCCAACATCCATGTGAATACACACATTCAGAATAAGAGTTACACGGGCGAAGACAGCATTTACACACAAGTGCAACCTTGTTGATGTCTGATTCTTCACGTGTTATATTCATAGAATCATGAATATACAAGGCGTCAGTACAACATCGCTCGTTACCACCTGAATCGCATCCGTTCATTGGTACACCACAGCCATAACAATTTTCCGCACATGAATGTGTTTTTCCAAAACGATGCCAACATTTACCGGTCAAGTACCTGTCGGTGGACAGATTATCTGTTACAAAACACCAGGGACACATGGGTTCGGGCTTTACATCGTTGGACCCATAGATTTGGTTCACAAGCTCGGTGAATTGAACAACCTCAGGGTGGAGTTTCTCGCGATTTGGTCGAGGCTTGTACATCGGTGGTGAATCACATAGTACTGGGATTTTCTTTCCATGATTGGTGTTTATTTTCGGATTCGTTTTGTATGGGTTTGTTATCTTCTTGTTGTATGGGTTGGTGATGCTAGACCTCTTGGACTCCTCAGCTTTCTCTGTCGTATTCATCGGTTTTATGTTCACACCTACGGTTTCCTTAGTTGCTGTTAAAGCAGTTTGGAATGGTGACGGCAGTTTGTGTGTACTTGTGGTTGCTTCTTCTTGGTTTTCGATCATTTGAACAAATGTTGAGAGACCAGAATTTGTGTTGTTAGCAGTGGCATCGTCTGGTTTGGACTTGGAGGGATCGTGTGACGGTTCGTCTTTTACTTTCTTGGCTGTATATGGATTTATCGGGTGGTGTTCACATAGAGGCCGTTTGCTGTTCTCTTTTGATTTCTGGTTTGTACTATCAATGAGAAGAACTTGACTTTCGTTTCCGGCCTTGCTACTACCAATTGGCTTAGACTTCTTTTGGGAGATGTACGGATTTACAACCATGATATTCAACAAGAGCAGAATATATGACTTGTTTCGAGTATCGAGTTAATCGGAGTGTGAAAGATTCTACTTCTTTAGAAAAAATGAGTGACAAGAGATAAATACAACATGAAAAGGTCGTCTGGCGTTACAAGTGGGGCGAGCATGGACCAACGCGTCCCTCTACCAATCGAGATCTTCACGTGATCCCTCAGGACTGTTGATCCTTATACCTGTCTTTCAATTTTGGAGTAGCAGATTTATTGAATTCCACTGCCCATTCTTTTATATCACGAACAGCCCAAACAATATCTGAGAAATTCTCTCAATTACGGTTATCTTCTTGCAATAGCTCACATTCTGTTGAAGAATGAAGAAATTGAGGGACTGCATCTCGTTCTTCAATCATTTCTGGGTTCTCGTCGACAACACCAACTAGTCGTATGATATTCTGGACTGGAACCATAACGACTTCGGCTATTCTCTCCATGTCGAAACGTTTTCTCCATCTGTTGAAAAGAACAGAAGCTTTTTTCAGGTCTGTTTGGGACTGAACATATGTTGTTCGAAGCAGAACATGAGTTGCTGTATGATCGGTACTCTCTGGTTGATATGTATCTCCTGTCTGTTGTGCGAAGGGAATACAAAGAAAGCATATAGTCTGACACAGTAGGGTATCCATGTCTCCCAAAGGAAGATTGTAAATCTCGTCCAAAGGTTTCCGTTTATTACGAGGTACCTTGGCCATGACCCAATCCCGCCATGGGCCTTCACTTTGTTAGTTGGGATGTGTCCGGATAGTCCCAAAGGGTGGATCGTTGATCTTTATTTCTGTGCATCCAGTCAACAATACATATGGATTTTCTGTTGTTCTAAGTTGGTTAGTGCCCTGTTGGTCACTGTGCATGTGCATATAGAAACGTTGATGATGGATCTTGAAAAAGTGGAGACAAAATCCAGGTAATGTCATACCATGATTCGTCTTTGATTTATACTTCACGATAACCTGGACTACTTCAGTGTATCGACGTTGTCCAAGGCTATCGTCACCAACTGATGGGGTCGATGGACCTGCTGTTCGATGTCGTTTTCTTTGGTTGTTACCACCGGGAACCTCTACCATAACGCCCAGAGGAAATGGTAAATGGTTTGTGTCTGACGTGCCATCTGTTTCTGTATGTTCCTCATCAGTCGAGAGCAACTGATACGACTTGTGTAGATTGATATATACGGAAGTCCCGTTCATTTTGATCCCAAGCGGGCCTTCCTCAGATCGGTCGACAGTCTGTGTCCTCTGGTGTTGTTCTAAAGCATATGGAGACTTGCCCTCTTTGAGTTGTGCAATACGATCCTCTGGAATACCAGCCAACTCTCGAGGCAGATCCAAGCTCTGCATCCACCAAATGTTCTCTGCTAGCTGGGCGTCGAATTTCTTATTTCCACGTTTTTGGCAAGTTCTGGCATTTAATTTGACTATTTCCTTGTGGTTACTTTCTTCAGATTCAACATCAAGAAGTCTTGCGGGTCCAAAATTTTGAATCTGTTACACAATATGTACCAGGTTATGGAACTTGGGTATCATCCAGCCGTTGGTCATCAACTTTCCCTTTTTATCTAGCCTTGGTGCGTATCTTCTAATACCATCCATCATGATACGGACGGATTCGAGGGAGGCTGTCGAGGTAGCTTTTGCTTCAGGAGATTCGGGATTACTTTCCCAGAAAGAGACCACTCGAACCCAGCTATTGAAACACAACAGTGTTTCAAATAGAAATAGGAAGTCGATGTATGGCTCCCGATCACCAACATCCCACACCGATGCGTAGGCAACTGGATCATCTTCAAAGACTGTCTCCGCTGTAATTTCTGCATCAACACTATCATCATCATTTCCATCTCGATCATATTCATTATCTTGAGGCGGCTCATCTGATGTTGTTTCCTGTGTTGAAGAATGTGTTGGTTCAGTATGACTAGTCTGGTTTTCGGACTGATTAGCCTCTTGCTGACGTGTCTTCCATTCATTGACAACCTTTTCCCATTTTGTCATCATATTTTTTGCGAAGATAGTCAAACATCGCTCGTTCGGTTTTGGTCATCAAGGCAAAGAAATCAATTTCAAAGTATGGAGGATATCACAACAAGTGGCGGAGAATGTTCCATGTTCTTTATTCATACCCTCGCCCATGTAAATATGTGCGAACGAGCTATCCACAGCATACTGTCTGATACCATGCAGCTTCGTAGCAGCGGCTGCCATAACTGATTCAACGGTGTGTAGTGCATCACCTTAAAGGGTGTAGTCATCATCAATTTCATCATCCCGAGCACCAGGACCAGTCAATACAGACGTATTGTCCTGGTCATTTCTCCAAGTCAATTCCTGTTCACGAAGTGGTTCTCCATATCGATTGAGCCCAAGAGCCTGTAAACTCCACGAATGAACCTTGCTTGTTTCTATATATCGACACTCATGCCATGGATACCTTGCATCTTTGGGTTTAATATCACAACACCAAGATAGCCGTCCCACATTCTTGTGATGAGACGCGTACCGACCAACAAGGTTATCCTTTGATTTCCCATCTCCTTTCAATACTATCATTGGCAAGATCAAACGAACGACTTTAACAATCCCATGGAGTCGTTATTTCATCCACAATCCTCCACGTTCACTGATCGATGTAAGCGCTTGTAATATTACAGAAAGCTGAGCATGATAATTCCGGCAAGGAGATCCTTTATCAAGAATGTATTTGGCTGCAGACGACTTCCTTTCCATATCTGTAATCATCCCGAGGATTATTTGACGTTGAGGTTTCCTCATCTCTCCTTCCTTGAAGAAAGATGGTACCATTACCACCGTTTCGGCCGTGAATCTCCCGTCACCAGTTGCATGAGTTTTGTCCATATAAAATATCAACCCTACAACAAATGCATCCAGATCATCTTTGTATTCATGAACGGTCCTACGGAAAACATCTCCGTCCTCTATATTTTGGATCTTGTGGTTGGGAGTATATGGTTTGTATGGATCCTCTTTGGCGAGGATAGTATTCTCTTGTCGTGTTGCTTTTTCGTCTTGTACGACTCTCTGTAATTGACTGATGAAATCAAAGACAACAGTATTGATAGTCTTTTCGCTTTCAGGAACCACAATACCACGTTTCTTTGTATATTCCAGGGCAACAGGTTGTACAGTTGGTTTCGGGAAAACGAACCCCTTTTTAGTGAATCGCTTGATAAATGAATTTCTTGTGCGATGGTTCTGTTCAAAGAACGAGGAACAACACCTCGAATACGTGTCTCTAGTCCAAGCAAGAATCGAGTTGAACAAGTACTTGGGACACCCTGCCTGGCAAAGGATGATCATCAGAGACATAAGGGCTGCTTCATCATCATCCAGGTTCATGTCACTAGCCCCGACAAGGAATTTTGGAAAGTCCAGAGGGCATTCTTTGGAGTTTCGATCAATTTTCTTTTGTGTCTCACCAGGAACGTAATATGGTTCGGTGTATGTTTGTATATTCTCCTCTTCTTCGTCCTCCTCGTCCAAAAAGTAATCCATTGCACCTGCCAAAGAATCAATATCCATATCACTGTCGTTTTCTTGATTGGCAATCGTTATTGGTATACACTGCTGAGGGACACGTTGATCTACAGAACAGGACTTCTCATGTCGAGTGATGCCTCTCAAATCAAATGGTCGTTGACAATAGCGACAAACCCGAGTTTCGTGTTCCTGGTGTGATCGTGGGAAGACTCTGTTTGTTCTATCAGTTGAATCGTTTTTTGGATCGAAAGCTGATCTTTTTCGTATTGTTCTCACTCGACCCATGGCAACGAATACAAAATGACAAGTAACATGCACTCTCGTCGAAAATAAAGAATGCAAATCTCAATGACATGTCTCAATCTTGTGACGACGTCTAATTCTACCCAGAACACGACTCGGCTGGCGTATCTGCGACCAATTACCGAGCCGGGCTTCGTCCTTGTTTCAAAGTATCGAGCATGCCATGTTGTTGTATGCGCGCGTCCCCTTACCAACAGTTGGAACTGTATGGTTTGAATTTGGTTGTCGTACCGAGTCCGTCGAAATAGCGCCTTTTCCTAAACAAAAGCCAATGATCGATCGATCGATTATTTGTTTGGACAACACAGGTGTCGTTATCGGTTTGGATGGTTTGAATTTGAGATGAGTATTACCCACGAATGCGTTTTTCTCGTGTTAATTTGTTTGAGAATCATTCTCAGTATACTTCATAACATACTTTTTTCACAAATTCGAAAGATGACAGGTACGAGAGGGACAACACAACCAGGACAGAGATTAGCACCTTCGGAAAGGAATATCCACTACAAAGCCAAACAGGCCAGACGACAAAAGCTGAAGGAGATTAATCGTCAAAACAAGGAACGAAATAAAGAGAACGAGAACCAAAGGAAAACTTCGAATCAACGGGGGGAAGAACAGCGAGCAAAGACAAGTGGACGGAAAAGATCAAGCGATGTCCTCGAATCGGACGATGATGAGGAAGTAGGTAACATTTTTGGTGCGAGTGTCCCCGTGGAAGGTTAACTGTCGGGCCAATGCAACGACGAAAACACAGACGAACAGATGAACGTCAATTCCGAAGGAAGTGGTAATTTATTGATTGAGACGACGACGTCTGAAAGAGAATCAAATTGTAACTCTAACAACAACAGGACTGAGGAAGCTCTGCGAACACAACCATCGGATGAGGATAATGCAAACAATGATGCAGGATTGAATGTCTTGACTGGGACGGAAAGGGATAGGGCACTTCAAAACATCAGCACTCCATATGCCACTGGAAGTGTAAATGGACACCAGAACGAATTCGGTTTTGATCGCAATGAATCCCATTTTCCGGTTGGATCTCTGCTTAGTAAGTTCACAAAAATGCAACAAAAAGTTTGAACATGTACCAATGGAGGACGACTCTAATATGGGTACTCATGGGATGGTTACAATAGCTGATTGTATGGCTACTGACGTTTCTTCAATTTCGGACATGTCATCTACTATTGCAGCAGGAACAGCAGATGACCATGAAATCATGAATCAAGCGTTCATGAACGAGGAACAGCATCATCAGCCTTCACAAGAATCTGACACGACAACGGGAGGATCACAGCCTAACACTTCCAATGGTGGTAATACAATGGCTGCTACTGCACCGGCTACTGTTGTGTCGAGCTCAACCAAGTACAAAAAGATGCCAGAGGCATGTTCCGATCCGATTTTTATTGAATTTGTGAACGACCATGCGTGGTGATTTATCAAGTACTTTTCTAAAGAAGATGACTGTCCAGTAACAGGAAACCTATGGACGACGTTGGGAAAGGAATATTTCACAAACAAATATTTTGTCCCGAAAAAGATCATGTCTGATGAAGATCGTGAGAACTGGTGGTTAACTCATTCGCCTTACATGGCAGATCGCTTCAGACAAAAGCGGTCAAATATTCTTGCTGCCATGTACAGAAAGTTCCGGAGTAAGTTGCTCTATCCAACTTGTGATTAATGAATTCCATCTCTCGACACTGAAACATTATGTTGCTTGCCGTTGTTAGAGCATATTTTTCTTGACCTCTGGCGCAATCATGACGGTGGGATTCTCCGACAGGCGTTTCCTAACTTGTTGAATGATAACAAAGGCTTCGGGCCTATGCCTTCGCTTGCTGACATGGCTCAATTGAGAGGTCCTGGATGCAATAATGCGGCATATGTTTTCCTGGTCGAGGTGTTTGGTGCTGCTGTGTATGGTGAAATTATATTCAAGGATGTTGTAGACTACAATCTCCTTGACACGGCTCCGGAGATCAAGAAGAAAGAACGCTGGCAAGAGGCAATGACCAGGTTCACTGTCAATGATGAGGCATTCATCTTAACAATACTGAAAGACTGTTGGGATGTATGGGTTAAGAAGGCGAGGAAAGAGTTCTAGAGAAAACTCTGGGAATCCAGTAGAGGAATCTGGTATGATGAACATGATATTGATACTCAGATTGATACAACATTTGTGGCACAACATGTTTACTCTGGTGGTTTGAACTCGTCGAGAGGAATGTCTGAGGAAGGACTTGATTATTTTGAGAATGTGGAGGAGAAGATACTAAAGGTCGAAAGAGCTGGAGATCGGAGTGACAAGTTCATGGAGTTTTTGTGTAGATCTTATCGTTCAAGGTTGAACCTTCTGTCCAAGAAAGCCGCGAAAGAGGCATATGAAATAGACTAGACTCATGAAGCAAATGATTGAAACAGTACTTCGAAAAATACTAGTGAATGTAATGCACGATTTGCAAAATGTGGTGTATGTGCGTGACACTGATTACCATGTGTGCATGATTGGATGTTGGTAATGTGCATCTTGGGGGGCACCTGAGTCGGACACTCATGCGCATGATTTCGATGTGTCATGCGCGCATGAATTGTAGATAATGCACTGGGCGCATGCACCTAGAAGGTACATGACCCCCCGCCGACTTTCGATATTTGCTGTGCAAATTTTATCTAGATAATGTAGGAGCTGCATGCACCTTGGGGGTGCATGACACCGCGCCGACTTTCGATCATTGAGTTGCGAATAATGACGCCCTTAGATGCTGCACTGATAGTGCGCGCACTATATGGTCTCAAAAGTTCTGCCGCAAGGTGGCGTGATCACATCGCTGCAACGCTCCGCGATATGGGATTTAAGATGTGTCAAGCTGATCCTGATGTATGGCTTCGAGCAAACACTCGACCATCTGATGGGTTCCAGTATTACGAGTATGTTTAGGTCTATATTGATGATCTGCTGATTGTTAGTCATGATCCCAAAACCGTGATGCAGGACCTGCAGAGGCGCTATACGATCAAGCCCGACAGTATCAAACCGCCAGACGAATACTTGGGATCCGAAATTCGGCGTTATACCATACCCGACACGCAAGATCCGTCGAACCGTGATCGTTGGGCCATGTCCGCTGACAAGTATTGTAAGCGTGCTCTTGCCGAAGTCGAAACGGAAGTGGAGAAATCCGGAGAAAAGCTGAAGTCAAAAGTGACGACGCCGATCGCCGATGGATATCGCCCGGAATTGGATGCGACTCCTGAACTCCACGCAAGACGTGCGAACTATTACCAAGGACTAATCGGTATTCTCCGTTGGATTGTTGAACTCGGTCGTATCGATATTACAACCGCAGTCTCCCATATGTCCCGTTTTATGGCGAATCCACGAGAAGGACATCTCGAGCAAACGTTGCACATCTTCGCGTATCTGAAGAAGTACGATAAATCCGCCATTGTGTTCGACAACACAACCCCTGACTTCGACGAGTCACGTTTTACCCGACCGGATTGGTCTGAGTATTATCCTGATGCTGCCGAGCCGATTCCGCCAAACGCACCAGCACCGCGTGGAAACGCTGTCACCACGACTTGCTTTGTCGATGCTGATCATGCTGGATGTCGTGTCACACGGCGCTCTCAAACAGGAGTCCTACTGTTCTTGCAACGAGCACCGATCATGTGGTATTCAAAACGACAAAACACTGTTGAGACGTCTACATTTGGCAGTGAGTTCGTGGCAATGAAAACTGCCATTGAAATGATTGAAGCATTTCGTTATAAGTCGCGAATGATGGGTATCCCGTTGGATGAAGAGACGAATGTGTTTTGTGACAATGAATCTGTGTTTAAGAACTTGACGCAGCCGGAATCAGTCCTAAAGAAGAAGCACAACGCAATTGCTTATCATCGGACTTGTGAAGCAAAAGCTGCTGGCAAGGTGAAACGAATCTTGCCGATATCCTAACCAAATTGCTACTCGGACCACGGCAACGGTTCTTAGCCCAACGTATCATGTGGTAGCAACCCCTTTTCAGATCCAAAATGGGATCGCCCCTTTTCATAATAGTCCGCTTCTGCTGACATGACGAACTAAACGAAGTGATCCACCCCGATTTTGTGAATAAATAATCACGGGCGCCCCCTTTGTAACCTACGAAGGGCCTCGCTATGCCTCGCTACGCATCGCCTGGCATCGCCCGGCCCCTAGTTGCGTGTTCGCTAGTGGGTACCGTGGTCGCTGTTTGGCCCCTACGTGAGCGATTTGCCCCCAAAGGGCACCCCTAGTTTAGTTACCATAATTTCTGATAGTTTGATTGTTGCAAGCCGTATATTGCGTCTGGCCGTCAGTTTTTATTCAGTTTATCAGACCCATCGTCTGTTATTCCCCACTGTTCGACGGACGGCAAGCGCCTGATCAAAACTCGAGAGGTGTTCGCGCTAAGCGGCTTCGTCACTCGCTCGCTTGAGTCATCTCTGTGACTTGTTTTTGTCACTGTGGGACCCACTCGCTAATTTGTGACTTAGTTGACCCGGAGGGCAATGCGTTCAACACATTGAAAGCCATTGTGGGTCACCGCAATGATGAGACCGCAGTTAAGCGAACAGACGCATCGTTCCTTGACGGCACATCACACCACACAACGAAAGGCTGGGAATTGCAATGTGAACTGTCCGATCAATCGACTGTTTGGCTGCCGCTTAAAGACGTCAAGAATGGAAATATGATTGAAGCCGCCGAATACGCAGTATCCACTGGCATCGCAAAAGAGCCTGCGTTCGCATGGTGGGTGCCACGTGCACTTCGCAAACGAGACCGCATTATCAGAAAGGTAAAGTCACGTTATTGGAAGCGAACGCACAAGTATGGCATTGAGCTGCCCCACTCTGTAGAAGAGGCCCTGGCGATTGACCGCCGGACGGGGACTGACTTCTGGCGCAAGGCTATTGAGAAAGAAATGAAGAACGTTGGCATTGCTTTCGAATTTCCAGCTGATGGCGAAGTGCCTTCTGGATACAAGCATATTCCCTGTCATATGGTTTTTGATATCAAATCAGACCTGCGACAAAAAGCACGGTTAGTGGCCGGAGGCCACAAAACTGATCCACCCAAAGAATCGACCTATTCTAGTGTGGTATCCCGCGATAGCGTACGCATTGCTTTTACTATCGCTGTACTAAATGGTCTAGATGTTCTCGTCGGGTACGTGCAAAACGCATATCTAAACGCACCGACTAAAGAGAAGACCTCTACCACCGCGGGACTCGAATTTGGACCAGATAAGGTTGGACAACCTGCACTGATAGTGCGTGCATTATATGGTCTCAAAAGTTCTGCCGCAAGGTGGCGTGATCACATCGCCGCAACGCTCCGCGATATGGGATTTAAGATGTGTCAAGCTGATCCTGATGTATGGCTTCGAGCGAACACTCGACCATCTGATGGGTTCCAGTATTACGAGTATGTTTTGGTCTATATTGATGATCTGCTGATTGTTAGTCATGATCCCAAAACCGTGATGCAGGACCTGCAGAGGCGCTATACGATCAAGCCCGACAGTATCAAACCGCCAGACGAATACTTGGGATCCGAAATTCGGCGTTATACCATACCCGACACGCAAGATCCGTCGAACCGTGATCGTTGGGCCATGTCCGCTGACAAGTATTGTAAGCGTGCTCTTGCCGAAGTCGAAACGGAAGTGGAGAAATCCGGAGAAAAGCTGAAGTCAAAAGTGACGACGCCGATCGCCGATGGATATCGCCCGGAATTGGATGCGACTCCTGAACTCCACGCAAGACGTGCAAACTATTACCAAGGACTAATCGGTATTCTCCGTTGGATTGTTGAATTCGGTCGTATCGATATTACAACCGCAGTCTCCCATATGTCCCGTTTTATGGCGAATCCACGAGAAGGACATCTCGAGCAAACGTTGCACATCTTCGCGTATCTGAAGAAGTACGATAAATCCGCCATTGTGTTCGACGACACAACCCCTGACTTCGACGAGTCACGTTTTACCCGACCGGATTGGTCTGAGTATTATCCTGATGCTGCCGAGCCGATTCCGCCAAACGCACCAGCACCGCGTGGAAACGCTGTCACCACGACTTGCTTTGTCGATGCTGATCATGCTGGATGTCGTGTCACACGGCGCTCTCAAACAGGAGTCCTACTGTTCTTGCAACGAGCACCGATCATGTGGTATTCAAAACGACAAAACACTGTTGAGACGTCTACATTTGGCAGTGAGTTCGTGGCAATGAAAACTGCCATTGAAATGATTGAAGCATTTCGTTATAAGTTGCGAATGATGGGTATCCCGTTGGATGGAGAGACGAATGTGTTTTGCGACAGTGAATCTGTGTTTAAGAACTCGACGCAGCCGGAATCAGTCCTAAAGAAGAAGCACAACGCAATTGCTTATCATCGGACTCGTGAAGCGCAAGCTGCTGGACTTGTGCGCATTGCATGGGAAGAAGGTGAAATGAATCTTGCCGATATCCTAACCAAACTGCTACCCGGACCTCGATTGCGATTCCTGGCCCAACGTATCATGTGGTAGCACCCCTTTTAGATCCAAAATGGGATCGCCCCTTTTGAAGAATAGTCCGACGTACTGGACCGGCCTCTGCTGACATGACGAACTAAACGAAGTTGCCCACCCCGATTTTGTTCGCGGGGACTGAATAAATAATCACGGGCGCCCCCTTTGTAACCTACAAAGGGCCTCGCTATGCCTCGCTACGCATTGCCTGGCATCGCCCGGCCCCTAGTTGCGTGTTCGCTAGTGGGTACCGTGGTCGCTGTTTGGCCCCTACGTGAGCGATTTGCCCCCAAAGGGCACCCCTAGTTTAGTTACCATAATTTCTGATAGTTTGATTGTTGCAAGCCGTATATTGCGTCTGGCCGTCAGTTTTTATTCAGTTGCCCCTCTTATGTTCAAGAAACTTCCAAAGTGAAACTCTCGGGCACGTCAAGGACAATAATTGGGTTTCTCGAGTCCTCATTCAACGACAGTGGGACTGATTTGTAATCTCACCACCAACGACATCAGCCCACAATTCCACGTCGTGGGGGAAACAAAGCGTCTTTCCGATGGTACCGTCTCTCGCTACAAAGCACGTTTGGTGGTTCGTGGCAACCGACAGAAGGCCATATTTGACAAGGAGGATACATTCGCACCCGTAATCGACTGGCCATCAATTTTGTAATTGTTGATTCTGTCGGTGCAACACAACTTGGTTACAGCCTCAATCTACTTCGAGAATGCTTTCGTTCAATCAAGTTTGCCCGAGCCCATCTCCGTCAACTTACCAACGGGCTACGGTAAAGATCACAGCGATAAAGTTCTTGAAGTCAACAAGAGTCTGTACGGTGACCATCGAGCGCCACGACTGTGGTATGACTATTTGAAAGCACGGTTGGAAACACTTGGCCTTACACTGCCATGTGCATCTGCTGCTACAGTGAATAATGATAAAACGCATCTTATTGTTCAAAATGCACTTTAGGCACCTAATTTAGTTTTTCGAAACGTTTTGCATGTCGTCTCTATGCAATGAACACCGACGAACATGGTGAGACCATTGAGTTAACCTGTGAATTAGACTCACATGCGGACACATGTGCCGTGGGAAGACACTTTGTCATGCTCTCCGAACCCCACTGCTATATCACTGTGCACCCATTTTCGGAGGAATATACTCCGTTGTCCAATGTTCCTATTGCGACTTCTGCTACTGTCTGGACCGACAGCGACAACCAGTCATACTTGCTTGTCATTCACCAAGCATTGTTCTTATGGGACCGTATGGACAGTTCGTTACTCTGTCCGAACCAAATGCGTACCAATGATGTTGTGGTCAATGACGTACCGAAATAATTTGACCCACAAAGTACGCATAGCATCCCTGTGTCGGATGCCAACCTTGTCATACCACTTACCCGGACTGGTGTGATCAGAATATAGGGATTCCGCAGACAATGGTATCTGATGGTGCCAGTGAATTGTTCCAAGGGAAGTCCGGTGAAATATCCAACGAATGTCGCATCAAGATGGAGAAAACGGTTCCCTACAGTCCATGGCAGAACGCCGCCGAAGCAAGCATTCGTGAGCTAAAGAAGGGAGTAGTCAAAGTCATGAGAGTAACCGGAGCACCACAACGTGAATGAAGCTTTGCTCTTAAATTGTGCACACACGTACGGCAACTCACGGCATCCGACATCTCTGAATGAGATGAACGCAAACCGTTCGAACATGTGGTTGGCTCCACACCAGACATTTCTCCATTAGCCATGTTCCAATTCTATCAGCCGGTGTATTATCGCACGCCCACGTCTCAGTTTCCCTTCGAGAAAAAGTTGATTGGACAATGGCTGGGCCTTGCCGATGATTGCACCGATGATATGGCCTATGAAATCCTAACGCAAGAGGGCAATCATGTCACACGGAAAGATGTGTAGGCCATTCCGGATGACGATCTCAAGAATCCGACGATTCGACAACAGATGACAGACTATGATGCCGCTATTCAGAGGAAACTGAAAGAGCCACCATCTGATGGTACACCTGGGAGTGATCCACCCCCAGAACTCTTTGACGAAGGCGAGATAGTTGAGCCCTTATTTCCAGAAGCCGAAGCACTTAAATCCGATGCGTACACACCGGAGGAGCTTAATGAATATCTAACTGCTGAAGTCATGCTGCCGCGAGGAGGTGAAAGTGCTCGAGTGACCATCATTGGACGCACTAAGGACGCTCATGGACGACCAATAGGTGACCGTGACCCTAATCCAATCCTTGATACCCGGTACTACAATGTACAGTTTCCGGATGGATCGGTTGAGTCATACGCCACTAATATGATCGCTGAGAATCTTTATGCGCAAGTTGACCAGGAGGGCAACGCATTCAACACATTTAAAGCCATTGTGGGACATCGTAGTGATTTTACCGCTGTTGAGAGAACCGACGCATCGTTTCTTGATGGTACGTCACGTCACACAAAGAAAGGCTGGAAACTACAATGTGAACTGTCCGATCAATCAACTGTTTGGCTGCCGCTGAAAGACGTCAAGAATGGCAATATGGATGAAGCCGCCGAATATGCAGTGTCCGCCGGCATCGCAAAGGAGCCCGCTCGGACATTGAAGCTGTCCGAGTCGCTCACTGGCCGGCCATGAAGTAGAAGACCTTCGGCAATCGCTTTCGCGAGAAAGCGAGAGACCATTGTTTCAGCCGAACACAAGATGGCCATCGTGCATATTTTACTTTCTAATTGGTTTCTCATATTGTCTTCTCATCGCCTTTATGTTCGCAGGTTCAAAAGCAGCAAAGAAGGATCGTTGTCTTGAAGACATTTCGGACAACAGCGGCAATGACGACGAGTTCGTGTTCAGAGAAGACCTCGACGAAACAAAAGAAGAAGACGACAAAGAGCTGATCGCCGCCACGATGCCTGTTGGTCGCCTCGATACGACCCCAGTCCACAAGAAGAAGGCTCCGCCCAAGAAAGCGACGGCCGCAGCTGATGCACCTCTAGCCTTGGATGACTTGACAAACCAGATGAGTCCAATGTCGATGAAAAAGAAGCTGACGGAGTCAAATATGTTCACTTTTCCGTGGTTCTGCTTCAACTACAAGGTGAATAGCGGTCGTGATCATACGACTGTCCGTTTTCATAGTCTCTGTCGGCCAAAGAGGCAATCCTTAATGCATTCAGGATCTTGCACAAACTCTCAGCCCTGAAGAACGCATTTGAAGCCGAGGTGGGAATAATTACGAAGACATTGCCAGGTAAGAAACACATCTGGTCTGAGCCGTTTGAGGTTCCTCTTCCTTTTCAGTGTGAAGAGCAGGTGGTTCAGTGGGATGTGATCTTCACCCCTGTCACCAATGAAGATCTCCATGATGACGCACAATCGTTCACGTGAAGCTTCGTAGAACTTTGCTTTGATGAAGAAAACGACAACACGAAATGGCTTGATTGTATGAAAATAGAGATACAGCAGTTAATGGATTACCAGACCTTCATAGTGAAGGGAACTAACGTCTACATGGCTGCTGATTAAGTCCCGACTTGTGGCAGGGTGACACCTGACAGACCATCCAGGGGAAAGCGTGTACTCTGGAGTAGTATCTCTCAGAAGTATCAAGCTTATCCTCCTGATCGGTGAGCTCATTGGCTTACAGGCTTATCAAGCTGATACAAAAGAAAAGGTATACTTTGAAGCTGGTTCAGAATTTAGAGTATTTGGTCTTGAAGGGTACACTATGGTTATAAACAAGGCACTCTACGGTCTCAAGACATCTGGGAAACGTTATCATGAACGCTTTGCCGACACAATGTGTAATGACGGATTCACCCCATGTCGCGCCGATAAGGACGTTTGGATGAGACGTAATGGTAATGTTTATGAATACATTGATGTGTATGTAGATGACCTGCTGTTGATCATGAAGAATCCAAAAGAATATCTTGACAGACTTGTCCATGTCCATAAGTACAAGCTCAAATGGTACACTATTTTATAAGCCCAAGAAGTACATCCAGAAGATGGTCAGTACTTATGAGAAGATGTTTCCAGGGGAGACCTTGAAAGAAACAATCATCTCCATTACCAAGTGGTGATCATCCTGAACTTGATGAAACAGATTTCTTGGATGAAGAGGGCATAGCAAAATATATGTAAATGGTTGGCGCCCTTTCCCGAGCGGTGATCATCCTGAATTTGATGACACTGACTTCCTGGACGAAGAGGGCATTGCAAAGTAGATGTGGTCGGCGCTGCACAGTGGTTGATCACACTTGGTCGATTCGATGTCGCAGTCGCTGTAAACGCATTATCTTCCTACCGTGGACACAGCGCACGATCAGGTATGTGGTGGGGCTTAATTAGAGTGTTACGCTTACATTCTCAGTTTACTGGCAATTAGTCAGTCAAGAGAGAAAGTCACAGCGTACTTGTAACAACAACCCGCGTCGGGAGGGGACACTCCATCACAATCAATGCCGTACCTCCGTGCCCCTTTCCTCTTCTGGATACTCGACGACCCAATGATCCTACCTTGCTTGCCATGGACCAACAAGATGTGGTACACGATCGTCGACCCCGCTTGTTGGAAGGACTTGCAGCACCCGCTCTCTCTCTCTCCAGTGATGACAAAGCACCGATGTGCTAAGTGCAAACACAAAACCAACAACCAAACATGTTGACGTACATCAACAATTGCCCTCGCAGTACTTGCATCCTAGGCAACAAGTTGCATGCTGGGGAAGGGCTGGCTGAGGTGAAAAGCAAGGCAACCAAACAACCTCTCTTTCTTCCAGCAATCACCAATACGAGCAAGCGCAATGAGACCAACGAGAGCAACGAGTGCAACACTACCAACGAGAGCAACAAGGGCAACACGACCAACGAGAGGTACCACGACCAATGAGAGCAACAAGGGCAACGAGAGCGACACGACGAACAAGGGCACGAGAGTAACAAGACCAAGTAGACGAACGAGAGCAACAACGCGGATCACAAATTGCCCATCAATGCGTCATTCGTTGGAAGGTACCTCACCAGTGACCGGCGTGTCAGCAATGTGTCAGCTTCGATATCCGTGTCTTTTAATCAACCTCGTCGCCCTTTGTCTACCAGGCCCGTGACTTTGTGCCCGACGACGACGACGAAGAGACTGGCTTGCCCTATTGGAGTCGTCCCAGCCGACTTTGCGGAAACGCAGCAGCAGGAGCTGAACAATCACGACGACTGGTCTAATGGCTAGAAATACAACACTATAGCGTATGCATAATTTTATTACTTCTGTGTTTCAATCGATACGATGGGATGGGACGGGACGCGACACTCCACCCAACCATCCCACGCAACGCATTACACCTTGTACACAATGTCAAGTAGAAAATGAAGGTCAGAACATGTACCTTTTTCCATTCGAAAGGTAACAACCAGTCAAACCATGGTCATAGGGACGATTGTAAGGTTTCGAATGGAAAAAGGTACATGTTTAGGGTTTCGGACCGACCTCTGAAGCACCATGGTTTTCCACGATACCCCGTGTTGCATCCGACGAATTTTCTTCTTGCGCGCGGGCGCGCGCCAGCCCGCATTCTGGACAACTCACACATACCTGATCGTGCTGCCCCAAGAATTGAACACATGGATCGCATGAAACATCTCTATGGATACGCCAAGCACTTTCAAGATGGAGCTATAAAAGTTAGGACAGGAATTCCTGATGATAGTGAACTCAAGGGAGAAGAACATGATTGGTTGAATTCCATATATGAAAACATTGATGAGGAACTTCATCAAGACATACCGACGCCGTTAGGACAAATGGTCAGGATTTCTGCGATCTTTGATGCGATCTTTGATGCGAATCTGTATCATGACCTTATTACCGAACGTGGAATGACTGGCGTGCTTATGTTTGTTATCAAGACCCCTGTAGATTGGTATTCCAAAAACAAAGTACTGTTGCTACTGCAACGTGAACCTCAGAGTTCATCGCAGGTCGTACTATGACCGATCAAGTAATGGATCTTCGATACACGCTTAGGATGTTGGGAGTCCCTCTAGCTTACCACACCTATGCATTTGGAGACAACAAGTCTATTGTCACCCAGTTGACAGTGCCCCAATTGAATAAATAATCACGGGCGCCCCCTTTGAAAACTACGAAGGGCCTCGCTATGCCTCGCTACGCATTGCCTGGCATCGCCCGGCCCCTAGTTGCGTGTTCGCTAGTGGGTACCGTGGTCGCTGTTTGGCCCCTTCGTGAGCGATTTGCCCCCAAAGGGCACCCCTAGTTTAGTTACCATAATTTCTGATAGTTTGATTGTTGCAAGCCGTATATTGCGTCTGGCCGTCAGTTTTTATTCAGTTTATCAGACCCATCGTCTGTTATTCCCCACTGTTCGCCGGACGGCAAGCGCCTGATCAAAACTCGAGAGGTGTTCGCGCTAAGCAGCTTCGTCACTCGCTCGCCTGCGTCATCTCTGTGACTTGTTTTTGTCACTGTGGGACCCACTCGCTAATTTGTGACTTGCGACTGCACAACGTACCGTGCACGTGCTCGTACACGTGGACCGTCCATCCACGCGCTCCGTACGACTCAATTATATAAGCCTGCTGGCTTTTGACACGTGCCTGCTTGCTCGCGGAATCGCCGGTTCGCCGACTCGCGGATTCGCCGATCGCCAACTCGCTCGCTCGCGGAATCGCCGGACGACTACTCGCCGATTCACTCGCAGATTGTTGGCTCACAGAAATTCGCTCTTCCCATCACAATTGCAAATTTCTGCACAAGAACAAGCCTTCCCTTGCCATCCGTTTGACCTTCTGCTACCCTCCTACCCTTCATCCGACCCTTGAACCATGGCCGCAAAGGCCTTCCGTACTGCACTGGGCCGCTGTGGCTACGACAATGACACCGTTGAGCACCTAACGCAACAGGGCTTCACAACAACGGATCAGTTCCTGGAGTTTCCCATCAACGAAGTCAAGCCCATGCTGAAGACATTAGCCAAGAACCTACCCGACGGTGTGACTCTACCCTACCAGTTCAACCTGAAGTTCCTTGGCTTCCGAATGTGGTTGGAGTACCGTTCTGTCCGTGGTCAGGACCTTGATGCTGGTGCTTATACTGGTGACGTAATCACCAAGTGGATGAAACGCGTAACGGAACTCCTGAATGCCACCACCACTGATGGTCAGGATGACCCAGTACCACCCAAAAGGCTAACGAACCTCGCCGATTGGGAACGTCACGACGGAATGTGGCGCACGTACTTGGGTCAGCACCGCGATCCGACAACGGGAGTGTCACCTACGTATTGCGTGAGGAGTCCGACGTACCGGACGACGCACTAACCGCCGATTACGACTGTATTGACGACGACCTAGTCGCGACCACTCGTCATGAGGGGGATCAGTACAAAGCCGACCGACGCAGAGTGTCTGAGCTGTACTACCCTCTTATCTATGATGGCCCGGCATGGACGTTTGCTAAAACGCATGCGAAATCAAAGGACGGCCGTGAGGCCTACCTAACCGTCAAGCGGCAAGCCACTGGACAGGCCGCGAGCATCCTGCGCAAGAAACAAGCTTATGCGCAGATCGCAAACGCTAAGTTTACAGGACGAGGGAAGTACCGCTTCCATGACTACATCCACCGTCACCAACATGCGCACAACACCCTGGAAGAGCTTGGCGAAACGGTTGCGGAAACGAAAAAGGTGACCAATTTCATGAATGGGATCACCGATCCGACGCTCGTCCAAGCCAAGACCGTCGTTAACGGTGACCAGGAGAAGTTGGAGAACTTCGAAGCGTGCCAGCAAAACTTCTTGACTGTGCACAGTGCCGCCAAAACCGAAACGCAGGACGACTCTCGCAAGATCGCCGCTGCTGGTACCACCCCAAGCAAAGGAAAGGGAAAAGGGCGCAATCAGAAAAAGAGCAAGAAGAAGAAGGACCGCGTTCATGCTGGTCACTACAATGCCAACGAATGGGCAGACCTGACAGAGGACGAACGCAAACAAGTCCTGGCTCTTCGCAAAGAGCGCAAAGAAAAGCGGAAGCTTGGATCCGTCACCACCGACGACTCTTCCAACGCATCGTCGAAGAGATCGAAAACGTCGCATGGGAGTACTGCTGAGGATGCAATCTCAGTAGATATTGACGAAGACGACGCTAAGCCGGAGGCTAAGACCAACGTATCGGTCATTATGGAAGTAGACGAGAGCTTGCTTGACTCCTCTGTTGACAACGTACCGTCGCCAGACAAGCACGCTAAGTTCCGCGCTTCCGCCTCACCTGCGAAATCATCCGAAGACGATTCGCAGCCGACAAAGTCCTCAGCTGGCAACAGCTTTGGACTTTTCGCGCATAAGGCTAAAGCACAACCGAACGAACCCGGATCTGCGTCCGTCAAATCCGTACGTACTCGCCCCATGGGGGAATACGAGACCTATCCACCGATGTGGCAATGGGAAGAGGACGGACGTCCTGATATGAGTCATATGACCATCCCGCCAGTCCCGGAACACGGCGACATCTTTGTGAAGCTGTCGCTACCGGTCAAAGGCAAGTATGCTGAAGGGACTCGCAACGTCCGCTCACTTACCAAGCATGACCAAAGCATGCTGAAAGGAAGCTTCCGCGAAGAGATCGACACTATTGTCCACAAAAGTCCAATTTGGTCTTGGCGCTGGTCTAAAATGTCAGGCTATGAACGTGAAGAGCGCCAAATGTACCATGTGTGCAAACGCTTAGCCGAGCACACGGAAGTGTTCGACGAAGCTTTAAAATACACTATGCTTGCCAATGGACAATTGGCTGCCGCAGAGCGAAGGCGTAATGGATGCGGTCGTTATTCCGCCGATCTTGAATTCGATGTCCGTGACCCGAATGTCTCTGACAAGTCTGCCGACCTGTCTCCTTCCTCCTGATGGAGTGTGCCCTGTGTATCCGCTGCCGAAGCAGTAAAAATTGATAAAACGAATCTTATTGTTCAATCGAATGCACATGTAGGCACCCATTATAGTTATTCTAAACGTTTCGCACATCGTCTATGTGCCATGAACACCGACGAATATGGTGTTGAGACCATTGAGCTCACCTGTGAGTTGGACTCACATGCGGACACCTGTGCCGTGGGAAGAGACTTCGGAATGCTCTCCAAAGCCCACCGCTATATCAGTGTGCATCCGTTCGCGGAGGAATATAATCCGCTAACCAATGTCCCTCTTGCGACTGTTGCTACTGTCTGGACTGACAGCGAAAACCAGTCTTACTTGCTTGTCATCCACCAAGCATTGTTTTTA
This sequence comes from Epithemia pelagica, assembly GCA_946965045.2. NCBI lineage: Eukaryota > Bacillariophyta > Bacillariophyceae > Surirellales > Surirellaceae > Epithemia > Epithemia pelagica. The sequence goes on along the minus strand of OX337239.1, from coordinate 2,709,744 downwards.
GGGGACCGTATGGGCAGTTCGTTACTCTGTCCGAACCAGATGCGTGCCCATGGCATCGTTGTCAACGACGTACCTAAACAGTTTGACCCGCACAGCACGCATAGTATCCACGTACCGGATGCCGATCTCACCATCCCGCTCACCATGGCTGGTGTGATAAGTGGTTTCGCCACTCGCAAACCCACTTCTGACGAGCTGGAACACTTACCACAAGTTGTGCTAACTGCCGATAGCCCATGGCAACCTCGTTCTGCCGCCTTTGCGGACGCGGAGGAGAAACTGGGTGTAGCTGCCGCTACTGTCGTTCGCAATGGCGATCCGAATTCGATTGCCGCATCCTCCATTCCACGACTCATCAAAGCAGTGCGAACGTACCAGCATGCTTTTGCCCATCTATCACCAGATCTGGACGCCGACGCACATGGCGACGACCTGGACGAACGCTTGATCGCGACGGTCACTGTTCATCCAGAGAAGGAGGAGCCTGATGTAGTCCCGGAGGACAAACGTGAACGTCGGCTGCTTGACGCAGCCGTACTGTCACAACGTTGGGGCATTGGTTTACCCAAAGCAAAGAATACGCTTAAAGTGACGACGCAGGCTGGAGTACGAAACGTATTAATCCCATCTGAGCGTAAGGTCCGTAAGAAGGCACCGTGGCTCAAGTTCCCTAATGTGAAAGGCCGTTGGTTCTCGGACGAGATGTTTGCCAAGGAAGTATCACTGAACGGGGACACGGGCGCCTCGATCTTTACAGACGGCAAAAGATTCGACCACGTTTATCCCTGGAAGTCGAAAAAGCAACATCCCGAAGGATTGATGTCTTTGATTCACAATGTAGGGATTCCCCAAACAATGGTATCTGATGGTGCCCGAGAATTGTTCCTAGGGAAGTCCCGTGAAATATGCAACGAGTACCGCATAAAGATGGAGAAAACGGTTCCTTATAGTCCATGGCAGACTGCCGCCGAAGCGAGCATTCGTGAACTAAAGAAGGGAGTTGTCAAAATTATGAGGACGACCGGCGCACCACGACGTTTATGGAGCTATGCTCTTAAATGGTGCTCACACGTACGGCAACTCACGGCATCCGATATCCCTGAATTAGATGGACGTACACCGTTTGAGCATGCAATTGGCTCAACGCCAGACATCTCTCCATTAGCCATGTTCCAATTCTATCAGTCGGTGTATTATCGCATGCCCATGGCACAGTTTCCCTTCGAAAGAAGACTGATTGGCCGATGGTTGGGCTTAGCCAATGATTGCACCGATGATATGGCCTATGAAATCCTAACGCAAGAGGGCAATCATGTCACACGAAAAGATGTGTGGGCCATTCCGGAAGACGACCTGAGGAATCCGACAATTCATCAGCAGTTGTTGGACTATGATGCCGCTATTCAAACGCAAATGAACGAGCCGCCATCTGATGGTACAACTGGGAGCGATCCACCCCCAGACCTCTTTGACGAAGGTGAACTTCTAGAGCCCTTGTTCCCAGAGGCCGAAGCCCTGGAATCCGACGCGTACACGCCGGAGGAACTAGATAAATATCTCACCACTGAAGTCATGCTGCCGCGAGGAGGTGAAAGCGCTCGAGCGAAAATCATTGGACGCACGAAAGATGCTCATGGGCGACCTATTGGTGAGCGCGACTCAAACCCAATCCTTGATACCCGGTACTACGACGTACAGTTTCCGGATGGATCGGTCAAGTCGTATGCAACCAATATGATCGCAGAGAATCTGTATTCGCAAGTTGACCCGGAGGGCAATGCGTTCAACACATTGAAAGCCATTGTGGGTCACCGCAATGATGAGACCGCAGTTAAGCAAACAGACGCATCGTTCCTTGACGGCACATCACACCACACAACGAAAGGCTGGGAATTGCAATGTGAACTGTCCGATCAATCAACTGTTTGGCTGCCGCTCAAAGACGTCAAGAATGGAAATATGATTGAAGCCGCCGAATACGTAGTATCCACTGGCATCGCAAAAGAGCCTGCTTTCGCATGGTGGGTGCCACGTGCACTTCGCAAACGAGACCGCATTATCGAAAAGGTAAAGTCACGTTATTGGAAGCGAACGCACAAGTATGGCATTGAGCTGCCCCACTCTGTAGAAGAGGCCCTGGCGATTGACCGCCAAACGGGGACTGACTTCTGGCGCAAGGCTATTGAGAAAGAAATGAAGAACGTTGGTATTGCTTTCGAATTTCCAGCTGATGGCGAAGTGCCTTCTGGATACAAGCATATTCCCTGTCATATGGTTTTTGATATCAAATCAGACCTGCGACAAAAAGCACGGTTAGTGGCCGGAGGCCACAAAACTGATCCACCCAAAGAATCGACCTATTCTAGTGTGGTATCCCGCGATAGCGTACGCATTGCTTTTACTATCGCTGCACTAAATGGTCTAGATGTTCTCGTCGGGTACGTGCAAAACGCATATCTAAACGCACCGACTAAAGAGAAGACCTCTACCACCGCGGGACTCGAATTTGGACCAGATAAGGTTGGACAACCTGCACTGATAGTGCGTGCATTATATGGTCTCAAAAGTTCTGCCGCAAGGTGGCGTGATCACATCGCCGCAACGCTCCGCGATATGGGATTTAAGATGTGTCAAGCTGATCCGGATGTATGGCTTCGAGCGAACACTCGACCATCTGATGGGTTCCAGTATTACGAGTATGTTTTGGTCTATATTGATGATCTGCTGATTGTTAGTCATGATCCCAAAACCGTGATGCAGGACCTGCAGAGGCTCTATACGATCAAGCCCGACAGTATCAAACCGCCAGACGAATACTTGGGATCTGTTACCCGAGATTTCGACGCAAACGACAAATCAAAACTTTGCGCTGATTTGTTGAAAATTATTGAAACGTCGTCATGTTTTGATTTGTTGTTCGCCGGCATATCAAATTAAAACAAAATCCCCATATTTTTTCTATCATTTTTCATCGTTTACGACCACTGATTTTCTTACCTCACAGCACCGTCATACTCGTTGTTCTTTCGCTTCATCGAATCGTTGACAGCCTCCCTTCATACGTCCATCATGAAGAAGACAAAGAATTCATCCAAGCATAAGAGCAACTCTTCTCGTCGCAACCGACCTCCAGGAATCATTCATGTGTATCAATCCGCTCAGACTTCTATCCGACATGAGCCATACTGCTTTGATACTGACGACTTCACATTACTTCTCTGTGAAATGTTCTCCCTGTGTCTACCAGGGGATGATGTTCAACAAGCCTTCATCCAACACAGTTTGCCGTACCTTAAATCTGTTCTTCGTCCTTTCCAAAGGCCAAGTGTCCCTCATATTCCTATTTTCATCAAAGAAATCAAGCGGGGATTTAAAGAACTACAGTTGACACGTTCATCAATATCACATCATGACCTACAAATACAGGAAGCCATTCCTTTACAGCTGACGCATGAATTGCATGGTGCATTCATGCTTGACTGTACATTGTCCAGGACACACCGTAAACCAAGAATTCCGTACAACCAACCCTACTACGAAGTGATACACCGTACACGAACCTCCAGGGAACTCTGTTCTACTGAATTTGACCACATTTTTTGCACCGTCATAATTATTTTCCCCTATGCATCAGTATTTTGGACAACTGCCTTTACCTTGGACAATTCCAAATTTCTTTGTGAACTACAGTGTGGCATTGGCAAATCTATCACCACTTCGTCACTTACTCCATTACCACTTTCCTGGTAACGTCTTGTTTATACAACTGGTGAACCAGCGTTGGGAAGCTTCATCAAGTCTATAAACAAAGTATGGACAATCAATTATGTTGTTTCCAACGAATTGCCCAAAGTTATTCACAGCATTCAATTTGACGACGGTGATGTTGATACTCCTCTTCTACCACCTGACTGTATCGGTGACAACATTGTTAACAAAATCCAAGATTGCCGTACATTTTACCGTGCTTTATTTGAAAAGTCAGGATCCAATAAAATTGGCTGTCGCAGATATGTCACTGGTGCACTGTATCGTTCCATCCGTGGTTCCTCGGCCTATGTTTTAAACCCAAGATCTGAAGAAAGACAAATCCACGCATTCCAGACTACTATTTTGGACAGCAACAAACGGCCAGTTGGACAATCCTACATTGTTGTGTCCTATGTATCATCGTCTGAGAAGCTGTATCATGACTTTGCTTCTGTGGCAAACTTATACGTCTCAGACAAGAACGTTTCAAGCTGTGGGAACTCCAGGAGAAACACAGGAGACAACGGACAAATGAGTGGGTATGGAATCACGTTCAACCGTTATCAGCAACAATTAAAATCAATACCAATCTCCATGGACAATACATCACTCAACAATAATGTAGGGCAGTTATGCTCCACGGTTGGGACAAGAATTCAACAACTCTATCCGGGAATATTGCCTTTGTTTACATCTTTGCGTAAATAGGCAGATATTGATGTCCCTCAAGATTTGGGTGGGACAGACGGATTTTGTTCCAACATCGCAGTAAGTGTTGATTTGGAAAACTCATCCCATATTGATGTCAACGACGCTAGTGTTTGCTTCGTTGTATTTTCCGAAACCATGCCACATACTACAAAGAACTGGTTTTTCATTTTTCCAGATGTTCTGCTGAAAAGAGATGGCCGTACTTATAATGGACTGGTGATTGAATTATCACATGGCGTGACAATTCTATTCGACGGTCGTGTCATCCGTCATTGCACTTCCAAACATGAGTGTGCCTTTGGTTCCGATGGAACAATTGGTCACACAGTGGGTTGGTTTTTCGGTACCTCATTTCCGGCCTTGACTTCATCTTCCAGTACTACCCCGTGAATATGCCTGTTCATGCAATCACTTTTGTTGCATTTACACAGATGCGTACAGACAATTCCAGCTTTTCGACATCCACAAGTATTAGTCTTGCATTGAAGCCATAGTCGTTTGCAATTGCACTTTATTTTCCTTCTTTCAAAAGTTGTCTTTTGTTTCTTGATAGAATGATGCTTGCTGTAGGTAACAGGATGTGCTTCTCGAACAGAAATGATTTTATACTTGGTTTGATCGAAACTTTTATCCAAAATCTGTTGCCGTAACAAACGCCGTTCTGGTCCAAGAGGCGATGAGGCATCAAGTAAGTTGTATTTATCATGTGTAAACCAAATGGATGTTTTTGACTGTTTATCTCCAATGATGCCTTCAGGAATTATTGTTTCGTAAAATCTGGTGTTTTGATCTGCTGTCATTCTCTTCTTTTGACATGTTATGATCTTGTTTTGACAGATCAGAATTTTGTTCCAGTATGTCCGTATCATGTTTTGATATATCGACACCTTGTTTCAAAACATTTTGTTTCCCGTCCGACGCGTCAAAACTTGCATCTGGCTTCTTGTCGGAACGAAGTTTTGATAAATAAACCTTGTGTTTTGATATGTCGACACCTTGTTTCAAAACATTTTGTTTCCCGTCCGACGCGTCAAAACTTGCATCTGGCTTGTTATCGACATTTGATGATTTCTTGGTATCATCTGGCTTGTTGTCGACATTTGATGACTTATTGGTATCCTGTTTTGAAATCTCTTGTTGGGCTGCTTTTTGGGTTGCCAATACGGGTTGGCAATACAACAGACCCGCCAGATCTGAGGAACTTACTAGTTCCTGTGTCTTCTGACTCTCGATCTCCTTTCGGAATGTCTGATTGTCCACTGCTTTGGGTTTGCAATCAAGGTCATCGTCAGGTACTTCACTGTCTTGATTCGCCGTAGCCGTTTGTTTTTGTTTTCGGGCCAAATCAACAGCTTTTGGTTTAGAATCTAAGTCGCCCACAGTTTCTTCACTTTCTCTGACCATATCATGTTCATCTGGAACTGATATAGGTCTAAGACCTTCAGGTACCAGTGACCAATCGGAATTTTGTATCAGCATGAAGTCTTCATCTGCCGCTTCTTTATGTGTTTGTTTATAGTTGTGCATTAGGTATTGCACTCTCGGCGATGCAAGGTCTCCAAGGTCTTCAATGTCGGCTTCAGTAATCTCACCACAAATCGCATATTTTTCTGTGAGGGCGCTACTGCGGGTACGGAGACACCGTTCAACCGCTGTGGTCCCGGCTATTCTCAATTCTGTTGAAGATAATCCTTTCACAGCTTCTGAATTGGGAGAGTAGAATTTGGTTCCAAAGACAGTTTCGTATGACGAAATGGCATTTGCTGTTGTCCGTCGAAAAGCACCGTTCAATGTTCCCATTGCTCTTCCCAGTGCCATTGTCCAGTTGAACTCCGTATTCCCACGAGCCCATTCCTCCGAAACAATCGATTGGACAGTATTCCGAATGCCGTTGTTTGCATTCTCCACGGAACCTTGTTCTCGAGGAGTACGAGGACGTCCTGTAATTGTGTCAATGTGTGGATTATTTTCCATCACAAGCCTCACTACCTCATTGCCACAGACTTCGTTCCCATTATCAGTTTGATAAATCGTGGGAAAGCCCATGATTCCATACATAATACCCAAGTGATTGGCTATTATTTTCGTGCTTTTACTCGGAATGGCCGCCAACATGACGAACTGGGTGAAATGATCTTTGCAGGAGAGGATAAACTTCATTTCAATTCCGTACACATCTTTATCCCCTTCTTTTCCTTCCTGAGTCATTGTTATAAGATCAGCTTGGAAACGGTCTCTAAAACCGAAAGACCGTATTGGTTTTGAAGCCCCCTTGTGAGGCACCTGTTTTTTTTTTCGTAAGACACATTGAGGGCATCCATTGATAAACTGTTTCACCTGTCTCATAGTAATATTTTGATAATCGTCTTTGATGAAATTATATGTCGTTTCTTCGTTTAGAGCATGACCGGTTCGTCCGTGTCTTTCCTGGATGACATCGAAAACTTGCTCTGCAGAACAAACACGACGACCTTCATGGAACAAGGCATATTCCACTTTGTTGTTCTCCAAAGGAATTGTCCTAACTTCCCGTTTTTGATATTTTGTGTTACGCCCAATTGGATGCAACTTTCTAAAGCCAATGCCCGTTCTCGGATCTGGTGCACTGTCATCTTCTGGTGGAGCAGCGTTAGGGTCTCCAGATTCCCAATGCCGACGAATGTAAATCTCTTGCTGCAGACGATACCGAGACATTTCTTGGGAATTCCTTGATGTTGATCCTGCAGAGACTGGTTCCATCGAGGAAGGGTCCGTAAAAGAGTTGCCAAAGACAGCAAGGTTGAAACGAAGTCTATGTTCTTCGTTGAGATTACCATCAAAATTGTCAGGTACTACTTCCGTATCATGACCAGGTTGGGGGTTGGGGGAATCTTTGGCCGTCTCTTCGGTTTGGTCTTTTGAAGATACATTCTTTTCAGGAGATGATGACTGCCGTGAATGATGTCTGTTTCTTTTGGAAATATCTTTTTTTGGAGGACTCTTTTTCTGTCTCCCTCTTTTCTTTTTTGTGCCATCAGTAGTCACAGTGGCAGCCTTATTTGAAGCAGTAGGGGAACGTTGCTTTGACGTAGAAGAATGTTGTTTTGATGCAACATTTGTAAGAGAGGAGTCGGATGAGATGTTGGATTTCTCCTCCTCATAAGTGCTGCCTTCTTCCTCAATGTCAGATAGGCTAGTTTCCTTGGTCTTCTTCTGTCGCTTAAGTTTGTTGAGCAAGGGTCGAAGCAATTTCATGTCTTCTTTGGTAATTACCACCTCCTCCAAGTCATGGTCTTCGGTCTCTTTTCTTTTCTTGTTCTGTCGGCCAGACATGATACAACTTACAAGGTACCACTTCTTGGAGAGCTCTTGAGGAACGGAATTCGTTGGTTGAGCTACTACAGTTTCTGCTCCAACCACAAGTCAGCCAAGCTACCACAATGTCTTTTGCGCCGAACGAATTCCGTATCAACTTGGAAGAATATGAAACAAACGGAGGTACCAATGAAAGTGTCTCAGTGTCAAACACGACAGTTGAAAGAGGAGAAAGAGAGAGTTGAACAGCCAATGTGCAAAAGAGGTGTGCAACACCAACAGACAGAGGACCAGTGTCACGCCAAAACGACGCCCCAATTTGAAATACTTGGGGCATAAATGTATGGAATGTCACAAATGCGTTGATTTGTTTGTATCGGAAACAAATCGAAACAAAAATTCGAATATGTTAGAAGTCAGGATGAAAAAATATTAATCTGTTGGATTTTTGTGCCGATTTGATGGGTCCATATTAGGATATTTCAGAAAATAGCTTCAACAAATCAAAAAAATACAAATCTCTGGCGAGACAAGTCATATGTGAATGACTTGGGGGAAAAATGAGACGACACAAAGCAAAAACTGACAATGGCGGTCAAATATTCTGAAAGGGAGATTTGGGAAAGATTGTTGATTACTCACGAACCTACCGGTAACATCTTCAAGAGAACTATCAGAACCATCAAACACGTGAGTTTCATGGATATTCATTGTTCATGGAGCAAGAAAACAGACGATTTGTGGGCAGCTCCAAATATTTTTTAGAAATGAAAATGAACGATAGGTATTGAAAAAACGTTAGGTTTTACAGTACGGAAAAATAATGCTAGGATTTGCCGAACTGCATATTAATCTGTTTTTTTTTCATGCGCGAAATAACCTTTGCGTTGAAATATTGAGTAACAGATCCAAAATTCGGCGTTATACCATACCCGACACGCAAGATCCGTCAAACTGTGATCGTTGGGCCATGTCCGCTGACAAGTATTGTAAGCGTGCTCTTGCCGAAGTCGAGACGGAACTGGAGAAATCCGGAGAAAAGCTGAAGTCAAAAGTGATGACGCCGATCGCCGATGGATATCGCCCAGAATTGGATGCGACTCCTGAACTCCACGCAAGACGTGCGAACTATTACCAAGGACTAATCGGTATTCTCCGTTGGATTGTTGAACTCGGTCGTATCGATATTACAACCGCAGTCTCCCATATGTCCCGTTTTATGGCGAATCCACGAGAAGGACATCTCGAGCAAACGTTGCACATCTTCGCGTATCTGAAGAAGTACGATAAATCCGCCATTGTGTTCGACGACACAACCCCTGACTTCGACAAGTCACGTTTTACCCGACCGGATTGGTCTGAGTATTATCCTGATGCTGCCGAGCCGATTCCGCCAAACGCACCAGCACCGCGTGGAAACGCTGTCACCACGACTTGCTTTGTCGATGCTGATCATGCTGGATGTCGTGTCACACGGCGCTCTCAAATAGGAGTCCTACTGTTCTTGCAACGAGCACCGATCATGTGGTATTCAAAACAACAAAACACTGTTGAGACGTCTACATTTGGCAGTGAGTTCGTGGCAATGAAAACTGCCATTGAAATGATTGAAGCATTTCGTTATAAGTTGCGAATGATGGGTATCCCGTTGGATGGAGAGACGAATGTGTTTTGCGACAATGAATCTGTGTTTAAGAACTCGACGCAGCCGGAATCAGTCCTAAAGAAGAAGCACAACGCAATTGCTTATCATCGGACTCGTGAAGCGCAAGCTGCTGGACTTGTGCGCATTGCATGGGAAGAAGGTGAAACGAATCTTGCCGATATCCTAACCAAACTGCTACCCGGACCTCGATTGCGATTCCTGGCCCAACGTATCATGTGGTAGCAGACCCCCTTTTTAGATCCAAAATGGGATCGCCCCTTTTGAAGAATAGTCCAACGTACTGGACCGGCCTCTGCTGACATGACGAACTAAACGAAGTTGCCCACCCCGATTTTGTTCGCGGGGACTGAATAAATAATCACGGGCGCCCCCTTTGTAACCTACGAAGGGCCTCGCTATGCCTCGCTACGCATTGCCTGGCATCGCCCGGCCCCTAGTTGCGTGTTCGCTAGTGGGTACCGTGGTCGCTGTTTGGCCCCTACGTGAGCGATTTGCCCCCAAAGGGCACCCCTAGTTTAGTTACCATAATTTCTGATAGTTTGATTGTTGCAAGCCGTATATTGCGTCTGGCCGTCAGTTTTTATTCACAATCACAACTGACAAAACGTTGGAACGCCCTAGCATTCCATCGAGTCCATGAAGCCCTCGCTAGTGGGATCCTCAGGTTGTATCACATTCCAGGGGCTCCCATCTGATGTTCTTACAAAGTTACTTGGATATGAACAAGCTTGGCCTCATCTTGAGCCTTTGTTGTTTTGGATGGGTAATACTGCCGACATTTCCCCGAAGGGGAGTAATACCTAGAATACCTATATTGGCTATATTATCCAATAGGTAGTTCTATAGTCATGAAGAGTCGTGGAAAGTACGCGGCCGATCAATCGCACATATCCTAGATTCCTATATGAATCTAGCTTAGACACGATTGAATCACTCCTAATTTATGTATACTCCACGATCGAACTAGTTCTTTGTCTCATAGGCTATGTTATATTTCTATCATCTCAAGATCTGCTGGACCTAACCATATCAATCGCGCGTAAAGATTCGCAATGGATAGTCTACGGCGCTAACTTACATATGCACCTCAAGGTGATATAGGCCTATGCCGATGACCCTAGATGACGATCCTTTCCGTCTAGAAGCCTTTTACACCCCGATCCAAGATCCAGGATCACCTCAATGGGAACCTGGGATCGAAAGGATCCAACCTAGATAACCACTTCATGTAATCACAATATTTTATCATCAAGTATATGCAAACCTATTTCCTATCGTAACTTTCTCATAGACGTATCTGTGTGTTTTGTTGCACCCTTTCTAACTTCCCTTCCTTCAAGCTTGTCAGGCTGTCAAGCCTTGGTCAATGCTTGGAGGATTTCATTTTTGCTTATCATCAGGCAAGCTGACAACGGCAAGCGAGTTGATCAGAACTCTTGACAGTTGTGACAAGCCCATTCCCCCATTTTGGTCATGCATGTATTTTCCTTTTCCATTCTCAACTCTCTTGCTTCACGGCCTCTTGTTGTCGCTGCTTCTTCCCTTCACCTCTACAGACCAGCCAAAAATTGCACCAACGCTTCCAATGCCGTCTTGGCATCGGAGTAACTTGCCAACATTCTCATACCAAGTAAAACACCTCGGCTCCGAATGTGCGTTCAGCATCGATTGTTCATCTCAATGATTTCGGTTTTATCTTTCTGATCTGGGCGGTGGCGGTCGATCCTCGACTGAACGAGCGCCTACAGCACTTCTTCGATCTTGATGTTGTCCGATATCAAGCCGGGCCTTCGGTGTTGGATTCGCTTCCACAAGTTGTGGTAGAGGTGGTCCAGGTCTCCTACTTGGGCACGTTGTGTCTTTCAGGATTTGTTCGTTTGTCAAAACAAAGGTCCATTGGTTACCTTTCTCAGTTCCAGCTCCCAAATGGCGCGTCCTATCCATACTCGAATTTCTCGAATTTCAATCCCTGACCCCGTCGTTACAGACAGTGGATGGATATCATCACTCTTCGCACTAGGATTCAATCTCTCTTCCTCTTCTTTTGATTCTGTACTCCCATTGATGTCTTTGTTTTCTTTATTCCGATCCCTGTTTTGACGATTTATCTCTTTCAATCGCTGTTCCCTCTTCCTTTCCAAGGTCTCCTGAGTGTCTTTATAGTGACAATTCCTCTCTGAAGGCAACAGGCATCGGCTTTGCTGTGTGGCGCCTCTTGTACTTATCATCTCGAGAAATTATGGAAGACAATTCGACGAAACATGGTGAGATCATTAAAACAAGAAACATGGAACGGGCATACTGCTCAGCATACTTATATTCCATTTCAAATTGATGGGTGTATAATAATTCTTTTCGAACAATCATGTTAAGCTTCCATATTCCAACTTTCTTGGTGCTGAAGACCACAACGAATAAGATACTTCTGTTGCAATTTTGACAAGGTCGGTATGATCGTTTTTTCTTCAAGTGCCTTGCCTTGATGTTCAGCAATGTCGGCGTAAGACAGTAAAGTCCCATTTCTAACAACTAGACGAGAATCCACAACTGCTTCTTTGGCTGGTACAAGGGATAGTCTCCCCCTACGCATGCGGGCATCATTTCCTTCCAAGAAAGACAGCTTGCGAATGAATGCGAACCTACTGAAATCGACGTTCTCCATTCCAGCAAAGTCCACTTCTCCATTTTCGGAATCATCCTCTTTGTTATCGAGACATACCCATAGGAACTTCATGTCGGTAGCTCGTATAATTCGTCTCCACCCAACGTTTGATTCGTATGAAAGCTGAATATTGCTAACTATCTGTGAAACACGCGGGCATCATTTCCTTCCAAGAAAGACAGCTTGCGAATGAATGCAAACCTACTGAAATCGACGTTCTCCATTCCAGCAAAGTCCACTTCTCCATTTTCGGAATCATCCTCTTTGTTATCGAGACATACCCATAGGAACTTCATGTCGGTAGCTCGTATAATTCGTCTCCACCCAACGTTTGATTCGTATGAAAGCTGAATATTGCTAACTATCTGTGAAACAGGAAGCTGGAAACGGGTCTTCTGTCCTGGGGAGACATTTGGTGGACAGGTAACAAGAACAGGCTGCCCATTAGCAAACAAGGTGAATGTCTGGCCTGGAGATACTCCCGCTGGTACGGCAACTTCAAATACCTGTGTCTTCGGTGCTGCTTGAGGCTCCTCGCCGACTGTCGGTGGAACAAACCTGATTTTCATGTTGGGAGCGGCGTTTGACGGACATGTAACCATAAATCTCTGTCCAGCTACATTTGCCGCGAACGTCCTTCCGGGAAAAACGTTGGGTGGAATGTCAACAAGAAAACATTTCGCTGAGCCTCCATTCTCCTCTGCTTGTTGGTTCAGCTTGCGAACTTCTGGAGTCATGGCAACTGCACCTCCTCCTGCTCCAACCTCGGGAGCGGCAGTAAGTGGTGCAATTTTCAATATGGTGTGTTGGTTTTGGGGTGCGGGTGGTAATGTGATTTGGAGAGATTGAGGGTATCGAATACGAACACGGCGATTCCCAACATGAGCATAAAACTCGCTCCCTGGTGACACTCCATTTGGGATAGGTACCCTATACACAATGGAAGGCTAGGGACAGGTGAGACACGTATTTTCCAGCAGCGGGCGACGAACATCTTTTGAACTTACACCGGTTGTTATTCGTGTGACTTGATAGGCTCCAGGGCAAGTAGTAGCGTCTGTGGCGCTAGTTGTGGTTTGCGTTCGGCCTCCTGCATCTGTGGGGGCACCAGTACCTGGTTGAGATCTCGAACCGTCCTGGTGTGTACTTGTGGATGGGGCAGCGGAGTGTGAGAACTGTCCAGTTGAACGTCGAGAGGCAGAATTGCTATTGAAAGGAGCGCTATTCAAAGACTGAGTAGTTGCTCCAGTTCTGTTTCACAGGTACGTATTCCGGCCATTGGCTGCGGCAGCCCTTTGCGTTGGATAAGGAGACGTCTGTGATTGACGTGAAGAGTTTTCGCTACTCTTGTTTCGCCGGCTCTGTTGGCCGCCCATGATTCTGAACAAGGGCATTTTGATGTTGTAATCGAGATATGCTGTTGCTAGGAAATGGTCCTGCAAACAACAAAACGCGAAAGAAATAAGATAGAATGCATCAACACGTTAGCAATCCAACGCTTGGTCAACGTTGCTCATCAACTCTCGTCCCGATCCATTAGCAATGAGCTCTTTCGCTCTCGCGGCAGAACTCGCCGTTGCTAGTGATGATTAATGAGATTAAGTCGTGCCGTCAGGAAGACTGACTGTTTCAAAGTGTCTGTTTTTCCGTGGTTATGTCCGTTTTTGTCTTGTCGGATTTTTTACTTGTCAGTTGTAGATTTTGCAGGAAACATCGTATTGTACAAGTAAACCGTAAGTGAGCTTACTACTGACTGTTACAGTCAGTCAGTCAGTCCTTCTCGCATCAAGTCACTCTCTATGCAATAGTAGAAGTCCTAAATGGAAATGGGACATGGGAATGGGACCCACTTTGCTGAGGGGCTATATTTTTTCATTTTTTGTTATTTGGTCTTAAACAGGACAACACGCCCGTCGGCTCTCCATCCCTTTGCTACAAGTCGCCTGCCTAGCTAGGTTTGGAGTTTGGATGCTACCCGTACTCTTTGATTCATGATATGTTGTGCACAGCCAAGAATAGCGAATGTTAGATCGAGTGAAGTTTAGTCTACTGGGAGTGAAATCATCCAAGAGATCCTCTCCATTTGATTTTTTAGAGTGTTTGATTGACTGTTGTCTTGGTTGCCTACGAGACAGAACTAGGTCTCAGTGCTGTGTTCCCCTCCATATTCTCATCAGAAAGGTCTCTTAACGTCATCAGCCATTGGATGAGGATGGTATCGGTATCTGACATGCTCAAACAAGGTCTGATGTCTGCGTCATCCGTGATGGATGCAGGATGATTTCTTGAAAAACCAATGGTTGACGCACACATCTACGACAAACTAGTTTTCAGCTCCGCGTGCTTGACTCTTTGTAGAGATTTTCAATAATTTAATTCAAATACTACAAGTACCTTAGCTAAGGGGTATTCCTCATTTTCTTCGTGTCATTCTACGAAACAAAAATTGGTCCTGTCGATGCCCAACTCCTGTATACAATCGGGGTCCGCCGTCCCCTCGTTCTTCTTTTGCCGCCGTTCCAGTTATTCTTGTGTAGCAAATTTTATGATCCTCTAGTAGACATGGAGGAAAATAGGGTAGATTGGGTTCATCCGTCGCCTCGTCCTCCTTCTTCTTCTTCTTCTTCTTCTTCTTCTTCTTCTTCTTCTTCTTCTTCTTCTTCTTCTTCTTCTTCTTCTTCTTCTTCTTCTTCTTCTTCTTCTTCTTCTTCTTCTTCTTCTTCTTCTTCTTCTTCTTCTTCTTCTTCTTCTTCTTCTTCTTCTTCTTCTTCTTCTTCTTCTTCTTCTTCTTCTTACCGTTGGAGATTGCAGTCACGGCTGGCGTTAGCAAATTCATCGCACCGGACACCTTGTAATTTCAGCAACGATCCTCCTCCTTGCTGTTGCGTCTGCACACGCTCGAGTCCTTGGACCAACCCGTTGATGGTTCCTACCGTGGTTTCGACGTAGTCCTTGTAAATGCGATAACACGCCTGTCGCATGCGACAGCGTTGTTCCAGAGAAATCGTGTCCAAATACGCCAAGGTAGTGTTGCCGGCATCCTTTTCGGGAAGAATCACGGCACACTCGGTCCAATTGATCACTTCCGGTCGAAAGGGCCACACCCAATCATCGGCATGCACCACGGGTATGGCACCGGCCGACAAAACTTCGGAAAAGCGATACGAAAACTTGTTATCCCCCCGTGCCGCCAAGGCAAAGACGGCCCGGGCCATGAAATCTTGATACGAGTAATTCGACAAGGCCGATTGGTTGAATTCTTGACGGTTGAAATACCGTGACACAAAAATGCGTCGATTGTCATTAAAGCGTCGATAGGAACCACGCGCTCCACCATGACGGCGATTAAAGTCGGCATTGTCACCAGAACGAAAATTGCCAGCGTAGACAAAGTAAAATGGCCGCTTGTTTTCGGCCGCACATGTGTGTATATCTTGGACTTGTGTATCGGTCAAATTCACTGGTTTGGGTATCGGCGGTGCCAATCCCTGATCTCGATCTTCCTTGACACGAGAAATGAGGGACGAGAGTGTGGCAATGGAAAGGTAAGAAGCATTCGCGAGGGATCCTGTAATGCGATTGTAAGGATTCCAAACACCCGGAATACCCCCACCATTGCAATTGAACAAAATGGCCGTAGCTTGGAATGAGTGATGACGGGATCGGAGCTCTTTGAAAGTCAGACTTGAAAGGAGAGGATTATCAAAGGGAGTACGTCCAGAATAAGGCTTCCAGGGTCGACCAAATTGGACATCCATATTTGGTTCCTGACCCTTACCATAGACAGGATAATTGGAGTCGCCACATTGTTGTCGATCAAGAAAAATGTAGATGCGTGTATTGGGAGGTAGCTTTGTTGTTGTTGATGTAAGGTTTCCTTGGGCCTGGTCCAATTCCTCCCATAGCGTTGGATGGAACCAAGGGTGGTTAATGACACCCGTAAGCAGTTCGGTTTCCCGAATACTGCGAGGAATGGTCAAGGCCCATTTTTGATTGACATGATTCCATCCAAAACTCGTGAGCAAAATTACGGCGGGAGGAGATGGTGCATTCAGATCCAACCAGGGACGGTACACATGCGAATCCCACTCCAAGGTCTCATCGTGAATCAAGGAACGGGGCCACCACACTGTCTTGTTGTTCTTGTGTTTGTTGTTGTTGTGTGTGTTGCTGTTGGCTGCGGCAGGATGCTCGATTTGGACGACGGCAGGGGTTGTGGGATCGTTGGGGTCCACCCGAACAGGACGGTCCCACTCTAGCGCAACAAGGTTACTGGACAAGGAGGAAGAATCCGCCACCGGGAGGGACAATTCCAGCCCCAGTTGGAACTGCCATACCAACGTTGCGCTGGCAACCAATGCCAAACACACAAACAGGGTGGTTCTACCTTTGGAGGAGGAGTAACGCCCAGTCATTTTTTCTCTTTCTTCTATCGAGAAATGATGTATGTTTGTGTGTGTTGGAAAAGTTCCTCGCGTCTGGGAAATGTGCTCGTAGACCATTTTGTGCGCACAATTTCTCGCGGTGGTTGGAATTTGGCCGAATCGTCCAAGTTTGTTTGTTGGGAGTAGTCATTCTGACTATCTCAACAAACGTCGACGTAGCCTTGCAAACCTCTTGGGATCTTCTTTGGGTGCAATCAGGGTCTGGAAGTCATTTTATGTGCCATCTAAACTTGAATGTAGATTGATTATTCACTTTTCCAATCAGTTTAGAATTAAATTAAGAATTAACGATTCACTTCACGACATATACACAATTGAAATAATCTTGAAAGTGTACAAATTTACGGATAGTAAATGAACTTAATTACCAAAGTCAATTATGTTTACAATCAATAAATTCACTTAACTTTACTATTCCCCTATTTCATACCCTTTGAATTGAATTCAATCCCCAATTCCCTTTTCGAACCAATTGGAATTAAATTCCAATCCCAATTCCCTTTTCGAACGAATTTGAATTGAATGAATCATTCCCAATTCACACCACCATTCAGAACAAATGAATTACACATTCACAAATTCCATTCATTCTCTGAATTATGACTCACAGTCACACACTGTACTCCTTATCCTTTCTCCACCATTATAGTCGTACAACATACAACTAAGAAGATGTTAGGTACGCCTGTATGTTTCAGTATCGACAAACAGCAACACACTCCTTTGTGGAGCTTGTCCATATTCCTGATGTCTTCCATCTTACACCATTGTACATCGTATACTCTCAGTCGTCACATTTTATCGTACCTATTGTCTCAATGAGCTCCCAACAATACCCAAGTAGTTGTCGCCCAACAATATCTTTGTCAAGCATATGCTCTCCTGTTGTTTCTCTCTCTCAAGCTCCACACTCATTTTTCAAATTCATTCGAGAAGAACTCCCAGACTTGTCAACCATGTCTTTTGATTTGAGAATGGAAGCAATACAAGACACCATTCTTGTTTGGCTCATTCGAGAAGATGCTTCAATTCGCTACACTTCGTGCTCTCTTGATATTCTGACAAGCCATCCATGTCAGATCAAGCCATCTCTTTCTATGGACCAATCCATCTACCTTATCTCATTACTGGTTCACCATGGTTTATATACCTCGCAAGAAATTCCCACCAACTTCCTGTTGAGCAACCCCAAGTTCAAAATGAGCCGGCCTAAAGATGATTTCCCAGTATTGCACCTCCACTGCAGCTGTCAACCTATGTATGAAGTCGGCACCAAAGACATTGGATACAAAGAAGCAATTGAATATGTATTGTTGAATGGGCAAATTGATACTCAAGAAGACCTCAATGTTCAATCGATGGAAGACTATACTCTGGAGTGGATGATACATCGTGATGCACTCATTTCTGTTTCTACATCACACAACAGAACAATTCACCCAGTCTCTATCGATCCTCTCTTACAATGCATTGCTACATCAATGTTGTCCCAAATATCCAACAAGATTATATCCCAAGGAGATCCAACCATTCTGTCTACTCCAGTAACTACTCCTCCAGATTTGATTGTACCTGCTGATTCCTTCCCCATTGATGGACCATCTCCACCCACATCACCATCTCAATCGACAAAACCATCTCCAGTCAATGCAAAACACAACTCATCATCACAAGAAATCGCTGTTGCAAAGCCAAAGCCTGACACTCCGACAAAGCGATCTTCTGTTGCCAAACACAGCAACCCACCATATTCTCAGATTATGACTCGCAAACAATATGCCACCGCCGCCAAACTCATCATTAAAGCATCCAGAGCAAGGCGACAAATCTGCTACAAAGATAAGAACAATATTCGACACATGCCTGGTCAACCTGTTCGTTTGAAACCCAATGATCTCTCCTTGTACAACAAAACAAAAAGTTGCCCCCCACAATATCTGAACAGACTTTGAGAAAGAGGGTTGTTGACTTGCAGTATTTGAAAAAGCTTCATGAACATTTCCTTTCCAAAGGTCTGGAAGCTCCAAGAGACAGTTGGGAAGACTGGATTAACGACCATCTCTCACCAGAATCCGACCGAGCCTTCATGTGCTTGGTTGTGATTCTTATGAGTTCCAGCACAAGCGACAAACAATTAGCTAAAGTGGTACCCACTTTGTTCCAATGTGGGTTTGTCTCTAGTCGGGCAACCAGTGACATTGCACTCAACTATGGGA
This sequence comes from Epithemia pelagica, assembly GCA_946965045.2. Lineage (NCBI taxonomy): Eukaryota > Bacillariophyta > Bacillariophyceae > Surirellales > Surirellaceae > Epithemia > Epithemia pelagica. The sequence continues at coordinate 2,691,000 of OX337239.1, read as the reverse complement.
TGGACGCTGTATGTTCCCTATTGGCAGAGACTGGTCTATATTATAAGAATGCTGAGGCTATCGTCAACGCAGCAGACTACTTCATCCAACGGCATTCTGGAATTATACCAGAAACCATTACGGTGCAAGAACTAACGTGTCTGCATGGGGTTGGGTACAAGACTGCCACAATTGTCTTGGCATTTGCATTTCAAAGAATTGACGGAATTCCAACTGATGTGCATGTACATCGCTGCTCTCGAGCCCTGGGATGGATCCCCAAATCATGCAACGACCCAGACATGTGCTCGGCTTTGTTGGAGTCTTGGATTCCAAAGGAGTACTGGGAATGGGTCAACCCAATGTTTGGAGCGCTCGGGCAACTAATACAAGACCCAAAGACACGTCACCAATGTTCAGAAATCCAGATGGATTTCACAGTCCGTCGTCTTGACAAAGACCATAAGAAGAAACTCTTAGACAGCAAAGAGATCTACAACCTACACAACAATTTCCTTCATTTGTATCGGTCCTATTGCAGTTCCTCATGAGTCAATTTCTTATTAGTTACTATCTCTTTTTCCTTGTTTGTTCTTTTTCTTTTTGGTTCTCGCATGTATCTTGTATGTAGTCGTTCTCGTATGTAGTCGTATGTAGTCTTTTTCGTTTTCTGTTCCGTCATGTTCTGTATTTATCAGTGGTCTTCATTACTGTTATTGGTGCGGCGTCGCGGACTTGTCCATCGTTGTCGTTGTCGTTGTTCTTCTTGCTGCTCTCCGATGTGTTCTGCAGGAGGTGGTTTCTTTGCTCTCGACGATTTGGACTTGGACTTTGTTCGAGATGCCGATTCTTGAATGGATTGTTGGCGCACTCTTTTGGAAGATGCACTCGTTTGAGTTGTTGCCTTCCTTTTTGATGAGGTGGTGGATCTTTGGGTTGTTGGTGTGGTACTGTGTGTAGCAGGAGTTGTCGTCGAAACGATTCCTGTCACACTTCCTTGAACACTTGCACTGGTACTGTTGCCTTGATCTGTCGTCGATGTAGTGGGATTCATTGTTCGATTTGAAGATGCAGAAATACTAGAACCAGCCATCAAGTTCATTTGTTGTAGTTTGACCGCCTCAATGATGCAAGCATCACTATCTGACTGAAATGGGTCCTTGTCTTTCCCAAGACGACCCATGCATTCCATTTGTTCCTTGTCCCCTTCGTCCACTATATCAATGAGCACTACGTCATCGAATTTTTGTACCAAATCCAGATTAGAATCACTGCATTTGTATTCGTATTCTGAACCAACAATCCCATTGTTCCCTTCGTCTTCATCAAGTTCAATTTGTTCCCGGGCCTTGTGGTGCTTCTGCATATCTTTTACACCCTTCAAAATGGTTTTCAGACGTTTCATATGACCTTAAGTGGTCCCTTCAGCAATGGAACCCCATACCGAGACTTCATCGGTTCCCTGCTCATGTTCCTCAACAGCTTCATTTTGTTCTTCATTATCTTCGCCACTGCCGTTGTCAGTTCCATTGTTGTCTTCATCGTCATCGTCATCAACCACGGAGATTACTTCCGCCTCTATTTCGGCCTGGGCCTCGTCTCTCTCTTGGCTTGAAGCTGTTCTTTGTTGATTCTGCAGTTGCTCCTGTTGACTTATCTGGCGCTGTGTGGCATTACTCCTAGCTTGCTCCTCGGCCTTACCCCTGGTTTGCGGTTCGTCCTCGTTCTCTGTGGTGTGTTGAGATTTCTTTTTCAGGGTCATTTCATTAACCTCAATCTCTCCACGAACCTTTCTTGTTACCATCTCCATGGTGCGAATCTCGAAATGTTTCTTGAGCTCGTTCCTCATCAATCTATTGCTATCAAACCATGAGGAGAAAGAAAATATCCTCTCTTGGAAAGCGTTTGTAGAAGGCTTCGAGAGCCACACGAGGGCACTTGGGAAAATCATCCTGAAATTACTCTTGTTCGCCTGCCACCACTGTAAGACATCAAAATACTTGCCCGCACTGTTGAAATCTTGATCATTACATGCCCGTCTGAACTTTTTCTTTTCTTGAGGCGTCCATTTTGGTGACTTTTCAGAAAAAAGAACGGTGGGATACTCCCTAATCAACGATTCCCAGGAACTGTGGATAATGCGCTGACAGTAATCCTTGAACCCCTTGAATTCGTTGTTACATTGTTCTCTAAAGCTCTTCTTCTGCTCGTCCAACGTGTTAAGATTGTTGTTTTCCACGGACGTGCTGTCTTCATTCTCTCCATGATTCCAAAAAATATTGAACACATCGTCATCATCCGAGTCGTCGTCTTCTATATCTACAACCTCCTCATTGGCTGTCCCGGCCATTGGGGCTGGTCCATTCATTGCCAACCTTTCAGGAGTGGAAAACTTTGCTACCATGTCATCAACAAATTGTTTTTGGATTCTGGAGACGTCGTAGTCGTCGTAGATCTTGATTTTTTTCAGGATGTACGGTGCCATGTAGCAGAGAAACGGATGACCGCAGATAGCATTCTCTGCATGGACGTCGTCACCATTCATCATGTAGGTGCGAAATTCACGTAGAAGCCGGTTAATAAGCATCCGTGAGGCGGGCAGTAAATCTGCAAACTTGATATTTTTCCTTTTTGAACGGAGTTTCTCTATGGTTAACCTGGCATCCCAACGTTGGAACTCTGTGTCTAGTTCTGTGGGGTTCACAAGCAGAACAGAGACACCGTTGTCTTTGTGTATTTGATTCCATGATGGCAACCAAAGATTTCCAGCAAAGAGCCTGCAGCAGAGGAAGGATCGTCTGCTTGTAAGGACATGGCGCATTTCTTGAGTGGAGAAAGAATTCCTTCGAATTCTGCTATGGCCTGCCAGTCCTCCTTGGACAGATAATTCTCGCGGAAGTCTTTGTCTACAGAAAACTCTTGTGAATTGTAGTCATCCATGACGTACTTATCACGTAGGAGATCATGGAATGTGAGAGCGCATCCGAGAACCCTGGTTGTGTTCGGCATACGGATCTCCACTACAACTTGGTGATTTTTTGTTGCGTAGTCCCTCAATGCCTGGAATCTCTTCTTTCTCTTCGTCATCAGGATTGAAGCTAACTTCAAGGCTTTCTTGTATGTGTCCACAAATCCGGGAAACTGGTCGATTACCCTTCCCCCCCTTCGTCGTACAGCCAAGCCGGTGGCGTGCTTAAGAATTAATTCCGCACGATGCATATCGCACTTTCCTCCAGTCTGATTTCCCACAATGTACTTTCCGGCAAGGACTGCCGAATTTGTATTGTCGTTTACGGAAGAGGAGAGGTCAGACTGCGTAATTCCAATGGTTGTGAGGATTTTTAGTGTATGGGTCGCCACTTGGGCTGCTGTGTGGCCGTCTGTTTCGCAGAGACCTACGGGAATCTTGTAAAACACGCAATTCCTGGGGTCAATCAGCATTAGGCACAATCCAAGGATGTCTTTTCGATGGCCTTGCCATATGTCATGACAAATTGTGGCGAAGGGAATTGTTTTGCCACAAATTAGCTTGTAGGCCATCCGGACATTCAGGCATAGGGAGGAAACAGTTTGGAGAAAATTGTTGTAGGAATCAAGTTGCTTGCGTATGATGGCTTTGTTGCTCATGACACAATCTTTTGTCGACAGCTTCTGGGCGTTAAGAATGGCGAATTCCAGCATAGCTCGGAAGGACTTCTTTTCCACTGTTGAAGTGGGTAAGCCGTTGTCGTTGACAAACTGGTAGATTGATTGTTGAAACTTGATTCTAGCCTCGTCCTTTGACATCATGGAACCCTTGTAGGATGTCATAAGTGGTTGGTTGCTTTCTACATTGGACTTCGGTCCAATTTTTTTTTCGTTCCATTTCTTCTTTCACATGCGGATGGAAAGAATCCATATGTTGGCTAACATTCGAAGAGGAGCCACTTTTCTTCTGCTTGCTGACACCACAGAGGATGGTAGAGGCGAAAAAAGACTTGTCTGGGTCTTCAAAGCAAATCGGGCACACCACAAGACGCTTACATATGGATCCCCATGACTTTTTGGGTGCTGTTTGGTCCTCTTTTGATGCTTGGTTGAGTACAGCAAAGCATCGAGAAATACCTTCCATTTTGCTAACTTCTTTGGTGTCAAGTCTTGCTTGTAATTCTGTTAACTGGCAAAAGTCCAAGTGTCTCACTGTTCCCCAGTAGGTATTCAGATTCTTGAAATGCTCTCTCGGTGGACTTTTGAGGAAGGGGACATAGTCTTTCTCTTTCTTGATTTCTTGATGAATTGCTTCGGTTCGTTGGGCTTGGGTAGGGTGTTGCCTATTCTGTTGATTGTTGTTCCCTTGGGGGGCTAAAGCAGCGGGTGGGTTCTCGTCTTGCTGTGCAGGTGGAGGGTCTGGGTTCTCTGCTTGTGTGGGATGAGCCGGGGGTGTCTCCTCTTGTTCTGCCATCGTCGGTTGTGTTGACATGATGGTAGATCCAGACAGGGTGGACAAGGATGCTGGGCTTTGAAGATGATTAAGACGCACAATCAAGCCAGACAACATGTGTTGCAAGCTGCAACAGACAATGAACTGTTGAAGGATTGGTGGATGGACGGTAGAGGTGAGAGGTAAGAGAGTGTCACAAGTCACAAAGATGAGGCGGTTGAAGGTAGGGTCACTGTGTGATATTGTATAGAAACGTAATTCACATGACACATTGGGGGGAGAATGGTAATTCCATCTGTGCGTAGGAGAAAATTGATTGGATTCTCAAATTCTTGTAGTGAGTAAGAAGGAATTGGATTGGATTGGGAATTGATATCGTCTGATAAAGTGAATTGAATGGAATTGGGAAGTGTCTATTTTAGTGAATTGGGAATTGAATTAGGGAATTGACATTCCCCGTCTGAGATGATGAGACTTGAATCGGAATAGTGAATCCAAGAAAAAATCGGTATTGAGTTGAGTGGATTGTGAAATTCAATGAAAGTAAAGGAGGAGGATTTCAATTGAATGGCTTAATTCAAGCTAAATTTAAGTTACATTCCCTTAAGTCATTAAAGTCCCACTTTTTGAATTCCAGACCCTGGGTGCAATGTCCGTTCCTCGTTCGTCCGTCGGTCCCTTCTTGACCGGGGGCGGTACGATGCGGGCTGGCGATTTTTCTGGATTACTTAGCCGATTGGTCCCGGCCATTTTTGTAGTACTGCATGGAGCGATGGAAAAGCATCGTCAACGTTATGATTTTGAAAGAACTTAACAATCATCGCATCCACCGGTTACGAGTGATACACTTGTATGAGCAAGATTACAATCTAATCTTAGCTATCAAGTGGCCTCAGTTGATTCAAAACGGTTCAAACAATCAACTTCTTCATCCAGGCCAATTCGGCGCTGTCCCCGGAAAAGATGCAATTTTACCTACTCTGATTGAAGAATTTCAATATGAAATTTGCCGCGCAAGCCGTCGTCCATTGGTTCATCTCGACTACGATGCCACGGCGTGTTATGACAGGATTGTCATGTCGTTTGGCAGTTTGGCTTCTCGCTCTTTTGGACAACATCGATCGATTGTTTTCATTAATGCCAAGACTTTAGAAGACGCGAAATATTATCTGAAGACACAACTCGGTGTCTCTGATCGATCCTACAAGCATTGTTGAATCTTTCCTATTTACGGCTCCGGCCAAGGTGCCGGGAACTCTCCAGCAATCTGGTGCGTCATAAGCACAATATTGTTTGACGCTTATGACGAGAAAGCTAATGGAGCGACCTTCCAATCACCGGATGGCACAGTGCAAGCACGAATTTTTATGGTGGGTTTTGTCGACGATACAAGCGGGAGCGTCAACGATTTTGACCTCCCACGCCAAGCATCAATGGAACATTACATCAATCGCGCACAGTCTGACGCTCAACGATGGCATGATATCCTCCGTACCTCAGGTGGAGCTCTCGAGACGACAAAGTGTTCCTACCACTTTCTCTACTTCTCGTTCACAGTTGATGGGACTCCTTACCTCAACAGTGGCCGAGTTGGTCCTCAAATTACTATCCAGTTTCATCCGCATGAGCCACCTTGCCCCCTAAGGCAATTGTCTGCATATGAAAGCCACAAAACCCTTGGCGTCCAAAAGGCACCGTCCTCGACCGACCGCAGCTTATTTCAGGCCATGCTGAAGAAAAATACAACACATACGCAGGTGATGGCCCGCAGTCCGTTCACCCGCATGGACGCGTGGGCCTATTACCACGCCGTATACCTCCCTAGTATTACGTACCCGATGCCGTCGTCTTGCCTCTCTGATCGGCACTGCAACGCACTACAGCGACAGTTCAAAAAGGTCCTGCTTCCTAAAGCCGGCTACAACAGATGTACCCCCAACGCAGTGGTGTATGGTTCATCAGCTTATGGTGGGATTGGGCTGCGCGCACTTTCTACGGAACGAGGCGTTTCTCAGGTCTATATGTTTCTCGCATGCTTACGCTCAGAAGGCATACACCGTCAATTAGCACACATCATGATTTCGTGGGGTCAGTGTCTCGCAGGCACTAGTTTTTCTATATTGGACAATGTGATAATCCCATTGCCGCATTTGGTACCCATGCAGTGGCTTCCACAAGTTCGCCAATACTTGTCGTCTATTCAATGTCGGATTGAACTGGAACAAACCTTCATTCCATCCCTTCAGCGTATTAACGACTCCTTCATCATGGATCACGCTCTTTCCTTCACCGAATCCGACACAGAGTTACTCATGATTAATGCTTGCCGCCTCTACCTGCAACGGGACGACGATTACTAATGAGAGTTACCAGGGTATTCAATCTACTACATCTTCTTTGCGAGACTTGAACCCTTATCAAGAACGTCCCAGTATCAAAGCGTGGAATTCTTGGCGCCGCTTCTTGGACTGTCTTTTTGCTTCTGGTGGTCGTCCGACTCGTCGACTTGCTCAACCCCTTGGCCCCTGGATTAAGACGGGTAGCAACACTCACCGAAAATGGCACTCCTACCTTTGCCTTACCAGTTCTAGACTGTTTGTCTATACCGGCACCACGTTTCGCATTTATGGAGATAACATGAGTGTAATCCATACAAGCTGAGTTCAGACAGAATGTTCCTGACGTAGCGCTCCAGTAGGAAATCTACGTAATCCGCGCGAGCCATCCCCTTAATATAGCCCTTCTTTTTATGCCTCTACCGTTCTACCAAAAATTGACCATGGTGAACGGTCCTTTTGACCGATCTCTTGCCAAATAGGAGACGGCTCCATGATCCCATGCTCTGAACCTCTTCTCCATTCATGGGTTGAGCATGGAGAACGATGTCGGTGCTGCATTCGTTTTGTAGGTGTCGTTTTATCTAGTTGAAGGTGGTCGCCGCGCGATTTACTACGGCGACTAACGGCAAAACTTGGTGCAACCAATGCACCTCTATTGTAGAATCGAATGATAGAAGATAGAACAAAGACTATGAACACTTGTAGCGTTGTTCACGTCAAAAATTGATATTCTTCTCGTTAGATATATGGAACTTAGACTAGAAGTTGCGTCGTTCACAACAAAGATTGATGTTCTTTTCGTTGTTGTGACTCACACAGCCGTACCTGAACGCAATGTATTGTACGGTAAACGTAACACAACTATAGAATTAGATCGTATTCATAGAGAATGAAGATCCTACTCAAATGATAATCATAAAACGCTGCTACATTGTTCACTATCTAGGCTTGTTGATGATTAAAGAAGAGATTTTGAAGCGGGTGCTTGAGCATCATCGCACCAAGGGAAATGTTGAAGCGATCCATATCCTTTCTGCCCATGTAGATTGTAACGACCTGGGGTTCCATGCAGGCTTTAGGGTTGATGGAGCAGCGTGTGTAGAGGCGGATGCGTCCCATGGGAGGTCCGTTCTTGCTCGTCTTTCCAGAGACCTGGTCCAGGTGCGACAGAGCAATGAACCCAACTGGAACAACCAACGCTGGTTCCTCATGCTCGCTTGTTGCATCCCGGTCAAAGACTGCAATCCGTAGGTAGTCGGTCGCAAGCTCCCGCTGCACAAGCAGATGGCCACGGTCGACGATGTTGTGGCCAGTGTCCTTGTTTCTCGACATGGGCCCGATGAGCGCGCAAACATCGCTGGCATAAAAGCACGACTTCAACGGGAGACCAGCACCACCCTCACGGCCATCCTCTTCGTTGAACTCGAACTTCGTCCTCATGTTGGTCATCTTGTTTCTTCTTCCTTGCCTCTTCCTGTCGTCTCTGTTTGATTGTTCCATTGCACGGCGGGTCATTCGGAAGTTGCTTCATGCTGCAAGTTGATTTTGTGCCGCGCGCCGATATTGTTCACGAATGAGCGCGGGGGGATTCCCTAGAAGACACAAGAACGGAGAGCGGGCAACAATCAAACAAACAAACACAACAATCAAACGAACGAATCCCAACGATGCGCCAGACGCGTAGTGCTACCAAACGAGCTGAGTCTGCGAAGAAGGAGCAGGAGGACTCCGCCGCAGCTCCCTCCACAACCGCATTTCCCTCCGACAAGGGAAACAAGGGAAACAAGGCAAACAAGAAAATGAAGACAAAGACGGCCGTGGACAACAAAACGTCGAAGAAGAAGAAGACGACGACGACAAAGTCTCCCGCTTCGACAAAGAAGCATGTGACCTTCAACCTTGAGGGTCCTTCGTCGTGGCACGAGCGCGCAAAACAGTGGCAACTCACCATTGGGGATGAAGATGGTATCCCAGTGTTCTTCGTCAGCAACAAGGACGTCGAATGCGCTAACCTGTCGGATATCGCGGCCGAGCTCCTTGCGATCGAGGCTGTCGGCAAAGAAGGTAAGTTTGATTGTTCATTGTTGGTTTTGAGTCTCCCTTTCTCACGACGCGCCCTCTGCTGCCACAGACACCAAACCCAACAGCAAGCCCGACAACAAGCCCGACAGCAAGCCCGAGAAGGAGATCAAGAAGGAGGACGACGTCGAGAACAAGACTCCAGAGTCTTATGTGACCCCGAAGAAAGTAACTTCTTCCCCGAAGGTGGCGTCTCGAGCTTTCGCACTGACCCCCTCCCAGAAGCATGCTTTCCAGCGTCGGATTGCTGAGGAACAGGTGAAGGAAAGTGGAGCGACAGACCCTCGCCAGACTTTGAATGAGTCGCTGGCATTGGGAGAAAACATCCCGTCGTCTCCTCCTTTTTCTTTAGCAATCCTTCCCGTGCATACCGGACATCCATTGATTCGTATGCCGATGATGGATTTCTCGAGACCCAAGAAGACTTCATCGGTATGCAGCAAAACGGGCTTTTTGGTCCCGATTACTTGGATCATGAGGACGAGGCGTACTAGATATCTACTGATGGACGTTTTAGGTATCCTTAATCACTAAATATGAATCGATTTGTCATCATGGTAGTGCTTCTACAGTCATTCTTGTTGTGATTATCATCATTGTCGTCGTCCAAGTCCTCGTCATTGTCGTGGCTATTATTGTCGTCGTTGTATTGTAGTCGTCCTTGTTGTAGCTATCATCGCTCATCCTGTTTGTCCTCTTCGTCATCATCGTCATCGTCGTTATCCAGCTTGCCAGTGTCGGTAGTTGGGTCCCGGTTTGCGGGCACGCCTCGTATGGATGTACGAGGGAGTTTGTGATTGGTCCCAGACGAGCTATGATTCTTATCTCATATTTTGCGTTTTCGACACAACACGACAATGTACTAAAGTATAATATGAAGGAATAAACTAGTAAATCTTAATGTCATACTGCAACTCAACGTACCATGGTATTCTTTTTCAACAATAACACACTTTCACCACAAGGAAAGATCTAAGTTTGATCGGCTTCTTTGTTCGCGATCTAAATACGAGGTTTTTTCGTAGCCGGAAGCACTCTACGATAATCACCCTGGACGGCAACGCGATGGCCATCGAGCGTAAGGTTAACCCGAATGATCCCACGTGGGCGATCACCAGGAATGTCCTTTTGATGGAAGTAGCACTCTGAAAGCCTTTGTCCAGAAGGTAGATTGTAGCTGTTCTTTGGCATGGGATCGTGGACGGTCCCATCTTTTCCTTGGTACACGTAAAAATGTGCACGTGGATTTCCCAGCTCTCCAGTCTTAAAGCCACCAGCATGGACAGTATCCCCTCGAACGAGGAGAAACTTGCCGTACGGGATTTGTACCACGTTACCCAACTCATGGGTATAGTTCTCGTGCTTCTCAGCACGGTAGCTCCACAATTCAATGGACATACCCTCCTCCGTCAGGGGCATAAAAACAATGAAGGGGATGCGTTCCCGGAGTGGTAGATCTGAGAACGATTGCCGAGTCATCCTTTTGCTTTTTTGTTGCTTCCCGGATGGCGTTTTTGGACTCTCGGACATGTTTCCTGTTACGGCCGGGAACAAGAAGTCGATGTGAGGTTCTTGCACTTCTTCCCGAGTGGTCTTCATAAGCGAAAGGTGAATGCTCATTTGGTCCGCAAATGATTCATCTTTTGCGTAGTTCATTCCATGGAGAGCTGAGGCAAGAAATTGCTTGAAATCTGTTGTGACTTTTTGGACATGTTCTGGGTCGCAGTCGTTGAAGTACCGAGTGTTGGCCATCATGCCCTCATGTTCCATCATCGCCATCAACAAATTTGGGGTGTAGTCTTGAACAGATTTGAAAAAGGTGCCCTTTCCTTTACTGTTCAGGTGTTTGCCTTTCCACACTTGCTCCAACAACTGGAGGAGGTCTGGCGGCGTTGTAAAAAAACAGCCTCGATAGATTTTGTTTTCACTATCGTATAGCGATTTGAAATACTTCTTGCGCAATTCTCTATTTTGCAACATCTGTTGCTTTTGCCATTCACCCTCCTGCATTAACTCGTCGATCGCATTCATCTCCGGAGCAAAAGAATTGTCATCCGACATCTCCTGATCAAAAGAATTGTCATCCGTGGTGTCACTTTCTGAAAATTCTGGCAAGGCAATTACTCGTACTAACATTCCAGAAAGGGAGCGATCGGGTCGAGAGGCGGGTTGAGCTTGTGCTGCAGGTGGGACGGGATTGCTCGGACGCTCCGGTGAACCTACGACCGGCTGGGTCGTGCGTTGTTGTTGCTGCGATAAAGGCAGAGCCCCCTGGTAACCTCCTCCATAATGGGGTTGAATATAGGACGGGGGATGCCCATGGTAATGCGGCTGAGGATGATGCGGCGGCGGAGGATGATGCGGCGGAGGATGATACGAAGGAGGATGATGATGATACGGCGGAGGATGATACGAAGGAGGATGATGATGATGATGCGGCGGAGAATGATACGAAGGAGGATGATGACGATGCGGTGGATCATAATATGGCGGAGGATGAGGATGATGCGGTGGATCATAATACGGCGGAGGATGAGGATGATACGGCGGAGGATGATGTGGTGGCAGCTGAGGGGGCGAATTGTAGTGCCCAGAAACGTCTTGCGGAGGAGGCGGAGAAGGAAGAGCAGGAGGACGAGCAACAGCAGCAACTGGGCGGAAAACAGTAGTAGAAGAGGTAACGAAAGCCTTCTTTGTTTTTTTCTCGTCGTCTTCATTTTCATCACTGGGTCGACCGCGTTTCTTTCCCTCGTCTTCGTCGTCGTCACCTCTCGTCGACGGTCGGATAACCTGTTCGGAGGACGTCGGCGATTCGTCCGAAAGGTTATAAAACAAAGACAGCTCGTTGCCCTTTTCGATCGGCTTGATTGCCTTGACTAGAAGATTCGGCATGATTCTCACGTTGTATTGATCATCCGATTCATCCGGTGGATTGTCTGTACCGTACCGATGGTGTAGGTGGTCGTTGATTAAGTGCAGCCCCATGCCAAAGTGATCGTTGTTGTCTGCTTGAAGCCTTCGATTGTCACGTCCGAACTGAATCGCGTACTCGTTGGGTACAACTGTCCGAGACGTGACGTCGTTTCCCGTGTACGCGCCAATCACTTCACCATCTTTGATTGTCCGAACTGCAAAAACGCCAAACCCGGCGCCTGGGAGTTTTGACTCCTTCACCTCAAACAGAAGCACTTTTCCAAGGTAGATCTTGACTACCGGATTGTTCGCAAATGTGTAACCGACATGCTTGCCGATCGGGAAGGTATGTTTTCTGTTCTTCTTGACAGGGAGACCCATTCCACCCGAAAGTGGCACAATCTTCCCCTTTTGCAAGCCTGAACCGGGCTTCCGAATTGGAGCTTCTTGGACCGAAAAAGTGGCTGAAATCTTCCGTGAGACATACTCTCCCATAGCACAGGCAAGTACAGCACTGTCTTTGATCTTGGAGAGCGTCTTGAGGCCTTCGGTGAAAGTCCTGATTGGATCCCGTCCAGAACGAGAAGGGAGTTTCTCCACTTCCTCGACGCCTTTCTTGTAGTCCGCTGTGCGCGTATCGGTGAGGAGCTGCCGCATTTGAGTTTCCGAATACTGTTTGCTGTGGTCCTTCTCTGGATGGCCACGCCGAACATCTGCAAGCTTTTTATCCTTCACTTCGGCAAAGTCTTGATCCGAAAGAAACCGATGGTGCTTTGTTGTTGTCGCTTCGTCTGTTGCTGCTGCTTCGGGTGCTGCGGCTGCTGCTGCTTTGGGCGCCGCTGCTGCTTTGGCTGACTGCTCTTCCGCTGCATCTATTGCAAGTATAAGAGCGTCAAGATTTCCTTTGTCACTCATGCTGTCTCGTTTTTGAGCGCCTGCTTTTGAATACTGTTTCTTAGGGCTTGGTTTCCCCATGGTCGAAACGCAAAAACTCGAAACACGAAACACAAGAAACACGAAACGCAGCATTCTCCTCAGCCCTCAGTTCACATTCCAAAAAAAAAATCTTGAGCTCACTTACTAAAAAACGGTAAAGTTTTGGTATGTGGGCTGAGTTACTAAAGGATTTGCGTGCCAGTTTTGCGATGCGTGCGCGTTTTCGGAGAGGGAGGCGTGTTTCGCGCGAGGTCTGCTCCGAAAATCGTCCATTTTCTCGCTCTCTCACATTTTCGAGGTACTTATAAACTGATAATCCAACACGCAACACGAGCACGCAACACGGAAGTGATCATTGATACCAATAACTGACAAGAAATACATTCAATAAAATGGATTGCTGTTATAAATAGTTAAGTTACATGCATTTTGATGATAAATGGAGATTAGATCAGGTTTCTACTGCACCAGATCCTTGCGTTTCTCTCCAGAGACGTGAGATGAAGCCATGATCTTGGTCGAAAGCGGATCGGTGACACTTGATTGCTTTTGACATCTTTTCAATTTCGGTATACGAGAGGCCCGCAGCTGCATAGTCTCTGTTGTTGGAATTTTGATCGTATAACAAGTACGCGAGCATATAGCGACGTGCCTTTGCTGACATTTTCCGCATGATTTCGGGTGTTGTTTTCTTCAGGCTCGCTGTCAAACATCGTAAAAAGGCAGCTTTGTCTTTCTTCTCATTCAGTGAGAAAGCACGAAAGACTTTTTTTGAGTAACCCCAGCCATACTCGATCCCCTCACCGGCCATTTCACAGTGATACTTGGTCGATACGAGAATCTCGATCCTGCAACGATGTCGTTCAGACAAGTCTTCCGCCAGCTTCTCCATTGCAGATTTTTCGTTCTTGAAATCGGAGCATTCGCTCATCAGATGAACCATAGAGTACTTTTTGTAGTCCGCCTGATAGGCCTCTTTCACAGTCTTCTTATCCGCTTCCAACCATGCATCTCTGGTTGTCTTGACGTACTTGATCATGTTGTTAGGGTCTATCCACCCCCGCTCCCATAACACTTGAAAGAGCCCTTTTGCAGCATTCATCCAGCCTTCCTCGATCACATCATCTTCAATCACCGTTGCAATGTTGGAGCGTTTACAAAGGTCCTGTAGTTCACCAGCATTTTTCGATTGAAATGAACATTGCATTCCAGGTCCCATGACCCGGACAAGTTTTGCCATGAGCTCCTTCTTTGTGAGGTTGCGCTTTTTCTTTCTACCAGTTCGGTGTGTATTCTTCGATGCGACACGCTGCGCGTCATTGAGACGATGGCCTTTTTTAGCAACTGGACCACGATCGTTCTCCTGATAGACGAGGTGTTGTACGTCACCAACTCGTAGTTTGTTGTCATGGTTGTACGGGCCAAGGCAAGCTTGATCAATAATTTGTGTGTCCCGCATGCTGGGAACAGCTCCTCCCCAGTCGTTATTCATGTTCAGAGCATTTAACCCATCGGATTGTTGTTTTCCATGACCACTGCTTTGGTCGAACAAAAAGACAAAGTCATGGGCGGGGAACATGACCACGAGGCAATCGACAATATCCTCCAACTGCAAGGCCATGTATTCATAATTCCAATATCCCTCTTTATCTGCTCCGTATTCAAAAAAGCGAGTGAACGGTTGGGCATTGGTAATTGGAGTCTTGGCAGTGTGACCATTGAGGTTCACTGCAGCCTCGGTAGAGACGTATTTGTTGTGTGTCGCATGGAGACGGAGTTCATTAATCCGAAATAGACTTGCAGCAAGCAACGGGTTTCCGTTCATAAGGAAGCCCCATGATCGGCTTACAAAAGCGCTGATCATCATCCCATGTCCATCATCCTTTGGCAGCATTTTAGTTGCACCATCTTTAGTGTATCATGCCTTAGACGAGAAGGAAAACTGCTTGTAGATCGATTCGTCCTGGCCGATGAGGATGACAGGTTTGCGGTCGGAGGGAAACCTGTGTGACAAGTTTCCATTGTGAATTGTGTTTTCTGGTTTGATGTACCGTTCAAATTCGCTTGGGAAGGCATCAACATGGTACTCCCGCATCTGCTTGCATGTTGTTACATCAGTGTACTCAAATACAAAGCTGTTTGGCAAGAGCTTCTCCTTGCCCGCATTCCCTTCGTTTTCAAGTTTGATTGCATCCTCGGTAGGGAGCTGCACCCACCGATACGACAGCTCTTCCCACTTAAAGTACTTCTTGACAAAAGCAGCTCTGTGGGCAACATTCTCAGCATTTTCGTGTCGATCAGTGAAGTATGTTTTTGTGTGTTCCTTGAACACGAACCCTGCAGCAGCAATACATCGCCATGCTGTGCTTTGCGAAATGGTGGAAAGCTTCATCGATGCCAAGAAGTCCTCGTACGATACTGGCGTTGTATTCGTATCCATGCACTCTTGTACGATCATGGTATGCATATCCGGAAGCAATGTTGTCCTCAGGTACATTAGAGCAGACTCTGTTGTAAGAGTGCTCAGGTTTTCCTTTGCCCAGCATTCAAACTTTACCTTTGCTTCAGGTATGTGAACGAATAAGACGGGCGATGGCTCTTTCCCAATATGAACGTGGTAGTTGGGATGAGGGAAACTGTCGTTTTCCCGAAAGTACCTGTGAAAACGAGCAATGGTCTTGGGATGTTTTTTTTTACTTTTTCACCATAAATCTGTTCCATTTTGCTAATGGCTTCGCTTATGCAGTTCAGCCATGTACGACCGTGTGGCATATCAAGCAACGCTATCTTATAAGAAAGTTGTAAATACGTTGCCTTGAGCAGTACCCTCTGTTGCTGTTCCTGGTTGAGGGGGAAGATGTCTCCCTTGTTAACCACATTCGGAAGTGCCTCCACGTTGGAAATGGCCCTTTCAAGGGTTTCTATCCATCGCTCAAGATTTCGTTTTGACGATCTGGAGAATCACATTTGCCGGCAAAGAGCCTACGGTTCCTTGGCTCATCAAAATAGGCACTTTCCATTTGTTGCGATAAACCTTGGATCATCTCACACTCGAAAACTGAAAAACCAATCGGCAAACTCTGTGGATGGTCATGGCCGATTTCGTCTGTGGCCAATTCAGGATGTTGGATTGCTCCAACAAGCACCTGATTTGTGTTGTCGTGAGGTGGTGACGTTTGCATTTCGGTAGGGCTGTCTCCAATTTGTGGCGGTTGACCATGTTGCTGCGTTGCAGTGCTCTTCATTGCTGGTGGTGTTGTAGTGTTCCTTGCTTGCTTGGATACAGTTGCCGTGCCTTCATGTACCCCTGGTGAGTCTTCGTTCCTTCGCTTCGTTGGCTTCTCTCGTCCCGACCGCCGAATCACATTCTCGGCTGCAGCCTCCAGCCATTCTTGGTGATCGTTCAACATCACTGGCAGTTTTGTTGTGTCGGAGCTTATATACAAGAATGTGTATCTTTGTTTATTGATTGTGATTTTGTGGCGGTACCAGCCAAACTTGTTTGGTTCCGACACCTCATTTTTGAAAATGGGTTTAAGGACAATGTCTCTAGAGAAAAGAGAATTCAATCTGATTGTCGACAGCCCTGGCAACCAAGTTCTCAGGTATCCTACAATCTCGGTGTCTTGGATCCACTTGTTGCAGAATCCGAACGAGGATCGGGTGCATCGCGTCTTAAAGACGTCAAGAATATCTTTCCCAGAAAAATTTCGTTCCATCCTGTTGTAGACCGTGTTGCGTGGGATGAGTTGGATGATCGAATTATTGAGGATGATGCCAACCGTTTGAGATGTTGCCCCATTGGGGGTGGTTCAAGTAAACCCTAAAGCATCCGGATGCAGCTCGGCAACATCTCGAACGGTTGGGATGGCCGTCCACCATGGTCGTTAGACAACAACCGTTTTCTTCATCATTTTGGACGAAATTCTAGCGTTCGGAAGCTGTCACACAACACACCAAGACAAATAACTTATTTTCTTAAGACACTGGGAAGTCTCGAGTCGGACACTTTCATTCACTAGTAAGGCCGAACGCTATTAAGGATTATACTAAATGGTACTAAATCTACGAGGGGTCTACGTCAGGAACATACTCCCTGAACTCAGCTTGTAATACGCAGCAAGAAATCTAACAGCATCTGTTACCAGTTACCACGCAGTACTTGAGGCTGTTATTGGATGTGCAGTGTAACATGCGACCGATCAAAATTTTCTCACGGATTTTGGATTTTTTCCGGAAAATGTGATCCTGCCCGAAATTTCGCAACAACCTAGCAATCCTAGCAAGCTATGTGGGCTATGGATGCTATGTTGAGGGGACTGAAGAAATTCCCCTATGGGTTTGCGCAAAGCAAACGGTAGTGACCCGGATGTCCTCTAGTTGGGTTGACTCCCTCATAATTTTCATATCATATTTTCCTTAGGGGACAGCACCCCCTAGTTTAGTTGCCATAATTTCTGATAGTTTGGCCTTATTTTGCGTCTGACCGTCAGTGTTAATTCAAATTATCCTCCCTCATGCCCAAGAGGTTTCACATTTCACGCCCTGACGACTAAAGTCATTGCGGGACGCGCGACAACGGCCAAAAGGTGTCTGTTTTCTGTTTTCGCAAAGAGGGAACAGCTCATTTTTTCATTGCCATGAAACAAGCAGTGAATAGAGAGCTTTCTGTCATTTCCGTCATACCATCATACCAGCACAATGTACTCTGCGTGCCGAATTGGCATTCGTGAGGGCATGTCCCTATTCATGGTGATGAGTTTCATTGTGGCCCAATATAAGTTTTTGATGATGTTCCATACATATGACTTGGGGCCACCCCAAAATGTAACCCAACTGATTGAGCCCATGTCGACTTCACTTGAACGACCGATTGAATATTTTGACTCCAAGAATTTTGTAGCCATTTCTGATGCCTACGCAGCCTCTTGGTGGCAATCTGTTGATCGATTCGAACGCATGGATGTTACAAATGGGTCACTTTCCAATTTGGAGAGTGCGGTGTTTAGTGCAGTTCGTATCAATCATAGAAGGGATGTCCGCATGACAAAAGACTTTCTGGACTTTAGTGCTGAACACTTGTCCAAATGGTACAAAGGGCTTAATGCTCATTCACCTGACTACCCAAAAAGCTTCGAACGTATCATGAGCATATTGCTAAACTTTTTGTGGTCGGTAGAAACTGTTGGAATTGACAATGTGATGGACAAGGACGAAGTCGCCCGGCGTGGTCGCACAACCAGTCACGAAGCAACAATGACACGACCAAAGACCCAAACCAAGAAAGTCAGTTGGGCTGACATCGTCCGAGGATCTCATAGACAGTAAGATCTTATAATCTTTCACTTTTCCCGTTTGCGTTACCCACTGCATTCTATCAGGTTATCGAGCCCAACTGCGGTGCCTTGCTTTGCGTTTGGGTAACCCCCACGGGGAGACCTTCCTTTACCATGTCCTCCACAACTGGTGGATCTGCCGATGATCCTCCTGGAGGCTTCTTCTCCCATCCGAGACTGTTACGGACCCCGTTTGGCCGTATGTTACAACAGCTCAACATCAACCCCACCATTCCTTCGTTGGATGATCCACTGTCCAATGCTGAGTCCACCAACCATAACGTGGCCAACACAGTCGTCTCAGCTGATCCACCGACCATGGTTCATGCCATTGTTCCCGAAGTGGTGGTTTCCCTTCCTCGAGTGACGGAGTCTCCTCCTCCTCCTCGTTACCAACGTCCAGATCCAGATGCCTCCTTATCGTCCGACCCGTTGAGTGCGTACAGTCCCTACACTCGTGAGGTCATCATTCAAGGCGGTGATCAATCGGTGTGTCCCCGTTCTCTCAGCGTTGCCGACACAATTGAAGCGGCAGAAGAAGCTCTTTATGATGCGGACCTTTCTCCGGGCGGGAGCTTACTAGAAGGTCGTCCAGTGCCAACCGAGATTGTTACTCCTGGGCCTTTGGCGTCGTTCAGTCCTCCTCCTACCCCACCGAGTCCTACTGGTCCCATGCCTCCTCCTACTGTGACATTTGGGGCTGCGGAGGTCTACGTCCGTTACCAATCCTCCTCATCCGAGATTTTGTCCGAGTTGGTTGTCCGTGGGGACTTCCACGGCGTTGCTCACCCTTACCTCCGAGGGTATATAGGACCTGACCGGTCTACCCAACATTCCCACAAGAACTTCTACGCCGTCCGTAGAGGTTGGAATCCCGGAATCTACACCTCCTGGGGCGACGCGTGGGCCCGTATTGCCGATTTTCGGTCCCTCAGTGGGTCCAGCCCCGAATTTGCAGGCGCCTCTACCTATGATGCCGCCGTTCGGTATTTGGGTTGGGACCCTCGCTTGTGTCCGCCACGGGGTCCGTTCCCTCCCCTTCCTACCGTCCCATATACACAGGGTCCTTGGCCGCGTCCCGTGGCCGCTTTCTCCCCGGGTGCCCCGTCCCCTGCCCTCGTTGCTTCGCCCGCTCCCTCGGATACCACGTCTCTTGCTCGTCGTTTGGAGTCCGCTCTCCTCGGTGCTTCGGTTCCTCCTGATACTGTGGCTCACGTTGTGCGTTCTCTCAATGCTGCTCCTGGTGCCGCCTCTCCTGCGCGGCCTCTTGGTGCTGTCGGTTTGGGGGGGAGTGGTTTTACCGAAACCCCAAGTGGCAAGTTGCGGCGCGAACAGAAAGGGTTCCCGGAATATCCAGCCACAGCATTTACAGGCGAACACTTTGATCAGTTTTACGAAGCGGTCCGGAACATCCTACACATGCCCCACTGGCATCTACAAGATGGGTCGACGATTCCGCGTCACACTACTACCCCTGACAACGAGCATGACCGTCTGGTTTCACAACAGCTGCATTATCATTTAGTCATCGCCATTCAAGGTAAACGGAATCCCGTGGCTCTCGGTGTCTTGTCGGAGTTACAGTCTGAGGACGCTTATGGGGATGGTATCGTGTTACTGGAGCGTCTGCGTGCGATTGCCTATCCGACTACCACCAGTTCCTTCTTTCACGATCTGGATACGTGGCATCGCCTCTCGCATCGAAACAAGGAAGACCTCACAACCTTTTATCGTCGAGCCAAGGAAGCTCGGGCACGATTGCAGACGCACAAGTATGAAGTGACTGATTTGCAGTTTCGCGTACGATTCTACTACTTGGTCGTTAAGGGGCCTTATGGGCACGCCATGCGTACCTTAGAAGAAGAGTTTAAATGCAATCGTCTGGATTTGTTCCACATGTCGACACAAGAACTGTTTATCTCAATGCATCAGGAGTTTCGGGAACACTGTTACAAATCCAGGTCCACTATGGAAGTCATGGATGGTAAAAGCAGTAGCAACCAGGTGATCAAAGGGAGACGAGTGACCTCTGGTGAGAGTGATGTCGACGATGATTTTACGCCCGTTGGACCGAGTTTGACGTCGGCCGAAGCGAAACAGCAACATAAGGAGTACAAATGCCTGATGTGTAAAATTCTCCGAAAGGGGAACAAGAAAGGTGGCCGCGGTATTCATCCTACTTGGAAGTGCCCACTGTTGAAGGAGTGTGGGTTCACCATTGACTACGACTACACCAAGGATACGGTGTTGAATCCTGAAGGGCGCCCATCTTCCTTCCCTGCTGGTCGTCGTTCTTCGTCGGGTAGTGCCGAGACTCCCAGTGTGGCCGGTCGTCGAGCTCAAGATTCCGCTCCTCCCGTCAGTCGAGCTCCTGTGGTGGACACGGTTGGTAGCGACACTGCCTTGTCGACATGTAAGTTGTTGGGTCCCTCAAGATTGCCCTGTGATGTACTGTCCCTCACCTCCTGCCCTGTTCCACAGAGTGACTTTGACGATGCTGATGATTGGAGCGAGGCTCCGTCGGAAGGCTCGGATGGTTTCGCTGAACATTGGATACTTGGTAGTCGAGGTAGTGACAGTAATCTCTTACTAGATGAATCACCCATATTTCCGGTCGACTCTCCGTCCTCTGTTTGTCGCCGTAGTATTCCCCCGTCCTCTCCCTCTCCCCGTCGTTCTCTGTTGTGCCCCGATTCCGGCGCAACTGCCGACATGTTTTGGGATCGGGCCCTCTTCGTGGATGAGGAATACGAACCAGTCTCCCATCAATTTGTGGAAATGGGTGATGGTCGTCGCGTCCCCATTGTTGGCAAAGGCACAGTCCAATTCGTCCTGGGGGGACATTCAGTTCGATTGGCTGATTGTTTTCATGTTCCGCAACTTGATGTCCATCTTCTCTCCATCCGTGTTCACCGTCGACGTGGTGCCGGTTGCAGTTTCCTTGCTGATGGTCAGGGGATGTCCCCCACGTTCCCATCGTTCGTCGTGTCGGTAGATGACGATGCCGATCCGCTCATTCCCATCCGTCCCTGTTCGGCTACTCCTACATTGGCCTATAGTGATGGCCATGGCAGCGTTCTTTATGGTCGTGCCTGTCGGGCGATTGGTCGTCGCGTCGCCACACGTGCTCAAACCCAAGCCAAGTCTTCACCGTCTGCCTCCCCGACTCTACCCTCTTGCTATGTGGCCGATACCGGCATTGGTAAGCAGCGTCGCCACACGCCGTTCGAATTGCACCGACTGTTCGGTAATCGCACGGTTGGCGATTTCACGCTTCTTCAGGCGGTCGGTAGCGGTGTCCAGGTGGTGGACGCCCAGGAATCCGTTCCTACCGTTGGCGATTTTACTACGATCGACCAACGTCGCCGTGGTCCGTCTCGTCGCCGAGAGCGGAGTAAGTTGGACCTTGTTGGAATGGATATTGGCTACGGCTCCGGAACGTCACCTGGGGGGTTTAACTACTGTCTTACCCTAGTCGATAGTGCTACCCGCATGGTGTTCTGTTACGGTCTTCAACGACTGACCGGTGGGGACCTTCAAGACGCGTTCTGGCGGTTTCTCATCGATGCCGGCGGCATCCCTAAGACCGTTCAGTGCGACTTCGACAGTCGGTTCCTTGGTGGGAGTATGGCTGGGTTTCTCAAGAGTCTCCGCATTGTGGTTCGGTCTGCCGCTCCTCGGCGACAATCATCCAATGGTTTGGTCGAACGTGCATGGCGCACTGGTGTTCGGATGGCCCGCTCGTTTCTTGCGGAAGCCAAGCTTCCCCGTTCGTTTTGGTATTGGGCTCTCCGTGAGTCTTTCCATCGGATGAACCTCCTTCCCGTCCAGACTTCCCCCTCTTCATGGACCACTCCGCTTGAATTGTTCTATTCTCGCAAACCCGACTATCGCGTCCTTTTCCCTTTTGGTTCGATTGGTTATTTTCATCGCCCCTCCGATGGTCGTCGTTCTCGCCAGTCCTTCGAAGCCCATAGTTTTGTTGGTATTGCCGTTGGTCGCAGTGACTTCTGTAATGGCCTTGTTTTCTACAATCCGGATCTCCGTGCCTTTTCGGTGTCGTCCGACTACTCTCTTGACTCCAACCGGAGCGTCCAGGATGCTTTCCCTTCCCAGGTGTACGATGGGGGGCTGCAACTTTCGTTGTGGGCTCGTGACAGTGAAACAAAAGCAATTTACCCGCCGGGAACCCCAGTCTACTGGCGATCCCCTGGTACCCATACACGACACCAAGGCGACGTTCTCCAAGTCCCAACGGCTACCACTGCGACTTATAAGATCAAACCTACCGATCCTGCATCCGACGACCCTGTGGAGATTTCCAGCGACTCCGTTTGGGGGGTCAATGACCTGAAACTAGGTCGCCCAATTGCCGAGTCTACTACCGCTTCGATTGATGCTCCTACAACAGAAGCACAGCCATCTGACAACGATCCGTTACGACCATCGTGGCTACGAGACGGTGAAGCGGTGACGATACAAGTGGACGAACATGGTTATGTACAGGGAGAACTGCGTCTCGACCCATTTGGAGAATGGGAATTTGTTAGCCGAGACGCCCTCGACAACAATCAACGACTCGTGTTATCGCTATCCAACCTGCCACAAGATTACCGTGAAAGGCTACAGTTGGGTACCATGATTCCTGGATGGACGTTGAGCCAACAGAAGAGGGCCTCTGGTAGATTCGTGTCGGCCAGTGGACTCGATTGTAAGAAGGCTCCCGCCTCGTTGATGAGTCTGCCCACTCTCAGTGCGAATGATAACGGAATTTGGACAGGTGCATACGGAGAGGAACATGGGAGTTTGTGTGGAATGGATGTGTTTGATGAGATTGATGCGGCCACCTACGCCCGGTATAAGGAGGCTGGGTTCACCGCCATACCGACGATGAATATTTTTACTATCAAGCCCGATGAAATGGGCAACCCATACCGAGCCAAGAGCCGAATCGTTGTTCTAGGGAATCTCGAGGAAAGAGTGTGGACCAACGCCGACCGTTATGCACCGGTACTACAATCAACCAGCTGTCGGCTGCTGCTATCGATGGCTGTGGCAATGGGCCGAGTGGCCAAGCAAGGAGATTGCAAGAATGCATTCTGCCAGCCTGAGTTACCCGAAGACGAAATAGTGATTTGCCAACCACCCAAAGGATGCCCGCTCAGCAAACCTGGCACATACTGGCGATTGAAGAAGACTCTATACGGCCTTCGCCGTAGTCCTCGCCACTGGTACGACAAATTTGTTGAAGTCCTCATGAACGACCTGGGTTTTGAACGCTGCGCGAATGACCCGTGTGTACTTGTCGGTAAGGCGCGAGAGGATGGGCCTCCTATTTACGTGGGCGTCTATGTGGATGACTTTATCTATTTTAGTCGCGAGGCTGAGAGTGAGAAATGGTTCGAGACCGCCCTTGGAAAGATCCTCACCGTGGATTTCATGGGACTGGTCACCTATTTCTTGGGGTGCCGCTATCAATGGACACGTACCGCCAGTGGGGGGCTTTGCCTACATGTTTCTCAACCCGGCTTCACTGAGCAACTTCTGACCAAATTCAATATGGACAAATGTACACCAGCCACCAGTCCGTACCGTTCTGGTCTCCCCATTGATCGCATCCCTACGGCCACGACGACGGCCGAAAACAACCCTCTAACATCCTCTTATCGTTCCCTTATGGGGGGTCTAACGTGGCTGTCCATCAGCACTAGACCAGATATCGCTGTGGCCCATAAACTCCTCAGTCGACATATCACAAATCTGAGTCCCGGTCATATGGAGGCCGCCAAACACGTTCTTCGGTACTTACGCGGGACCACCGAAAACGGTATCGCCTTCATGGAAAACCCAGCAGACAATCTTATTCACGGTTACATCTCATGGCCGAACAAGGTCCCACCTCCCGATCACGACGGTAGTAGCACCTATACCGATTCAAACTGGGGACCCCAAGACGCCTCCCGTCCTCTCCCCGAAGGCGAGGAAACGAGGACCGTTAGTGACGATGAATGCAAATCCTTGCAAGGCGCCCTACTCATCTGGAGTGGTGGTCCGATTTGGTGGAAGGTGGAACGCGAGAAACGGTGTAGCCGTAGCTCGTGTGAAGCGGAAATCAAGTCAATGGACTTGGCGACAAAGGAAGCGCAACACTTGGTTTACCTTATGAACGAGTTGGGTGTTACAGATACGCACCACCCCATTCCACTATACAATGACAATAAAGGGTCGGTTGATTGGAGTGGTACAGGGGCTATCACCAAGCGCCTCCGTCACTTGAACATGCGCCAAGTCGCCATCCGAGATGCCATCCAAGCCCGCGAAGTTGCCGTCTACCACATACCCGGCAACGTGAATCCTGCCGACCTGCTCACGAAGGAACATCGTGACGTGAGTCATTTCCGTGAACTCCCGGACATTCTCGTACCCGAGCTTGCTGGAGTGGGGGGTGTTGGAATTGACAATGTGATGGACAAGGACGAAGTCGCCCGGCGTGGTCGCACAACCAGTCACAAAGCAACAATGACACGACCAAAGACCCAAACCAAGAAAGTCAGTTGGGCTGACATCGTCCGAGGATCTCATAGACAGTAAGATCTTATAATCTTTCACTTTTCCCGTTTGCGTTACCCACTGCATTCTATCAGAAACAACTGAGGATCTTCTCTCTATGCTAAAGGAAAAAAATACAAGCCCAATGAGAAACACCTTGGCTTTAATTCCCCACACGAAAATGCGCAACAACGATCAATCGAATAAACTTCAGGCAGTTGTCCTTGCGGCTACAATGTATTCCATGATCCGTCAGGGTGTGGGACGAATTGTTGTTGTAACCCATCATTCGTTATGGACACATGCTCTTTTGAACATTTGGCCCATCTGTCACGCCTTGCTAAAGAAATGAGAACAGATGCACATTGTGCATGTCACCACGTCTTCATTATATCGTGTTTTTCAGGATATTGAGACAATGGCGACTCAGATTGGCGCAAGCACAAACAATGGAGAGCATTATGAATTTCAAGTTCTTGGAACAGAGGTTGCTTTTGTACAAAGTCGTGTGGGGTTAACGAAAAATTTAAATCGAATGACTTTGCAGGAACTGTACACCACGTTCTTCCCATGGAAGTACACTGAAGGCATTCCTCAAAATATGGATAATGAAAAGCACCGGCTCAAGAGAGAATTGTTTTTTGGTACACATGGCCTGGAGAAATGGAAATACGTTTACTTTTCTGAGTTTGACACCCTTATTCATATGAGACAGCGCATGACTAGTACTGCACTGAATTCCTTCCACCATATGTTGGATCAAGGCAAGATTTTCATTCCCCATCGGTTAAACCCAATTCCTCATCAAAGTTAAGACATAGCAAGTCTACATGGTAAGTTTTCCTTCATGCGTGGAAGCAGGCAGCTGGCCCGCCTGCACGCGAGGAAGCAAGCATCTGCTGCATCCTCCTGACCATCTGCATACAATAAACAATAGTAATAGCGTGCGGGGGGGGGGGGGGGGGCACTATGCCAGCTCTCGAATGACTCGCCGAAGATTCATGTGTAAGTATCGCCAGACGATCCACAAGGCGTCTCACTTTACTTAGGCCAAAGTCATGGCACCTAGACCTTAAGTCCATTATCAAAGGAGGTCGTCTAGGTCACCTCAAGACTACAACCTAAGACTGCATAGCCATCTATATAACAATCCAACATGACCCAAAGACCGCATAAAGGCGGTCATAACAAGGGACATTGCCAGGGACATCTCTAAAAGATGATCACGATCTGAAGCAATGTCCCAGTGAAACAATCACTTCGACCAACCTACTTGTAGATTAATCTCACTTCTTATCAAATAGGAAAAGCTGTAAGCAACGTCCTAAAGGAGTCAATCTAGTTTAGTGTGAAAGGTGAGGGCCCCATCGTTCATACAGCGAACTGGATTGACCCACGGAACTAACGATTGTGTCTTGATATCAACACCTAGTTTTACGTCTACATTAAGTGGTTAGTGAGCCCAAGACGGCTAATCGACCAAGAACGCTTCAACTGCGAAGAGAGAAGAAAAGAAAGAGCTCAAGGACAAGCGCAAGTCCAACCAAGTCGACAAAAGAGAAGAGGTGACCCAGTGGGCACCCAAGCAACAAGCCCAAGACGGCGGACGAAGTTTCACCCACCGCGAGTGGATACGGTAGTTTCGACTGGGTGTCAAATCCCAATATCGAACAAGGAGAAGAAGGAGAGAACCAAGATCGAACCAGAGAAAACAATCCACCACCAGAGGAGATTGTTGGTTCAGATAACGAGGACACGGACGCGTGGACCGACGACGAATTGTTGAGTGACAACGACACCAACAGTAACGAAGAAGAAAAGGACTCCGACGACGACGAGTTGATTGGTGAATCTTCCGAAGACGACGAGATGAGCGACGAACCCGATCGCGATCCGACGTACGCCGCTGTTTTCATGCCGACCAAGCCCAGGATGGGTGGCATCATCCAGGCCAAGAGCAACGAATTTGTTGTCTGGACTGGTGGAAAACCGAAAGTGGAATGGACTGAGTTAGACGACTCAGCTCCCAAAGAACCGTTACGAAGCCTCTAGCTTCGAACACTTACCGATAAGCGCTACTCAGAGCGTATCTGTGGACCCGACGACAAATTCGACAAGAAAACAGGGGATTTCTCTCGCCTCCAAGACGAACTTGTTCGCCATCTCGAAAAGCACGGGATGGACACTATTGCGTACCTTAAAGACCCCATGGACGCCACGGCCATGATCCACATCGTCGTCGACCACCCCAAGTTTACCAGTGTCAAAGTCAAAGAAGAAATGGAAAAACAGTTGAGTCTTTACGACAAATACAATAAGAGCAATGACGCAAGCTCACGTGATTACCTTCTGGACTCTTTAGAAAAGAGCTTCCGTCGCGACGTCGAAGATCAAAGCCGCGACGTCAAGAGCTTTCCCGAGTTGTTCATGGTGATCGTTCGGATTCTCACCGACGACTCCATCGAACGCTGGGAAATTGTGAAAGGTGAGATGCGTGCTCTTGTGCCTCAACAATATCCGGGTCACGACATCACGCTACTTACCAAGGATTTCGCCATCAAGGCGCGATGTCTGTCCGCGGCCGGGCTATACGAGCACACTCTCACGGCTAGCTTCCTCAAGAACATCTTGAAAGCTAAATGGCCAGAGACACCAAAGTTCGCCCTGCTTACCATCAATCAAACAGTTCAGTCCGCGGTTGAGCACATTAGATTCATGGACAAGAGTATCGCGGATACTTACATGGCAAACAAGAAGCTGCTGTACACGCATGTGGCAGAAGAGGCCAACACACGATACTTGGTCGCCCTCAAACAAAGAGAATGGGCAGCTAAGTCAAATCTCACCGATTCGAAAGCGCCCCCAGCATCCTTTCCGCCAACCAGGCCATTGTCCCTCGGACCGCTGGCGTTCCAACCCGTCTGGACCAGGCATCCATCAATGCACTGGTCCAGCAACTCCGTCATCCACCCGGTTCCAACCCGACTCCCTCGGGTGGACCATCGGGCATTCCAAAACATAACAAAGGGAAATGGACCAATCGAGCTGGAACAAAGGGGGAAACAACAACAAAAAGAACAACAAGTACCAGCCAGATCGATCTTCCAATTGGAAGAAAATCCACCGGCACCAGGAGCGTCCGATGAACGGTTGATTGATGGGACTAAATATTTCTGGTGTGCCAAATGCGCTCGTTGGAACACCACCCACAAAACCCATCAGCATATTGTTGGATATGGCCGAAAGGACAAGAATGGGAACAAAGGAAGATCCAACAAGAAACCCATGGGACGTACCCCTACTGCCAATTGTTTGGAGTTCGATGCATCCGCATGGAATGCGGAACTGGACCTTGAGAGTGAAGTCTCAGCCGAGACCCATGACTCTTCTAGCAGTGAATTGTTGGATGATGGAACGATCACCTCTGACGATGCTGAATATGAGGACCTTCCGCCATTGGTCCCTCGATACCACGACTCCACCCCCTGTCCACCATACTGTAAATTGGCCAGGATGGCTGATGACTCCGACGATGATGACGACGTCGACGAGACTGCTCTTGTCGCTGATGATGACAGTTCCAGCGCCTTCGCTGACAATGACAGTGAGTTTGATGACCTATCGGACATCATTGACAGCTATGTCAATGATGACTTGAAGGAACACAAACATTCTCGCATTTTCTTTCGCGAAAACAAGCCAAACAAGCGAATTGTAGTTGTTGTGTCCTACGGTGAGGGAGTGGAAGAAGCCATGGGTAGATTGGACATTGACGAAGCACTCAGCATTCGTCCCGAGGACGACCACATTCGTGATTTCGTCTTTGTTTACTGTGATCGTAACATCAAAAAACAAAAGAAAAATGAAGAAAAAGAAAACAACACAGATACAAAAGACGATGACGAACCGGCCACTGAAATTGCTGATGTCGAAGCTGCAGACAAGGATGATGATGAATCCACCATCACGGAAGGAGTGCTTGCCCTCAAAGCCATGCTTCCCTTGCCCCATCACCGCAACACCACTGACGACGAGGAACTTGTGTCCATTGATGGCTCAGCATCCAACTCAAGCGGACTCTTCTCTGAGTCAACCAAGGAAAGCAGCGCAAGGATGATGAGTGACGACGACACAACAGTTACGGACCCTGGTGACGATTACCAAGCCTTTCGGGCCACTGGCATCGAAAGCGTCACCCCGCCCAAGTCCGACGATGCAGAAAACCCACTATCGGTTGCTCAACTCACCAATCTAACCAACTTGGAACCCAAGTTCCATGTTGGTGCGGAATTGGCATATGAGAACACTTGGAAAGAACTGGAGGAGGCTCATCTTGGCCATTTTACACAAGACAGCCAGCTCCTCAATGATGCGTTTGCGAATGAAATCGCCGTCGCAACAACAGCCATTCAGGAAGAGGGAGAAGAAGAAAACAACAATGAACTGAATGAGAGTGTTGAAACCTTTGGTACATTACCATCGCCCATTCGCAACTCACCTATACGGAGCATTCCTTCGGCGTCCATGACCCTTTTCCTTTTACCTTCATTTTGTTGGCAATCCCTCGAATCTTCAGTTTTTCTTGTGGTTCCAAGGCGTCGATGAAATCCTCGGGCCGGTATGTGATTGAGATGCTTGCTCCTGAATCCCATATGTTGGGATAGGAAGCTTCCGAGGGCATTGAGTTCCTGAATTTCTCGGGCGCCTGGAGGGTGGCACGGAGAGCCACATCTCCTCTCAATTCACATTGGCTTTCTCGTGTTGTTGTGGTGTGATCGTTTTGGCTTGCCACACAGATGGTCATTCCAACAATCTTCTCTTTTTGATTCTTGTCTGAGCGCTTGACCTTGTAGAAGCGTGGAATGAAGTCTGCTGTTGCGGCCAGGCGATCATCAACACAACAATCGCTTGTCTTCTGGTTTTTAGTGGTCTGTTCCCGATGAGTCTTCATCGGGATCGATGCAGTCTGCTCTGGAGCAGGCGACTGAAATGTACGACGACAAGGGGAGAATGCCGATCGTGCATTGGGTGGCGGTGATGGTGTCACCTGTGTGGCTGCATTGTTGGTTTCTGGTTTCTTGGCAAATTTCTTGGATTTAACAGCGGGTCGACGTCGTCGTGGTTGGACGTTTGGTTGAGCACGATCTGGTGTTGCTGGATTGATGGGACGAAAGCGATATCGAAAGTGCTTTCGATGACGGCGACAATGGCTTTGGAAGGACGAGCGGCTAGATGGTCGTGGTCCTGGCCTGTTGAACGTGTGTCCTCCCTCTTTTCGTGCATTGGCCCAACGATACCAGAGGCCAAAGGTCGCAATATCCAACAATCGACACAACGACACAACAATCAAACAGTAAAAGGATTGCGAGCCGCGGGTACGTAGTTGAGCACGGGGATAGGCCCAGTGACGGAAAGCATTGGGCCGTGTGCTGTAGCCAATGGTTGGTTGGAGAGCAATATTAATCATCCAACAAAGAAACACATGAGAAGGGTGGGAGCACATGATGGGTGGGAAAGAATAGCAGCAAGGAGAAACGAGAGTCCATTCAACATTTCGTTTGTTCCTTGAAGAAGATGATTGCAGCCGTTACTGAGGTAGCTTAACCCATCGTAGTAAAGGCTTGTGCTTCGTTCAAGAACTGTAGTAGTAGGAAGAGTCCATAGGATCACCGGTAGGATGAGTGGAAGCATCATGAGAGCGACGAATAAGAGATGAAGCCGACCAGTGGTCCAAAACGTGGAACTGATCATGTTGGTTTGCTCGGCCGGCGCGGTTCGGTTCCCCCATCGGTCCCCACGAGGACTATAGGTCCAAGGTGTATAGTGGATCTCAACGCATTCTCCTACCATGGAATCGGAAGAGTCTTCTACTGTTTGATCCATAGTGCTTGAAGAGGAGGAAGTATTGGTTTCCTCATCACTAGTTTAGTGTGAAAGGTGAGGGCCCCATCGTTCATACAGCGAACTGGATTGACCTACGGAACTAACGATTGTGTCTTGATATCAACACCTAGTTTTACGTCTACATTAAGTATCAATTTGACTTTTATGATGATGACAATGTTAATAAGAAAACCCGTCCGTTGGGCATACGGGGCACCGTCATGGGTGCACGGGTACAAAAAGTCATTCCAAACAAAGAAGTGAACTAAAATATAGGTTACAGAGTCACTACTCCCTATCTTCTCGATTTTCATACGTACGACAGACATACTTTCTTAGTCCCCTCAAACAGTACTCGATTCCTTTGAGAACTGTTTGCCATCCCAGTGGTAAGTGTATTCGGGCCAACTAGCCCAGGAAACCTCAAGACCTGCACAAAACCTCATAAGTAGATATGAGGAAAGGACTCACTCTGGGGATCCATGATCATCAGTAATATCCCAAAGGACCAGACCCAACAAATGATTGCGTTTCTGTCCTCCTGGAATCACCTTGGTGGCCAAATCGGCTGGATTATGCTGTGTGGGAATATGTGTAGTCAACAATTCACCCATGGCAACAGCTTCTCTGACTGCATGATAGCAGATAGAATTGGACTTCTTCTTCAGCGACGATTCCGGTTTCGATGTATTGTGAATCACGGACATGTTGTCACCATAAACATATGTAGGACCAGACAACGGCACTCCCATCATCCGTAATTTGTAGCGTAGTCCCCTGACGGCCTCCATGCCCGTCTTCATTGCGACAAACTCAGCTCCAAAAACGGATGTTTCGATGGTCGCTTGTCGCTTGGTATACCACATAATAGGTGCCATATTCATAAAGATGAAGAATCCAGTTCTAGATCGCCGTACCATCTTGTCACCAGCATGATCCGAGTCAACATACAGCCGCAGATCCACTTCTTTACCACGTGCCTTTGGTGCATTCGGTGGAACTGCCTCCTTTACATCGCCGTAGAACTCCTTCCAGTCGCAATCTTCACGAAATTCTCGGAGGTCTATTTCGGGATAGGTCGGATCAAATGCCATCCTAGCATTGTGCTTGATTTTCAAATAGGAATACATATGGAATACCGCTTCCAAATGTCCTTGTCGTGGACTTGCCACTTGGGATGCTAACAATGACGTTTCGGTCATGATATCCACCCTTCCCAGTTCAACCATCCATCTGAGGACGCCAATCTGGGACTGGTAGAATGACACCTCGTCCACATTCAGTTGATCTGTCACGTCGAGAACTGGGTCATATTCTGGTGGGAACGGAGTCGCCGCGCGTTTTGCGAGCTTGCGGCCGCCACACTCGCGTTCCAAGTACGTCTCAACATTCGAAACAGCTTCTTGTACATACTTGCTCGAACTCATAGCCCAACTGACAACGGAATTGGGCATGGTCATGGGCTTAAGCTTCCCTCCAAGGTACATGTCAGGATTTCCGATCGAGCCCGGCTTCATAGGGAAGAAATGATCTAACTCGTGTAACATCGCAGTCGCATCATGCGATATGGCCAAGACATCGTCTACGTACAGCAATACATAGGCGTAGTACTTGTGACCGTCACTCGGACGTGTCATAGGCTTCATCCACAAGTCTCGATCAGCACCCAAGCACGGATCGTACCCAAGAGTTCTCATACAACTCGCAAGGTGGTTGCGGAAGCTTGCACCGGCACTCTTTAACCCATACAATGCTCGTACGATATATGCACGCTTCCCAGCGTTGGACCCGAACTCGGGGCCCAGTACAGTCCAGATTTTCTCACTGTTCGGCGCAGTTAAATAAGCATTCTTGATGTCGGACGTTTTAACCTCTAGGTCATTGAGAGCGGCAATAGTGAGGGCAATACGAACACTTTCTCGAGATACGACACTGGCATAAGTCAATGTTGCTGGTGCCTCTGTTGTGTGTCCGCCCGCTACAAACCGTGCTTTTCTCCTGAAATCTTCCATTTTTACGTCGAAAACCATGTGGCATCGGATCTCCTGGAAGCCAGGAGCTGGTTTCTCGTCGTCTTCCATCAGCTTGAACGCCACTCGAACAGCTTCCATCTCTTTCTCGATGGCCTTTCGCCACAAGTCGTTGCCGTTCCTTCTGTCAAGTTCGTATGCTTCGGCAACAGTCTTGGGGATTTCGATCCCAAACTTGTGCGTCCGCTTGTGGTAGCGGCTATTGACGGCGGCGAGTATCCGATCTCGTCGTCGGAGGAATTTATTCACCCACCAATCAAACGCTGGCTCATTTTCAATCTGCTTTGCGACGGCGTACTCCGCCACTTCAATCGGATTGGATTCCTTCAGTCCAGCCAGGCGTTCCCAGGACGTTGACCCGTCGCGCCACTGGACGCACAACTCCCACCCTTTCGTCGTCTTCTTCTTGTGCTTCCGCCCTCGGACAACGACATGGCGGTTATCGTGGTCGACAGCGGCTTTGGTCTTGCGATGGTCAACGATGCTGTCCAGCAGCAAGAATTGGTTTCCCTCAGCATCGCACTGCGCATACATATTTTCCGCGATGACGTTCGCGGCATACTCTGACGTCTCGCCGTCTGGAAACTCGACAACGTATACTCTCGAGTCTAGAATCGGGTTGTGGGACGACGTCCCCTTGAGGCGGCCATCACTGGTCTTGGACCGTCTTTTCACCTTGCCCGTCACCATTGCATCACCCTTCGGCAACAAGACGTCAGCTCCAACGTAGTTGTCGTAGGTGTCTGGTGTGATGTCATCAATGTCGGGTGCAATCGGTGGCTTGGGGTCATCGTCGTCTTCATACGCCTCGTAGGTCGGCGTTTCCACATCAACTAGACCGTCGTAGTCTTCGACTTTAGCTACACCGCCTAACTTCTCGTTGACCTTACTCGTGTAGTCTTTCCTCTTCTCTATTTCAGTCGGGTCACGGATTTCGTCGTCCGTCAGGTGTCGGTAGGTCGAGCGAATCTTGATCATTCCTGACTCGGCTAGGATCTTAATTGCATGTGCGGGTCCCATGTCCGTCGCAGGACCTAGGTACCTACCCAGTTTCTCCTTGTCTTCCGGGTAGTTGGCCGCTGAGTCGTAGTAATAAACCCAGTCGTACCACCCATATCCAGCCAAGAGTGAAATGTCGAAGGTCTCCCCGTACATTGCCGTTTCCGGGACCTGACCTGACAGCTCGAAATTACTATGACATGTAGCCGATCTGATATAGGCTTCCAACTCGAGACAATGATCCCACAATACCTTAGGAGATTTAGTTGAGACCATTTTCCGTCCAGTACCACGCTTCAACTCCCTAATTGCACTCTCAGCCGCATTTGCCCATGGAGTATAGGGCTCCAACTGTTTCACTCGACAACCAGCCTCTCTAGACTTCTTCCTGAACTTGCCCTTGACCTGTTCCGCGGCACCATCCATGATTAGTTCCGGTGGACGGCCTTCCCTCTGGAGCAACAACGACAAAGCTTCGTGTGCATCGCCTTTCGAGGCCAGAGGGTACGCTCTAGTCCATCCATTCCTTGCCGTGAAGACTTGGGCACAAGTATTGCCCAGCCTAGACTTCACCTTCGAAAACATAGTGTCCGTGAATAAGGGATGAGGCAATGGCCGGTATCGGTGAAACCGGTCGTTCGTCGTGAACCTCTTGGTCAGAGGATTCAATGTGGTACGTAGACCACGTTGCGTCGTCACTCGAAGGGTATCCGCTGCACGTTCCAATCCACATCCCCATCGACGTGCCAAAGTCTTGGCATCGATAGTTTTTCCAGAAGGGGTAGTTTGTGTTACGGAAAGAGTCGCCACGCGTGCTTGCAGAGCAGTCGCAAAGCATGCGGTTTCCGACGGTCGCGAATCAGAAAGCAAAGTCGTGAAAGGGTCATTGGGTCCCCTTGAGCGAACGGTGGAAATCGATCGTTGGAGGGCCGCTCGGGCCGACATTTCATCCCGAGCGAAAGAGTCACTTTGGGGGTCCCACGGCGGGTCGGGACTAGTCAAATCAAAGCGACGACATGAAGCGTATTCATCGGAAGTGGGGGTCCTTGTAGGGAAATAGGAAGTGACACCACATAAATCCAGGGG
Source organism: Epithemia pelagica (assembly GCA_946965045.2). Lineage (NCBI taxonomy): Eukaryota > Bacillariophyta > Bacillariophyceae > Surirellales > Surirellaceae > Epithemia > Epithemia pelagica. The sequence goes on along the minus strand of OX337239.1, from coordinate 2,656,451 downwards.
GATCACAAAATCTTCATCGTCCTGATCTGTCAGGACCAGTGCGTGTGTCTTATTGTCGGGATTATCGGTCAAGAATTTCGGTTGGTCCGAAACTTGCACGTCATTCATCCACAACTGCATAGGGCACAGGAGGTTGTGAGTAAGCGATGGTATATAAATGGCCTGGTTCACGAGTAGGATCAATACTTCACCGGTATCGGGGCAATCATAAGCTAGAGCCGCACTTATAGTCTTGCAACTCTTGTGAACCACGCCCTGAGAAGAATCATATCCCTTGACATCCACAGGGCGGCCATAGTCCTGTACAACCATCGCAGACCTTCCAACAACACACGTGTCCGCGTGACTATCAAGCTCGGTACGAGACTCGCCCTCGTCGGACGTGTCAACCGCACCGACACGCACTGAGCGGACCACCGCTCATTTCCGTGATTTCTTCTGGCGGGTTAGCGCCGGATTGTCGCGATTCGACTCGGGCTTGCGCTTTCCCGCAGGCTTGGCATCATCATCAGAACTATCGGACGATGAGTCATTGCCGCTGGCTCGAGATGGATCGCGCAATGGTGGCAAGCTCATTGAATTCTTCGCGAGAGCGGACAGGGCAGCGATGTTCCTCTGAAACTTCTTGGAAAAGAGCTTCATCTCTTTGGGCTTGCTGGAATCGCCCTTGCCCGTGCGATTCTCCCGCATTTCCTTCAACTTCTTGCGCTGGGCGTGAGAAAGCTTCTGATATTCGTCTTTCTTATAATATCGGTCTTCTACACTGACACTAGCTTTCACCCCAGACTTAGTCTTACCAGAATTAGAATCAGTCTTGGTACTGATACTCGATACTTGAGACTGACTAGCCGATGGACGCTGTGCTAAGAAATCCTTAAACAAGGATACGGCACGGGTGAAATCGGCTTGTAGGGAATCATCCGACATGATTCGCGTCTTCACCGCTTGAAATTGGTCGGTCTTGATTCCGTCCATCAGATGCCGAACCTTAAAACGGTCATCGATGCCAGGATGTACGCCCTGCTGGCGTAACCCTTCTAAGATCGCGTGTTGATTCACGTGAATCTTACAGTATTTCTCGAAGTTGAACCGCTTATGTTCACCGTTGTAACTCGTGTTCATAAGTTTCCGTTCAGCTTCGTTGGCCAAATTGTTCGCGTTGTTCGGCCCTAAGTAATGGTCAAACAAGGCTTGATAAGCCGCTCGCCCGTCGCGATTTCGGCTCGCCTTGCGGATGTAGGTAGAACAATCCATCCGTTCACACATAGCGGACAAGCGGATCCAAACCTTGGCCCGATCCTGCAAGTACTGACGGGTAAAGCCGTCGTTCGGTCCGTTTCCAACACGGTGACGAGCGCGTGCGATCATCTCAGCCTCGTCGGACTCAAATCCACCTTGCGGGTCAGCTCCGGGGAATTCATCCGTCCGTATCACATACGCCAAAGGTATACCGGACGTGCCTCGGCACTCGGCGAAATACTCCTTAATCAACTCGATGTTCCGCGGCCAATCTCGGTTGTCGAGCTCGGGTGCTTCCGGATCATCGTGCATGGTCTCATATTCTTTGAGGTCTCGCATAGGGCGAATGTTCGCCATCGTCAAATCGTTCGGCGTGGTGGCCCGATCGATGCGGATACGGTGGCGGACAAAATAACATGCCAACTTGAGATTCGTCTCGGCTAGGATAGAAACTTCAAAGCCTGGATTAGGGACAGGCGGCGGAGCTGCCACTCCTGCTGCAGCGGCAGGAGGAGCTTGGACACCACCGGGTCGACGGACGGCCTTGCAGAGATTGATGACGCCGTCGTCGTCCAAGTCGCGGAGATCTTCGATCGAGGAGAGTCCTTGGCGGTCCACAAGGTACTGGGATGCCGGGTTGGAGAACTGGAGGCGGATAAACGCCTGACGCATTGCAGCTGGAGCGGCCATGGTAATCAAAACAACAATCAACTCTTAACTTCTTGAAACACTTCCTCAAAAGTGAGGTTTCCAAGACGAGTTTTGCCATGATTTTAATCCATTACCTACGTAGAACCACTACTGGCTTGCACACAATCCTTGATTGTTGCTCAAAGTCGGTCGTGCCAGACCTAACCCACATGATCTTTGGCCCTAATTGGCTAGATCCACATAGGAGCCCGGAAAAGTCTTTTCGTCGGTTCCACAAGACACCCGAACCACGTCTAGGTATATTTTGTCCTGCAGTGGGAGGCCTCACATGGAGCTAAGCTCATGTGCTCTCGGCCAGAGGGATAACAAACCGCAAAATGTGAGACAAGTCCCAAACGGTTGCGATGCGACACTGTACTTATTCCAAAATTCAGCACTGTGCAACAATGAGTACCCCCCTTCCGTTGAGAAGGCTGTTTCGGACACATGCCCCCATTTCATCCACAAGAAGACTGGTCCCAGGAATATTCTCCGGACCATTTCCCAGGGTAAAATGCGAATCACACATATAACTGGTTTTGGGATGCGTTCCGATCTCGAATTCCGCAACCATGGCGGATCTGGTTCACTGGGATGGATCCAGTAGGGAAGACCGTCGCCATTCCCCCAATCTGCGCACCTTTTCGCAGACAACGGTAGCGCCAAACAATAGTAACGTACCATTATCATTGTGCCTGCACGAGCCCATTCACAGGTGCAATAGGTCAACCAATGATCCCCGACAGTTGGGTTATTTCTGTCGGTTTGCCTTATAGGCTTGGGGCATTACGCCAACGGTCGCAGCCATCTGTCCAGGCATTGGACCGTCTACTTCCATGCTATCAACCAGTTTGGGTCTGATAAACTAAGAAAACCCGTCCGTTGGGCATACGGGGCACCGTCATGGGTGCACGGGTACAAAAAGTCATTCCAAACAAAGAAGTGAACTAAAATATAGGTTACAGAGTCACTACTCCCTATCTTCTCGATTTTCATACGTACGACAGACATACTTTCTTATTAACACAAGTCAATTCATTGATCCACCACTTGCACAGGTACTGCCCGCATATGGGCCTTGGAAAGAAGTATTCATGGTTGAAAGTGGGTTTGGAAAACATGCTTGTTGCGATGCAGGCAAAGAATCATATGCTTTCAAAGTGTATGACAAATGTGGTGACTTCTGGTATCGTTGTGGGTTTGGGAAGAAGCGGCAAACTTTAAATGAAACCGTTCAAGGACACAAACGATTAGAACATTATAAATTGATACGACTGTCTGAGGGCAGTCGCATCGTTCTTCTAGCCGCGACAGAACATGGTCGACAATGCACACCACGTAAGTGGAGTGATGGGCCTTGTCCATGATGTTCCAAGTCAAATGAACAGCCAAGGAAAATAATCATGGCCTTTGAGTATGGACGACCTGCTTTCTGGTTGAAGAATGGTTCACTATTCAGGATGATTTCTCAGAGTAGTTCGCGTCTTACAGAGCTATCGTATCTCCAGCACTTGAGATTTCTACTTCAGGATTATTGGCAGTGGGGGCGATGTTAAACGTAAACCTGAAAAAAAAGACGCTCCAAAGTCCTCTTGATGCTTGGCTTGATTTAGTTGCGAACTTGCAGCTTGCGAACACTCAAACTACTTTTACAAGGTGACTGTGGGTGCTATGGCCCCCCATATTGTCACACTTCCTCCGATTCACACGTATTGCTAGTAGACACTTTTATGAGTATAAGCATTTCTGTTCTGCTTAAAAGCGTGACTATGAATTACACTTGAGTCACTGACTTTCTAATACCCCCATCTCTTTTCAATGCTTATTTTTATTTTTCTCTGAGAGGGTAACGACCATAGAAGCAATGAGCTCACGTGGTGGTTTCACCCAGTAACCAAACCAATCGTTTGGACACCAACCGCCGACAAGCCACAAGTATCACACAATTGATTAGACTTGGCCTCCGTGTTTCCATACGCAGATCCACAGAAGGGACAATTGACCTTGTCATCCTTATCGTAAAGAGGAAACAGTGTTTGACAATCCAACACAAAGGTCTTTGTTTCATCGTATTTCAATTCCGTATGTTCATTGCGGGCCATCTGTTCTGACTTTTGCAACACTTTCGTGGCCTTCGATCGCAATTCGGAATTCTTCTCACTCGCTACATCTGGTAACTCCAACAAACGACGGGCAAACCCAGCAGCCGTAATGTAGTTCTTGTGCTTGAAGGCTGTGCCCATGGCTGCACGAAGAGCCAATAACAGGTGCACTGGTTGCAATTGACAATGTGTGAAGTACGCCGAAAGTTCTGTCGCACGGACGGGGTCGTTCGCTGCTTCGGCCATGGCGGCTTTGATACGAATCGCAGTGATATACTCACGGCAGATGGATACGAGTTCCTTCATCTCATTCGCTTCAGCACGGTTTGCAGTAACCACCAATGGAATTTCCCAAAGAACCTGGAGAAAGGCAGCCTTGGAATCATTGAATTTACCACCCTGGAAGAAACGGTACCCATTTCGCAACGTTGTGACTAAATTCGACAATTGAATCGGTGGACGAGGCAATGAATCATTGCCAGGTGGGCCTGCAGCATCATTACGTTGCAACGGAATTGAAAGACTAGGGCTACCCGGAATTCCAGGTAGACTAGTCATGCTTCCCAAGTAGCAATTCAACATATTGGGCTTCAAAACACTGAAATCACTGGCTGCGATCTGTCGATGCAACAGTTGAAGTGCTGAAGACGCCAACCCGGCAGCCATATGATCAGCCGAGTGGGAGGAATTGGCGGCCCAGCATGCAGCGGGTGGTCGCCCGGCAACTGGCATGGTGAAATCACCTACATCGTCTCCAACTTGTTGCATGACGGCCATCTCGTCCACCTTTTCGTCGTTCGCTCCCGCTGTATCATCACCAAGATCTCCGAAATCATCGTCTTCGTCTCCCCAATCACCCAGATCATCATTGTCTTCAAAGTCAAAGTCTGCTGCCGCTGCAGCTGCCGCACCGGTTCCAACACCTGTACCGGTTGCGTCTTTGCCTTCCATATCATCCATGCCACCCCAGTCATCCACACCGGCCGGATTGCTAAGATCGGTTCCAGCCGCTGCCGCTGTATGTGCACCTTCATCATCTTCGGCGCCACCAGGATCGGCTGAGGACAAATCTTCCAAGGTAGTTTTAGGGACATTCAGAATCGGCCAATTTTCAGATCGAACAATCGGTGTAGGAGGCTGCAACAAGCATTGCGAATGACGTGGTTCCGACGACAATTTTTCCAACAAGCCATCAACAGAGACCTTGTTGGTTTCCATAGTGATCTTGATACGTTCCGCATCCTCGTCTAATCCATGCATAGTGGCACACAAGTAGGCAAGGGCATAATTGCCAGATTCTTCCAATACTTGAACTCGTTCTTGTGCATTTCCCAAAAGGAGAGCATTGTGATACCGCCCCATAATATCTTGCCGCAACTGACTAATTTTGAGCATTTTCTTGAGTTTTTCGGAATCGCCAGTGATCAGGTACAAGAAGGACAAACGATCGAAGTCTTTCGTGCGTTGATAGCTCATTTCCACCACTTGATGATTGCCTTGACGCAAGGCTTCGCTACCCAGCTCGCCCCACACATCGCGATTCACTGTGGCCGTGGCACCTTCTTGCTGTTGTTGTTGTTGCTGCTGCTCCAGCGCAAAGGCTGATTCCATGGCTGCTTCAATGTTTCCGCATGCCAAGGCCAAGCGGAATCGTGTTTTGGGTTCCTTGACAAAATGCAAGGCAACTTCGGGGAAACCCTTGGATTGGAGGTAGGCGACAATGGCCCGTCCACAAAGCCGGGAATTCTGAACCATGTGCATGACCTTTGCATACTTCTTTTGAGCCAACGCCAGTTTGAATCGCGCCTCGGTAGCATCCATGCGCAATGTACGAGGTCGTGCTTCTCGGTCCAAACCAAACAACTGATCTTGGACAACACGCATGGCATAAATCGGCTGATCGAGGGTGCGGATGGTGCCCGTATCGCCTGTAGGCAAACAATACTTGACATGATGCAGGGTGGTGTAGATAAACAACTGAGAAGCCGTCCCACCAGTGGGACTGACATCCCAGCACCCGCTCTTGATACGGACATTGTCACTAATAGAACAAAGCTGCTCAAGTTGCTTGTCCGCAATTACGACACCATATTTGCACAAAATGGCCACCTTGCTTCCATCCGGACTCCACACGACACTCTTGATCTTGGGTGCTGACAATTCTCCCAATACACGTCGACTTTGTACTTCAAACAACAAAGCACGGTCATCCGCTCGTAACAAAATACGACCCGAAGCTCCGCCGTCCAACAATCCATCGACTGTGGGAATGGGAGGTGGGACGCGTTTGGTAGTTTCATTTTGTAAATTCTTGATAACGATTTGTCGCTGTCGATCCAATACCGCAAATCGATTGCGTCCCAGAAAGACACCAGGTCCCAAACAAGTACCCCGCTTTCCATCGGTCACACTACCACTTGCATTTGTCAAGGAAAAAGTCACGAGTTCATAGGATCCTCCATCCACATCCGATGTAACCAAGATGTTGCCTTCGGATGGGTTATGATCGTTGTACGTGAGGAAGCGTGGAGCACTGCCAATGCCATCTGTTTGCGCTTGTGTTCCCATACGACGCAAACTGGTTACCGGGACATCCACTCCGGAACTGCTCCGCGAAGCATCGTGTAAGAATAATTCTCGACCACGCACATAATAAAGCATACCAGGGGATGGTCCGTGGCAAGAGGCCGGTCGCTCCCGCTCGAGCTTGAACACGAGCATACCAGAATCATGTCCGGCGGCCAACAAATTTTGCGTCTTGTGGGCAGCCAAAATCCAGAAGCGATCCCCTTCTCGTCGAAAGGTTTGCACTCCCACGCGTTTGTTGACATCCCACACGCGAATGGATCGATCTTCACTGTTACTCACGACCAGTTCATGTTTGGGATGAAACAAACAGGAGCTTACGTTGTTGGCGTGTCCGCGCAATGTGTCAACTTCCCATGCCTTGGTTTCAGACATTCGCCAAAGTTTGACTTGACGATCATCGGCAGCCGAAGCCAACAACGGCAGGGTGGGATGGAAACAGGCCCAATTGACACCGCGATCATGGCCCTCCAACACGTACTTGACGACGACATCATTGGTACCAAACAATTCCGCTTGAACATTGAGACCTTGCTGTTGACGCTGGCGGGGATCGCTGCTACCAGAAGACATTTGCAGCCCCTGTCCTCCCGCACCTCCCATGAGAAGGTCGGCCGAGGAGGGCGGCCCACCGGCCATGCCTCCTTCACCGAGCTGCTTCTTGCGCAATCCAGTGGCATCCCATACACGCACCGTTTGATCCAATGAAGCCGAAACAATCAAATCATCGGTAGGATGGAAGGCGGCACACATGACATAATGATTGTGACCTGTCAATACGGACAAACAGGTACGCTTGGCAAAATCCCACAACCTTAAGGTCTGATCGTCACTGGCACTCAAGATCCAGGGAAATTGTGCTGTATTGGGATGAAATTGTACCGTCCGGATGTAATCCAAATGACCCAAGAGCGTGAACAAACAACGACGGAGCTTGTAATCCCACACCTTGATTTTGTAGTCATCGCCCCCACTCACAAGCAAGGGTTCGGTCATATGAAAATCAACTCCCCGAACAGGTCCATCGTGTTCCTCGAAACGATCAATCACTGTTCCTACACGGTAGTCCCATCTGTAAAACATTGAAAACGACAAGAGCATTCAATCCATGGTGAGAAATGAGAAAGCGAAGGAAGAAGAATGCCGATGTACCGCAAATTCCTTCCAATGCCGATGCGAGAAGGAAAGGTTTGTCGATAGCAAGCGTTACACCGTTGCCGTAATTTCTGCTTCTCTCACAGCAGGTCTCAGCAGATTCAACATGCACAAATCGCAAACCTTCCCGAAACCACAACATTCAAAAATGCATGTGTTGTTGTTGTTACGTACAGTTGAATAACACCATTGTGCAGGGAAGCACAAACCCAAGGACGGACTGGATGAAAGGCCAATCCTTTGACTCGGGCTGATTTACTTTCAAACTTTGTCAACATGGTGCTTTCCCAAACTCAAGACGTGTTGTTTCCCACCGACAGCAACAAACAAGGAAAATGACCGCAAGAGAATATATGCAAAGGACTCTGCGAAAACCAACGTTTCCAACAAAGATCAAAGTTCCACCTCGATCGAAACAAAGACAGAGAAAGGGAGACTGATTCCGATCGATATCCTCAACCGAGACGAACCTCTTTTATCTCTTGCGTCCTTTGGATCTATTGCGTTGTTGCATAGGTTGCCAATTAAATCCTGTGCTGTGACTTTGGTGCGGTCATGACAACTCATCGGGAAAAAGGTTGTCGAACTATTAGTATCATTGACTTTAAGTAAGGTGGATGCGCTCGAGAGTGGATACTCGTCGCTATCATGACGCCCTAGCGGTTTGGTTTGTGTGTTTGGAAGCAATTGCTATGTGGGTAGCATCTGCTTGAGCCCTCTAGTAGAGTAGGCAGCAACTTCCGGTAACTACCCGTGAGTCCCATATCCGCTAGCAATACCCAGAGTACAAGACCAAGAACTTCTTCGACAAAGGATCGATATTATTACAAAATACGTATAATGAAGCCATAGAGTATGGTTTCCCAATCTCTCTAGTATGGAACAAACGGGAATGTCGTGAGGGATGTTGTTTGATGTCGTGAGGGATGTCGTTTGATGTTGTTTGATGTCGTTTGATGTCGTTTGATGTCGTTTGATGTCGTTTCGGGCTCGCGCGCAAACATGGTTTGAGTCAAAATCAAGCGGTGCTCATTCAGTTGATTCAGCGATGGGCCTGTCGTCAACAAGTCGTGTGTTTTCTGTTGGAGAATACCAACGGCTGGAGAGTAGAGCTTCTTTGGCGATAAAAACATCAAACGACATCAAACGACATCAAACGACATCAAACGACATCAAAAGACATCAAAAGACATCAAAAGACATCTACAATGTCCCCCGACATCCGTGACTCGGGATGCTTGCCTCATATCAAAAGAATCTGTATCTAATATGATCATATCAGAGCTATTGGTGTGTGATAACGCAATATGAAAACGGTTGTTTTATCGTGACGATACTCTGAGAAGTAGGAAGATTTCGTACGTTTTGAGTCCATTACCGGAAGTTGCAGGACACATCTTTCCATCTTTCCTACCACACAGACTCATCCCTGACAATCACAACGACCTATTCCTGTACATAACATGGCGATTACGTTGATCTATCTGTGTGTGCGGAACGGTTCCTGTGTCGCACAAAAAAAACTATTCAAACCGATGCAAGCGATGGACTATGTTGTTGTCCAGTGTGACAGGCCTACAATCTCCCAACACTGATAGCTCCAGAATTCCACAACAAACTAATGTGAACTAGTAGGTTGACAAGAAATTTCATTGTTCCGTGGTCACTGGCCTTTGGAATACAATTCCACCATGCGGGCCACTCGACCAGGCGACCGACGAGGAAGGGGTCCTTTGGTAGTAGCTGAAAGAGGGGCAAGAGAATCGCCTGTTTTGTTGACTGAGGATGACGCTTCTAGTTGTGCCGGTGCTGGTCGTCCCTCCTCCAACACGGTAGGATGAGTGGAGGCCTTTGTTAGTGGCGCACCTTCTACGACAGAGGGTGGTGCATGTGAGGAGGAAACTGTCGTCAGGACCAATGAGGATGACGTCGAAGATGTACGGTCGGGTGTACTGGCGGCCGTAGGTGTGGGAGATGGAGTGGGAGTCCATGCTGCCTTGCCACGCCCACCATTCACCAGTGCGGGGACATGGTGGTGTTGACTGTCTCCGTCGTACATGGGTTTGGCCCGGTACTTATTGCTCATGTACCGGGACGACGACAGAGGAGAACTTGGAGGAGAATGGGGCATGCTACCACTTGTCTTTTTGGCTTCATGAAATGTCACAAGGGGAGACTTGGAAAGGGAGTTGGTTGTTGTTGTTGTCATTGGTGACTCTGGTTTCGTGTTGATGGTCGTTTGGACGCTGTTGGTTGGCGAAAGATTGGCTCGTCCATAGTTTCTTTTTGCCTCTCTTCTCTTGTCTTTGACGTCCTCTACGGGGATGAGAGTCGGGATAGACAGTCTTGCAGTGCGCGGGGAAGTCTTCGGAAGCTCGTCTGTCCTGGAAGAGGGTTGAAGAAGACCGTGCAACTTTCGTTTCGCATTCGCTTGCTCCTCTTGAGGAACCAAAGAAGAGGATGGTGATGATTCTGTGTTGTCACCCTCCTTTGTCTCGGGTGACAAGAAATGGTGCGATACTCGGGAACCAAATGAAGCAGAGATTTTCAATGGAACCACCGCCGCATTGGCACTGGGAGGAGTTGATTGTGTTGCATTCCCTGGAGCACGGAGCGGTGATGGAGAGGCCGAAGAAAAGGAAGGTTCCGATAGAGAGAGAGGAGATTGCTTCGGTTGAGGCTGTGGTGACCGAAGTTGTTGTTGTCCCCACGGTACGGACGAAGCATCGGGAGGGGATGGTACTGGTGTCGCGGGAGTCCCTCGGGGTGCTCGATCGCGAGCAAGCAATTCGCGTAACGAAAGCTTTTCGCGAGAAGCCTTGTTTCTCGTGGGACAAGCGATCGGGTTAAACCCGACAGCTACCTTTTGAAATTGGACGGGGGAAACGCTGTCAGGTTCCGTGGCAGGAGTCCCAGATGGCGACCGGGGTGTCGATTCCTTTGGGGATTGCTCATTGGAAGGTGTCTTAGTTTCGACTGGCTGCTGTTGGTTTTGTCCTTGCAAATCGAGTTCTTTTTCTTCTTTCTCTTCTTCTGGATTTCGTTTCGACTGCGTCGTCACAATGCGACGTGACTTCCATGTGGATGGTGATACGGATGGTGGTGCCGAGCTGCTCGGGAGAGCATTGTCCTCATTGTCCTTTGAAGCTAGCGATTTTTCGCTGTACAAGGGCTCCACACTTGATGTAATTGTCCGGTTATTAGGAGAAGGAGTTTGTGTCGTCGTCCTTTTAATAGGAGGAGGGGTTTGTGTCGTCGTTCTGTTGTTGTTAAGAGGAGATGTGTCCGACGCAATTTTACCAGGTCCCTTGGCACTTGCCCTGTTGGTTGAGGAGATATTCTTTAGGGGTTGAAATATTGGGTAGCTTATACCTTCCTTTTTCTTCCATGTCTTTTTCTCCTTTTCCATGTGGCCTTTTCCTGCCAGCTGGTCCTTCTCCAGTGCCTTGTCCGTTTGTAGTTTCTGAACAAAAAGCGATGAAACACTTCGCTTGTTTGCATCTGCTTGGTCTTGAGAAGGACGATGACAGCGAGTGTTTTTCAGGGTTGCGGCTAATGCCGATGTCGAGGTATCTGTCGTTTGTGCTGTAAACGACGGGGGAGGCCATTTTCTGGGAAGTTTGTCTGGTTTTCCTTGGTGTCGCTGAGTGTCTTTTTCTGTGGCAAGCGATTGTGGGTGTTTGGACCCTTCCTCTTCTGGTTGTTCCTGTTCCTGTTGCGCTTCTTCTTTCTCTCGTCCCTTTTGCTCTTCTTGTTGTTGTTTTTGTTGTTGCTGAAGATGCTTTTGTTTGGCTGCAATAAATAACGGAGAAGATGACATGGAGTTCAACCACGGTGGTAATTTCTCGTTTGGTTTTGGTTGTGGTCCAATCTGCGTCAGTCGCTTTGTCTCCGGTTTGTCTGCTTTTTGGACAGACAACGAATCTTGATGTTGTTCCTTGTTCGGCTCTTGTTTTTGTTGTTGTGGAGGCGGCGGGGGAGGCGGAGGAGGGGGAGGTAGATGCGTTACAAGGGGAACTGCTCGTTTGGCATTTCCTGCATTAAAAGTGTCGACAGGTGCCGCATACAACTGATCGTAACGTGATTCTGTCTCCGGGTTTGTTTCCAGTGCCGAGGGAGAGTTAGGGAGCTCCAGTCCTTCGGGGGATATGGGAGCCATGTAGTGATTTCCCATCGGTGTTTGCAAGATTTTGGGAGAGTCCAGGCCATTGGGACCCTGGTTGGGAATGGGATTGCACCAAGATCCAAAACTTGTCAAGGAACTCGCGGCGGCCTGCAACAGATCCATCATTTCCTCGTCGTCCTGGGGCGCTTGACAGTTGGTGTTGGTGAAATCAGATTGGCAGTTGTTGTTGGTGAAATTGGAAAAGTTTGGCAGGTTGGTACTTGGATCATTGTTGTTGGAGGAAGATTCGGGAACCTGTTTCGGACGCAATTCTGTAGTCCTCATGGCCGGACACAGCAACTCTTCGGCCATGGGATAGTACTGATGGAACATTCCTGTTGCTGCGCCAGTGCTGTTGGTGGGACCACTCTTGTCATTCTGGATGTCGCTGGTGTTCTGGTTCCCAATCTGGTCATGGTCCAAATTGGGAGTGGAGACTGGAAGAGTTGGTGTCGTTGGGTTGCCGGTTTCGTGGGTTGGAACCAGCTGGTTCGGAGCGCCCGTGGCTCGAGTGGCCGTGGCGGCGCGGAGTACCGGATGATTCGGAGAGGGTATACGGGCATGTGCTTGAGCTGGTTGGTGTTTGCGCGACGGGGAGGAGGGGGACTGGTGGTTGCGGTGTTTCCGCATGCGTGTCGGAGTGTCGGGAAGAGTGGGAGACGTCACGGGGGCCACCACAGCCGCCCTCATATCGTCCTTGTGCAATGGATCCGGAGGTGTCGTGGTGGTGGAGATGGTTGCATTGTCGGGTGGGGGTGTCGATAAGGTCTTGTCCTCCTCCTCGCGAACACGACCTTGATGCGAGTAAGAAGACGTAGAAGATACGGTCGAAGGATGATGAACGTGGTTTCCCAGGACTGCATCCACGACCACTCCATCATCAAGATCATGGTAAAAGTGTTCCGGAGTGGGAGGAGATTGTCTCAAGGACTGCGATTCATTGCTGCCTCCTCCACCACGTTGTTCGTCCTTTTCCTGTTTGGCCTCGTCAGACCGCGTTCGAATGTGATTGCTCGCCATGGGAGGTTCGTTGGGAATGGTTGGTGAGGCGGCCGTATAGGATTCATAGGTCAAGGCATGTGGAACCTTGAGCATGCGTTCGGTTCGTTTCCGTTCGGCTAGTTTGGCTCGAATGTGTTTGAGGTTGGGTGATCCAAACAAGGCGTGCGTAATGGGCGTGGGTGTCAAATCCTGCGTGGTTTCCTGTTGGCGATAGTGTTGCACTTTTTCCCGCACCTCTTGTTGACTGGCTTTGACTCCTTGTCCCTTGGCCCGGTAGACGACCTCGACTCCCAAACTTGGCAATTCTTCCCGCAAGGGCAATTGTGGTGGTTGATCGGAAATGCACGTTACGCAAATATCGACATCTTCCAAAATAGTCGCCATACTGATGGCACTGTGGATGATCAAAGGCCTCGAAACGATGCAGTAGTGGATGTTGAGGTTGTTGTGGTTGTCAAGAGACGTGTCCCTATGGTACAATAAATGATGATCGGAATGACCCTGCCTGTCACGTCACTCTCGACACTGATAGTCTTTGACTTTCCAAAAGAGACAAACAAATGATTTCCAGAATGCCTTGTGTTCCTGTTTCGGAGTTTATTCCCACTGTGACAGTCTCACGAATTTCGGTCCTCCCTCCACTGCGTTTTCGCTACTTTGCAAAGGCAAAGCTCCAGGCAAACACCGTCCAATGTGGAAGACCAAGTTGCGTCGTCCTTTTCTCGTTCCTTGAAAGTTCTCTGTTGTAAGGTTGTATCGATCCGTTTTGTTTTTGGAGTCCGGTAGTTTGCCCAATGGCACCGTGATGGCGCGCCGTCGTTTGGGTTGTTTCTCTCCTGTCTTGGGTGTGCACGAAAAAGCCTCTCTATGATTCCGTGTTGTTTGGTATCCCACAAACGGGTGATTTTTGGGCACCAAAGCCAACCAACCATGCACATACACAGAGAGCACTGCGTCTGTCTCTAGCTAGAAGGAATCGTGGTGCTCCGCTTGGTCGGCGTGGGTGGGGGAGAAAGGATGGACCGTTGAAAGAGAAAGAGCCGTTGGAGTGCGCCCTACGAAAAACAAAGGCAAGGGAAGGCTCCAACGATCCAGTGAAAAAACCTCCGCGCCCTTTTCTTTGTGGGATATGAGGACGGAGGAGTGAATCGTTTTCGGGGTGCAAACAACCTGCGCACACACTTGCGCGAAAGAGTGTGTGCAGAACGGAAATTGTGGACACAACGAAGAGCCAAAAGTTTCGGAAGAACAGAAATACATAGACCTTGGTTTCGTCAGATTCGGCCAATGTGACATGAGTAGTTAAGAAAGGAGGCGTTAGGTAAGAAAACTCACCGTCCGATGTCTCTATTTGGACGTAGTTTGCCACGTAGGACCGAAACAGGAACGTCTAATTACTCTTGCAAAAACCATGGCGCGCGCATCATTCTAACAATTACTTAGATGATGGGTCGTACGAAAACGCATCGAGATCCGTTCCGAATCGACCCGCCACGGCATCGGTGCGCGCTTTCGAAATTGGGGTGGGGGGTTGGGGTGGGGGGCTCATTTCCCCCACAACTCCAGAGAGGTAGCTCTGGTAGAATTTCAATGCGAGAGCATTAATGGGATGTAGAGTCTTGCGTTCCAGTTTGTGGGATCCTTACTCGTCTAATCTATATTGATACCGGGATGAAGAATCGTGGAACGAAAAGGGGAATGCGTGGGCTTGTACCTATACCTAATAGTAGGTCCACCGGGTCTTGGCAACACACCGGATGGGGATGGGACTTGACCATGGTTTCCATCTTGATGGGATGGAGCACAGCATGGAGGTCTTGTCACAATCTCATACCATGTGTCTTATCCTCCGCGTTGTTCTTGTTGACTCCCAACCAAACTTGCAGTCGTACAGTCTACATTTTATTCCTTCCGATATCTTATTTTATCATTGGGTCTACGTTTGTTCATGATCCTGTTCTCAACTCAGAGCAGAAATAATAGCGTAAAATGAAGAATGGATGCCAAATAGCTCGATGCATGGGGAAAACGAATTCGCTACAGATGAAGAATGGATGCCAAATAGCTCGATGCATGGGGAAAACGAATTCGCTACAGGGACGTGCGGTGTACCGGATTGGTACCTTCCTCGGCTCACCTTGTGTCCGCCCATTCGAGTTCCAAGGGTCGTTTCAGTGTCACTTGCCGAATAGAACCATGCCCACACAACCTCACTCGGTTCACAGTCAGTCGTGTGCTGCGGCTCTTGGGTTGCATCACGTTTGTCATCCAAATCCAATATAGGTATTCGTAGTCTTATTATTGTTGATCCAGTTTTTGTTGCATGAGTTTCATATGTTGTTGATACATGGCTGCTTGTTGTTCTCGTCGTCGCTGTGAGTCCTCATCCAAAGAGGAGGACGACGACGATCGGAGATGATGGTTGTCATCGTCTCCACTGCTACCATCATCGTCCGAAGTCGCCGAAGACGAGGAGGATGCTTGCTTCTTGACCTTGGATCGTTTCCCTCCTCGACGACTGGACTTGTTTGTCTTGTTAATGCCCTTGATTCGAGAATCTTCGGTGCTTACAGTAATGTTGACTGTTTCCGCACCATCCATTCGCAACGACGCGGAGGAGTTGTTGTGCGATTCCAACATGCTGGATAAGCTCGCCATGATTGATAATGATTGTACGTTGCTGCTGCCTTTCCTCAAAAAAAAAAATGAAAACAAACAAGGAATCCTTGCAAACACGAGAGAGTAGTTGAGCAAGTCACTGAACAAACAATCGGTCCCCACGACAAAATGAAAATGAGAGGGTACGAAGAAACTGTCCACGAGATCGGATCGGGCCGCTGGCTGTCTTGGATGGTCGGTGTTTCAATGGTTGTGTCGATCCCAAAATAATATCGCGTTGAGCGTTGGTCAAATAATGGAGACGCATCCTTCCCAACCAGATATGCTATGCTCAGAATGACCATACGAGTACTCGTATTAGGGGAAAAGCCATCGATGACTACCCATTCGGATTTCAGGCAATTGTGAATTTTTCCTTAGGGCTGGTCCATGGATCTGGGCATACAAGCTGGTTTCGCGCGCCCCATACCTAGTCTATTAAAGTACAAAAATTGTGTACAAATCTTGCCAATACTCCCTTTTTTGGCAGTACAAATTATCTCATAGTACTCTAGCGGTGCGGACGCGGTGGAGTTTTCCGGTTCCTCACATAATTTCGTGATGGTATTCGAAAACGAAAACAACTGCCACCGCTTCAGGTCACCATAGCCGTCACATGCCGCTGGTACGTGATGTAATGCGACAGATCGATAGCATAGGTATGTCATAAACAGATTATCAAAAAACATCACGTACGCGGCGCCTGTATCTCGAGAAATCGCAGCGCTTCACGACAACAACTCCAAAGTCGAGAAACTTTCGCCTCGTCCGCTGCCTCGTTTGTCTCCCCGGCTGTGTGAGGATCACAACCACCATCGTCGCAAAACAACAACAACAACAACAATACGAACAAGAACAAGAGTACCAGCAACCTCTCGGCCACCACCAGTGCCACGAATCACAACAACAACAACAACAACTCCAAAGGCGAGAAACTTTCGCCTCGTTCGCTGCCTCGTTCGTCTCCCCGGCTGTGTCACCATCGTCGGAAAACAACAACAACAACAACAACAAGAATAAGAACAACAAGAGCACTAACAGCCCCTCGGCTACCACCAGTGCCACGAATCACAACAACAACAACAACAACAAGAACAACTCCAAAGGCGAGAAACTTTCGCCTCGGCCGCTGCCTCGTTTGTCTCCCCAGCTGGGTCACCATCGCCGCAAAACAACAACAACAACAACAACAACAACAAGAGTACTAACAACCCCTCGGCTACTACCAGTGCCACGAATCACAACAACAACAACAAGAACAACTCCAAAGGCGAGAAACTTTCGCCTCGGCCGCTGCCTCGTTCGTCTCCCCGGCTGTGTCACCATCGACGGAAAACAACAACAACAACAACAACAACAACAAGAGTATTGTACTACCAACCCCTCGGCTACCACCAGTGCCACAAATCACAACAACAACAACAACAACAAGAACAACTCCAAAGGCGAGAAACTTTCGCCTCGTCTTCTGCCTTGTCTGTCTCCCCGCAACCTTGTCTGTCTCCCCGAGACTCCGAATAGCAGCCAGCAATCAACTATAAAAAACATCACCTACGCAGTTCCTTTATCTCTAGAAATAGCAGTGCTTCACGTCGTGCACTGTTCTGTGGTCGCCTCGTCCGCTGCCTCGTTTGTCTCCCCGGCTGTGTGAGAGACTGTCGTCTCGTCCACTGCCTTGTCTGTCTCCCCGGCTGTGTGAGCGAGACTCCGTCAACTATGAGTCTCTCGCGCAAAATTCGTGAGGCATTTGAAGATCAATGCTGTCCAGAGATCTTCCCATGGACAAATCGGTGGATTGTTGATGAACAGCTTGTTCCCTTCTTGAAACAATGGGTTCCCGATTTGTCAAACGCCCAACAGATGAACCGAGCTCTGACGCGCAGTCCTGAATGGACCCTCCATTTCTCATCAATGAATCGGAATAGTAGAGGCGTCTATCGATACACGCTGCATCGAAACCTAAATGAGAAAGAGCAAAGAAACCAAACAAAACATTTCTACTATGTTTTGTCGTGCGGGAATGAGCCACCTCCAAAATTTGATTATTCACCTGATGAGTGGCTGTCCTTCGCAAAAACGTTGACAGTCCGCATTACACAAAGGAAGAAACGCAAGAATCCTGCAACTCCGATAAGAGACGAAGAAACAGCCATGATTGCTGTATCACCACCACCACCACCACCACCACCACCACCACCAACAACAACAACAACAACAACAACACTGCCAGTCCAGGCACACCAAAATGTGGTAGCACCAGCAAGAAGTCCAAGATCCACCACCGATTTCTTCGACCAGACCTATGTCAAGAAAATTTTTGCTGGTCCACCAGGGAGAAATGATGAAATGACAAGACAGAAGCTTGAACGGTGGGTCAAGCGTCTTATGGATGCTGAATACAACTACAGCAATCTCTTGTCTTTGGTGAACAAGGCAGATGAATATGAACCTGCGAAAAGCTTCGTGCCAAAGATAATGGCAAGAGCAACGCTACTCCGGATCACGTATCAGATGGCTCTGGCAACAATGGAGAAAGGCAACTACTGGAGTAATTGTTGCCAAGCTGCAATGAGTGAATTTCATCGTATGCATGGACCGGAGACAAAAATAGTTGCTACTCACTGGCGAACAATCCAAGTCTGGAACATCCAGTTCCGAAACAATGAACGCTTCCCTCACCCCAATCCATACGTTCAGAGAGGAAGAATGCCATGCCCCTTACTATTTGAAGCATTCCCAGAAGCACAGCGCATCTTTCAATGTTGGGCAAGCAAGAACCTTGAACGGATGTCCTGTGAAATGGCGGCCACCTTCATTCGAGATGAGCTTGTTCCTAAGATCTATAACATGGAGCTAGCCGACCACGCAACTGAGGATTCAGAGGACCTGCCAACTCTGACGGAATTCAAGAGCCAACTGAAGCTGAGAACAGTGGCAGTTTCAACAGCAGCAAGATTTCTTGCATATGCAGGCCTCAAGTTTTCAGACACAAAGAAGTCGTACTACACCGATCGGCACGAGGACCCAGACAACGTGGCACACAGAAAGCAGTTCATCGAAGACTACTTCAAGATTGAAAAGCTTGCACACCGATGGATTCAAATCCCCATCGAGGAAGCAGTCAAACTAGAGAATGGTGACGGATGTGATTCTTCCAGCGAGAAACTGATGAAAAATGTTTGGGCCTTTGAGTTTGTGGACCCAGTGACCAACAAGCCAATGCGAGAATACCACATTGACTGTTTCCCAGAAGGCTTCGCAAAGTATGTGAAAGAGGAAAACAAGCCTTTCGGAGCAAATCTGTCACATCGTTTCCCTCCCAACCGTCGCCCTGTCATAATTGTCGGCCAAGATGAGGCAGTCTTCAAACAATGGTCATTCTCCAAGAAGTCTTGGCATGACCACAAAGGATCTGGAACCCTTCTGCCAAAAGACGAGGGTCATAGTTTGATGCTAAGTGCATTTGTTAGTCGGGCATGGAGTTTCTGTGTGGAGAAGGAGACCAATCTACTCAGCCGCGATATGATACAAAGGATCAATTGTCTACGGAGGGACAGTGTGCTTGGGCGTGACAAGTATTTGTCTACGGAGTCGGCAATCAAAGTGATCGGTGGTGACGACAAGCGAATTCGACAAATCACTGATGCAAGCCCATTCTGTACGTACTTTGATGTAGGTTCCAACGGTGATGGTTACTGGACCTACGATCACATGGCAGTCCAATTTGAAGACCTGGTTGATTGTTTGGTGAACATCTTCCCCGACTTTGACTTCGCGTTCTTGTTTGATCATAGCAGTGGACATGCAAGGAAACAGAAAGATGGTCTGAACGAGAAAAACATGAATTTTGAATGGGGTGGCGTTGCTCCGCATATGCATGAGACTGTTGTTCCGCATGTTGGGCCCTTTGCACACGCTGATCGTCTCGAGCCAGGTGCGAAGCAACGTATGGTCTACACAGACGAGGACAGTGGACCATACGCATACAAGAATACTCCTCTCACCGATGCGCAGCGAGAGAGTATGAAGTTTGATTGTGCAACAGGAGAGAAGAAAATTCGCAAGCTTTCCAAGAAAGAACTAGTTGCTCAAATGCTTCGTCACGACCTTGAGCAAGGGACTGGTGGCGATCATCTGAATACATACCAGTCCAAGTCCACTGCGCAACTCCAAGTTATGTCGCAAGCAAAGCAATTGCCAACGCAAGTCCAACAAGATGTAGTGGCGCAAGGGTGGCTTGGGCAACCCAAGGGTCTCTTCCAAGTTCTTTGGGAGCGTGGGTTTATTGACCCAGCAAACCTAGACAAGTACGTTAGAGACAAGCGCAAGGCATGGATGGATGCGACAGGGGAACTCAAAGATGATTGCATGGAGGAGTATCAAAAGTATTCGCTTCTGTACCTGATGGGATGTTGCGATGACTTCAAGCACGAGCTGTCAGCGCTTGAACAACTTGCAAAAGATCTTTCGGCACGGTTTGATCGCAGGATTGATGTCCACACAACAACAAAGTACCATTGTGAACTTGCGGGTGAAGGCATTGAGTATGGGTGGGGACTTGCAAAGCGAGTCTTTCGGAGCATGACCAAGGCTGAAAAATCGAACAAGGACAAGTTTGTGCAATGTGTACGAAAGAGTGTTGCCAAAGTTTCGTTGAAAACAATGCGAAAGTTTTCAGCAAAAGCACGGCGCTACATGTTGGTGTACTTCTTGTTTGATCGACATGGAGCTGACGCAGATTTTGAAAGCAATGGTCTTTCCTACGAGGAGATCGAGAAGTACGTTAATCAGACGATGAAGACGCATCGTTGCACCCTTGATCAAGAGCATACCTACATCCAGCAGGCTTGGAAAGAGGCGCAACAAGCTGAACCCTGAAACAATTTGCATGTCTCAAAGATACATATTACATACTAGTAGTGCTCATTTAGTGTTGAATCAACTAGGTAGGTTACTAAGTTCACATGCGTACTACTGTTATGATCCTGGTCGGGATTCACATCAAGGAGGACACATTCTTCTTCTCACGTGGATGTGAAGCGCTATTGTGGATCGCCCGTAAGAGCATCACGACAAGGTGCGAGACGAATGGGTGTTTGTAGTTGTGGTCGGCGGGTACTTATTGGTGGTTTTGTGTGTTCGTCCAATGGCAGTGCTTCATCATTCTCTTCTTCCTCCTCCTCTTCGAGTGGTTGACTGTGAACCTGTTGTGGCGGTTCGGGGTGGTCTTTTAGGTCTTCTTCTTGTTGTTGTTGTTGGTTTTGTGGTCATTGTCGTCTCGTCGTTTGAATCTCGTCCATTGCTGCCATCAATGGCCTCAAAATCAATCGCCGTGTCACCGAGTGGCAAAGAAATGTCAAATCGTCCCGAGTTCCCAAGGGTGTTCTTTGGTGGCTGCAGATGTTTGTGGTGGTTTGACTGCTGCTCGTTGCATTGGTGGAACTCACGATATGTTCCGAAAAAGGCTTGGATGCAAATGAGTTTGCACAAGAGGGCATCGCACACGTTCCATGGTTTTGTAGAGCGTCGTGGATTCCTTGGCAAACAAAAAACAATCGATGCAAATCGACAAACTCGGCCAAGAATAAGCGAGTCGTCATGACTTGTTGTTTGTGATTGTTGCTGTTGGAAGAATGAGCGCTTCGTTGACTCCATGTCGTTGTTGTTGTTGCCGTCACTGTGGCAGTATGTTGATGGAGCCAAGAGCGCTCGGGCATACCAATGCAAGGCACTGGCCGACGAATGTTGCGTGGCCGTAGGATTGGCCGTGGGGTGGCCCTTGGTCGTAGCGCTGTTTGTCGTGTTGGCGTTGGTACTTGTAGTCGTATTCACTTGGGAGACGACGGCCAAGGAGAGAGTGGCGTCAATTCTTCTGGTTGGTCGTTGCTGGGTGGATGCTCCTCGTCGTCGTCGTCTTGCGATTGTGACAGGGTTTGCGACGACGAAGCCAAGGAGGATACTTGCGACTGCGAAAAGGTGGCCGACTGTCCGAGCAATTTGGCTTGCAAATGATTGACCAAATAACGATACAAGGTGACGGCTTCGGCCAAGAATTGATGCAAGGCTTGTTCCAAGTGTTGAACCGTTTGTTGCTGCTGTTGTTGTTGCACGGACGACGACTCAAGAGAGAGAGAGAGCGCGCGAGCGAGTGAGAACGACCAAAGAGATACTTGTAGGCGTTTGCACAACCTTTGTGTCAAATGCCGAGACGATGATGATGTGATTGCACTTTGTTTCCCTTTTTTAACTGCTACAATAGAGTACATAGTCATTCTAGCTACCACTGTGTTTGTCGAAGGAGAAATTCCATCCACAACCTGAGTCGCTGCCACATTGTTTCCGATACAATTCACAAGAGTGGGACATGTGGCAGCATAATGGGGAGTGCGCTGCTTCCATCCCTTTTTGTTCTGAAAAAGATTTTGGGTTTGCGATTCTTCATCCCTTTTTGTTCTGAAAAAGATCTTGGATTTGCGATTCGCTGACCATGGGAAAGCCGCCAGCACGTGCGACTGCAAAAACAACGGCGTCAAAGTCGAAGAAGCATCAGAGCGATGCACAGCTCCGTCGGCTTGCCAAGTCGATTGAGCTACAGCCCAATCGAAACTACAAGCAAGACAAGCGCAACCTTCTTCGTCGCATCAGGGCGACGGAGAAGAAGCAGAAGACGCTGCCCAAGCCGAAACCCGTCGGCACGACGAGGTTGATGAAAAAGCTGGACCAGTTGGTGGGATCTGGAAGTCTCACCGACCGTGCAAAGATGCAACATTTCGTTGCGGAGCACATCAAGGGAGTTGTTAGTTTGCGTGGTGCCCTCGTGCGAAAGGAACACGGCACGAAGGGCAAGCCCGTGACTACAACAATCAAACAGGTTCAGAAGAACACCACCAAGAACCGAGCTCCTCGCATCAACGCTAAAAAGAAGGACAACGTAACAATCTTCGGCACCTTCATGGTCGATATGAACGATGATGAGCAGCACTTTGAGGTGACCACCCGGTACCTCGACAAGGATCTCATTACGATAAAGAAATCGACGCTGCCGAACGCTGGTCTCGGAGCTTTCGCCGCTCGCAACTACGAGGCGGGCGAAAGCTTGGGGTACTATTGTGGGAGTGTGATTGAGGGGCTCCAAAAAGAGCCATCTCAATTCGCCATCCTCACCCGATCTAAAACGCCCTTTCACATCGAAGCAACAAAACAGGAGCTGTGGATGGGTCTCCACTTCTCCAACGACCCCCACTTCCTCAAGTACAACACCGACGAAGAGGTTGACGCGGACGATAAAAAATACAACATCCACATCGATGGGAAGCTCAAGGTGACTGCGATCCACGATATCCCTTGTGGTAAAGAATTGTTTTTATGTTACAATCTACATGGTAAAGATGATGATGATGATGAAGACCGTGACGATGAAGATTCAGATAATGAATAACTTTCTACGTAGATAAAGATTCTTAGTTGACTATCTAGTAATTGTAGTAATCCTCAGAGAACGGACAATCCTGGGTATCTTCAAACCCGTCGTCCACTTGAGAGTCTTGTTGCGCAGAGAGGGGATCCACCGTAGCTTGGTCGCAGAAGAGCTTCTGGCGGTGGCGGAACAAAAGCTCGGGTGTCGACAGCTGGTTCTCGGCAGGACGGTTCTTCGTCGCCTTGAATGGCGTTCCGCCTGTGTGAAACCTAACCTGGTGTTCGGACATGACGCGATTCGCCGCATACTGCTGACCTGGTGTCATTGAGGACACGACCGGTTCAGCCATCACTTCTTCTTGTTCCTCCTTTTCCATCACCCCGACGAACTGCACCTTCGAAGGAGTCTTCGGAACTTGAAAATAGGAGCGTAGTTAGTTGTCAATTTATATTGTAGGGCAACAATCGGCTGCAGTGTCCACTTACCAAAACTGGTCTTCTTGACATCTGAATCTTCTAGTTCGTCATCAGTGCCAATCTTCTGCAACGTTTCAATTATACCACCAAAGGTGATTTCACCTTCACCTTTTGTGCGGCAGATTGTGAGCGTTGTCGCTCCATTGCCGTCAGCAAGGGTGAGCTGCCACTGCGTGGCTCCTTGCAGGGCAGCCTTGTAGCGCTCCTGCTTGTCGGCTCCCTTAACTGGAGCAAGCACGACAAGCTTCTCCTTGCGTTTGCCGACCACAGATCCGGGCGAGCCGTCCTGGCTCTTCTTGTTGCGTTTGGCACTGGGTTTCTTGCTGGGAGTCTTATTGTTCCTCGTCGGCGGGGTACTCGCCATGGCCGAGACAATGCCGCCCTCTGAGGAGGCAAGCCGATTTGAACGACGGAGCTTGGTGTTGGTGTTGGTGCTCATCTCTGATTTTGTGAGCGTGGGCACCATGCACCATCCTGAGCCGAGTCCCACAAGCAGAATACACGCAAGCCCACAATAGCAAAAGTGTGTGCATGCTCGGAATAAGGACCAAAATCCTGCAATCTACTTAGATCACCATGGTGGAGGTGCGCGCAAGTGCTCCGACCAACCCGGGGGGCCGCCACATTTCGGAGCCATCCGCAAACGAAACACAAAACCAACGATTCGAATTCAACACGCAACAATCCAACGTCGCTTTCATAATAAACGACGCCTAAGGAATAAGGAAGCAGCAACCACGGCTAACAATGGATGGATTAGACTTTTATTTCAACGCGGAGAGAGAAGGCATTGTTGATGGTGGGGGTGCTGGCGTCAAATTTCGGACGAGTTTCTACGCCAAGAACGTCAACGTGCTCATGGCCCCGATGACCGACAACCTTGGACGTCACGGACGGAATGTTGTGGATCGAGGACACATCCTCTTACAGCGTGAAGTAGAGACAGATTATCTCCGGCTTGCCTTTTTCAAACGAGAAGCCCATTCGGAGCATGTTGACCCGCTGCTTGTGCTTCCGATTGGCTTCATCATGAAGTCTGAGATGCAAGCAGTGGCGTCACCTACGCATGAGAAGAAAGTCAAGGGTCGCATTCGGTTCTATACGCGGTGCAGCATTGATACGCAGGTCTGCATGGACCCAATGGTGCTGACGGTCTACATGCAACTTGAGGACATGAATGACCTCAATGCTACACTTGGCTCCATGACGGCCAAATTCGCAAATCAAGATCTCTTCTTTGCAATGTAGTTCACATAAGACCTATTAGAACGATTAGTAACATTAGCTCTTACGTTCACAGCCATGAACGGCATCGTTTTCCTATGAGCATCCAAATTTGCCGTCCTCATGGTCGAGAAGCAGCGGGGCATAAATGATTACTATGATGGTTTTATGTACAAAATTGTCAGTACAGTATTTGTACTGTAATAGACTAGGCAGGTCCCTCGTGAAACCAGCTTGTAAAAGGAGCAATTCAATGTCCATGGAGCATTCGGACACTGGGTACGAGTACGAGTACGAGTATTGGTACTGCCATACCCATGCATAATGGTAGGACGTAAAAATTATGATCTTTAGGAATTAGGCTAGGAAAGTGAGCGATGGCCAGAGAAGCCATCTGCACACGGGACAAGGACGGACTGAATTCTGCGAACGTCGGTGTCAAAGATTCAACTAGGGACCTATCGAGTCATGTTTACGTGGAGTCGTGGCGGGACAGAGTCTGGGTACCGCACTCTACCTCTCCCTGGTCGGACCTAGGAAGTTCGAGCGGGCCATGGGAAAGCTTGATGGCCAGAGGCCAACGGCAGTAAAACCCATGTCACACACGGTAAGGGATGAGACGCCTGATATTGATGCGCTCGGTAACGTGGGGACCACGTTGAATGGTCACAGTGCCATTGGAATGGACACGTGTGATAGTGAAAGGATTGGGACTGGTACGAAGTGCCAATTTGTCCGGATTGGTAGCGCGGATGAGCACGCGATCTCCAATTTTGTAGTCATGAAAGACGCGAGAGCGATTTGCGAGTCGAGCTCGTTCGTCAACGATGATTTGTCGTTTTTGACGAATCAATTCCATGTCCGCAAGGATGGGAATATCGAACAGCATGTCGCGGTGGAACGCAAGACTGCCAGGAGAATGTTTGAGGCTACCGTGAATGGCAGTGCGTGCAGAGTATGCAGCGGTTTGCAGAGCAGTGTTGACCATGAGAGCGGCCTGATCAATGTTTTGCGGCGGCTCGTAGTTAACGATAGCGCGTAACGAATTGCCAATCGTCAGATGAAGACGTTCACATAGGGCATTGGATTGTGGATATTTGACCGTTAGGGGCACTGGCTTGACGCCATGATTACGAAGCACTTGCGTAAACGCATGGCCGATGAACTCGCCGCCTTGATCGAAAAGGCAACGAACAGGGCGAGGATAGCGTGAAAGCCATGAATTCTCGAGTTGGAGACCAACGTGTCGAGCGGTTTTATCGTATATGCGGATAATCTCGCAAAAATTGGTGACAGTGTCAATGACCGTCAGAGCCTGAAAGGTCAGGGCTATGCCATGGACTTTGACTGTCCAGGGGCCGACGAGATCGATGGCAATGTCGGACCAGGGATTACCACGGACCTCACGAGGAGGCAATTCTCCGTAATGTCGATGAACGACCTTCAACCGTTGACAGGTCGGACAGCTGGAAACAGCTTGATCGCAGTAGAGTCCCAATTGGGGATGTGTCATGTGCATGGCGATAGTATCGCGGAGTCGCGTGGAACCAGCGTGGTTAAGCACGAGATGATACCAGTTGACTGTATGCAAGAGAAGCGAGTCAGGAATGCGAATGCGCCAGAGGGCATTAACCGATTGTCGATAACAGACAAGGTTGTATTGTGGGTTTTCCGTAGGAAAGGGTTGCAAATGATAATAGTCAGGTTTGGATTGGACCAACGCCATTAAGGCGGCATCGTTTTGTTGATGCTGAAATATCGTAGCATAATCAACCGGTAGGGGTTGGTTGGCCGTAATGGCGGGATGATTAAGATACACATCGATCAACTCTTCGTCCATGAAAATAGGGGATTCATGAGAATCCGCGTCACGAGACGCTAAGCGGGGGTCATCATTAGGCGCACGAGGAACCTGAAACACGGAGTGTTTGCCGCTATGATCGAAAAGGGATCGTGGTCCAGACGAGGGACCATCGGAAGGGACCTTGGAAGGGACACTCTTCTCCTCCTCTTCTGAAAGAGGGAGACGTGACAACGCGTCGGCGATGACGTTATCCTGGCCAGGAATGTAATGAAAGATGGGATTGTATTCTTCGAGAAAGAGACGCCAACGAAGGACTCGTTGGGAGTTGAGAGTGGAATAGGTGAGATTTTTGTGATCGGTTTGAATGTGCAAGGCGGCACAGCCAAGCAACATGGAGCGGAACTCCTTGAGGGTTTCGACAATGGAAAGTAACTCCTTTTCCATAGTGGTGTAATTCCGCTGAGCGGGGTTGAGCTTGCGTGAGAAATACGCGACAGGGATGTTTTCCTGCATGATAACAGCGCCGAGCTGATAGTCAGACGTGTCCACATAGACGTGGAAAGGAATGTTGTGATCGGGATAGCGGATGAACGCATCATGCGCAAGCATGGCTTTTACGTTTTCAAAGGCTTTCTGACATTGCGGGGACCATTCAAAGGTCTTCTTGCCGGTCAAGGCTGTTAGCGGAGCTAAGTGATGGGATCGCTGAGGATACATGTGACGATAGAAATTAACCATGCCAATGAAGGAACGTAGTTCTTTCATGGTGCGAGGAGGCGATAAAGCCAGAATCGCGGAAATCTTTTTCTTCCATGGTCGTAGACCTGTAGGCGTGAGCCAATGGCCAAGGAAGTCGGTTTCCTGCATGGCCCATTCACATTTGTGAGGAGTGATAGAAAAGTTCTTGTCTTGAAGACGTTGGAGGACTTTGTTGAGAATCTCGACATGTTCTTCCCAACTGTCGGAAAAGACGCCGATATCGTCGATGTAGACTTCGACGTGATCGCGAAAGTCAGCGAGGACTTCTTCCATGAGCTCCTGACAGAAGTCTGGGGATTGCTTAACTCCCATAGGGAGACGACGATAGCGAAACTTGCCGAAAGGCGTGGTGATAACGCAAAGATTGCTGGAAAACTCGTCGAGTTTGAAAGTGTGAAAACACATAGAGATGTCAAGTTTTGTGAAATACTTGTAGCCTTTGCGTCGTCGAAGGATATCTTCGATCCTTGGAAAGGGATAGACAAGGCGATACATTTGCGCATTAAGCGAACGAAAGTCCGAGATCATTCGGAGTCGTCCATCCTTTTTAGGAATGGCGAAATGAGGAGCGGCCCATTCAGTGGAACCAACTCGTTCGAGAATGCTGATATCGACAAACCGAAACAATTCCTTTTTAAAGGTGTCATGGATATTGCGAGGGACCGCAAAATGACGATGATGAGCCGGTTTGGCATCGGGCATGAGATCGAGATGCAACTCTTTGTCCGGATAGGCACGCAGGACGCCATCAAAGATGCGCCCGCATTTCAGCCACACACCAAGAAGATCTTGTTGTTGTGAGGGCGTCAGATGAGTCTGTTGAGCAAGAAGCTCATCGAGATCTGCCTGTTTGTAATTTGAATCAAGCAGGTAATCGTCACCGAGGACGTCATCATCTGCGAAGAGATCGATGAAATGTGAGACGAACTCGTGTTCAGTCGCGAATGAATCGCGGTCGCGCATGGCGACTTCAATGGAGTCCCACGAGGAGATCCCACGATCGAAATCAAGAAGGACGCCCAGACGGCGAAGCAAATCGCGACCGATGATGATATCATAGCGACTGTTGGGAGCATCATAGATGTCGACCCATAAGGGATAGGTTACGTGTTTGGTTCGTGAGAACTCTGGGAGAACAATGTCTTCCAGGAGAATTTCGGACACACCGGAACGAGTTCCCATGGTCGTGTTCACGGAACGGTCGGTAGACCGCGGTATCATGCCTGGTTGAAGGCAGCGTGAATGAAGAATCGTCTTGTCAGCGCCTGAATCGAGCAGGGCACGCAAGGGAAGCGTATTCTCAACACCGCCAATATGGCGAGCCATGACGATGGTGAGTGGGACGCATTCAGGCCGAGAAGGCGAATCTAACGAATGAACATCACTAGATGAAGGAAATTGGGAGTAGAACTCATCATAAGACTCTAGGTTATCCAAGTAACCGTTATTAGGATCAATCACCTCGCTTATAAAAGCGTCATCACGACATAGAGACGCGGGCGTAAGCAGCGAGACCTCCTTGGGTGGACAGGTCGTAGATGTGGGAAATGTCCATTCCGCGCCCATAGATTTTATTGAGCTGGTCGATGACCTCGTTGATGGGTGCATTGGGATGGATTGCGCTGCCGGCATAGCTGTTGGCGGGCCAGTTTGGATCTGACATTGCTGCGAGAACAAAATGTCCAGGTGATGAGTCTGATCGTCAGGAGACGAGGAAAAGGAAGATGAAAGGTGAGACGTACCGGGGACCGTCTTTTCAGGATTGCGAAGATCGCTCCACTGCTGGATTCCCTCAGCATCGACAGGAATGGTAGGAACGCATCCTGGAGGAGGAGCTACGGCAGGAGGATTGGCAGGAACGGCATTCCATCCA
Source organism: Epithemia pelagica (assembly GCA_946965045.2). Taxonomy (NCBI): domain Eukaryota; phylum Bacillariophyta; class Bacillariophyceae; order Surirellales; family Surirellaceae; genus Epithemia; species Epithemia pelagica. Next base: position 2,627,301 of record OX337239.1, on the reverse strand, counting down.
TTGCCGGCACCAGCAGAGTCAGAGGCGTGTTGATCACTGCCACGACCTGGGGCAGAAGGACGAGAGCCCCAAGTGGAACGCAGAGGAGCGGAAGAGTCACCACGCGGGTTGTTATTGCCATTGGAACCACCACCTTGAGGAGGATTGTTTCCGGCGTTGCCGCCACCGGTAGAACGGTTAGAACGTTGAACCATGACGTCAAAAAGACTTTGATTGAAATTGCGACCCGTAGGATTATAAATGCAATCAGCCCAAGAATGGTTGCGATGGGAGTCCATCGTGGTCCGATACGGACAGGGATCGGAGTTGCCATCGGAGGCGCCACGATTGTCTCCGGAGGAGTCGTTGCGGTCGGAGGAGCCACGGCGATTTCCGCCACGTGAGGAATCACGATTGCCACCGCGGAGTCCACCACGAGATTGGCGAGAGCGCACGCGACGATCGCGATTGCCGCTGTTGTTGGAGTCGCGAGGACGAGAGTGGTCTTGACGAGACTGCGAACGATTTTGCTGTTGCTCACGTTGTAGGGCCTTTTGCTTGGAGGCGCGCTGGTATCCGCGCATGGCTTGCAAGAGAGCAGCCGTGTCAAAATGATTGACAATGTCCGGCACCAAGGGATTGGCTTGTTGAAATTCCGTGCGCCATGTAGTCGGCAACCTTGGTAAAAGGCTTGTTTGATTTCGTCTTCGGTGAGGGGGACGATTGCAGCGTCAGAGCTGAGGTACTTGAGACCATTAGAGAACTTGCGAAGGGATTGCAAATGCGAATCCACTGTCATGTCTGAGGGCTTCCGGGGCCCAGAAAGAAGGAAGGTGCGGAAAGCACTAACTTCACTGACAAGGACAAGGGGAGCGAAGACCGCAGCAATCAAACCTTGAAAGCAGGCTTCATCGAGATTGGTGCCTGGAGGCAAACCGTTGTAGGCTTCGAGAAAGGGATCGGCGATAGCGCTGGTGACCGAGCGAGGGAAATACTCGCAACAAGCGGCGAAGGGATCCGGATGACCGGAGATGCGGATCTTGTCCACGAAGTGGAGGACCCAAAGAAAGAGATCTCGAGGATCTTCATCCGTCGACTCCCGAAATGGGAGGAGGTTGGCGTAATACTTGTTGTCGTCATCTTTGAGCTTGAGAGCGGAAAAGGAATCGGAGGACAGAGCCTCATCAACACGACGTTGGAAGCAGAGTGCATCGACAAGGGTAATGAACCCATTGGTGTTGTCTGCCATGATGGAGAGATGCAATGGTGAGAAAATGAAAGGAAAGGAATCAAAGGACGGGCAAAAGGAATTGCACAAACGTCGGCCGCCGGAGCTGTGTTATGGTGAAGAAGGAAAAACAAGGGCGTTGAGGAATCTGATCAGAGTGCCATACCCATGCATAATGGTAGGACGTAAAAATTATGATCTTTAGGAATTAGGCTAGGAAAGTGAGCGATGGCCAGAGAAGCCATCTGCACACGGGACAAGGACGGACTGAATTCTGCGAACGTCGGTGTCAAAGATTCAACTAGGGACCTATCGAGTCATGTTTACGTGGAGTCGTGGCGGGACAGAGTCCGGGTACCGCAGTACCAGTGCTCGTACTTGTACTGGGTATGGCCAGGTACAATACAAAAGATACTGGTTGGGTGAAAGACGTACGCCTTCTTCTCTATCTGCGACTACTGGATTTCCGTCGCGCTTTATTTGCGTGCCGCCATTTGACGTTGTGGCAAGAAAAAAGCTGTATGGCCATATGACCCTATCATTACCCCGACGGCTCCCTGTTTCCGTTCTCCTCTTGTAACTACTCTGATTCCACACACACACACACACAATCTGACAATAACACACAAAAAATCATCATGAGACGAAGAAATGGGTTCCGCCAATGGCGGTTGGTGTGGTTCGTCTTTGTGGGTGCCATCATGGTATTGAATGTAATCCAAGTCATGATTCAGGTTCAGATCAGTCCTCAAACCTGGGGAGATGCTGCCGTCTTGTCCATGAACAGTGTCATTTTGGAAGAATGGATTCGGGATTTCAAAAATACAACAAGTACGAGTACATCGGAAAGATGGTCTGGAGGAAACACAACAACCTTGTCGAACGATGCACAAGCACAACAAGTGGATACCACTACCAACAAGAAAATGAGCCAGAACGCCCGAACTTCTCAGTCCATCATGGAAGTGAATCACGAGGACCTTTCTACCATTCCACCAGAACATCAACTGGAAGAGAATGAAATTTTGGATTACCACAATTCGTTTTCGGCGTGTCTCATGATTATGGACGAAAATCATCGCTTACCGGAATGGCTCGCTTATCATTACTACATGCTTCCATTACGGCATGTTGTCTTGTTGGTTGATCCTCGCTCAGAAACTTCACCCATGAATATTGTACATCGATGGCGATCTTACATACAGATTGATGTCTGGAACTTTACGGATTTGCATCAATACAAACCCCATTCCAAAAAACATGCCAATTTGGATCCCTGGGAACGTCATCGACGGGTCCAAAAATTCTTTTATGCACAATGTGCTCACTACTTCCGAAGCCGTGATCGAACCTGGACGACCTTTCATGATGTGGACGAGTATATCTATTTGAATCCCTTGAGTGTGCCTCATGCGACACGGCATGTCACCATACCCGGTAATATTCGTCGTTACTTGGAAGAACAGCCCAATGTACCAACCACTGCTACCGCAACGACAGCATCACTATCAACTACAAGTGGTGTGGCAAACAAACGCAAACGAGGACGACACCAACAAGGAAGAGCAACAGCAGCAGCAGCAGCAGCAGCAACAACAACAACAGCGCTTCAAACGCAGGAAACAATGTACCAGGCAATGTATAAGGATCACTGTATCGTGATGGAACGAAATTATTATGGCTCTGTTTCAGAGTCGGTGGATCGGATTCAACAAGGCGTGCCGTCCTTTTTGAATGCCAGTCACTTTGAAACCTTGTCCTGGCTCCATCGTACGACCCATTCCGATATGTTCCTCAATGGCATGGGCAAATCCATTGTGGACGTATCCGGTCCTCCCTCTCCCTTGACCTTTACTGGAAGTATTCATCGGATTATACCGTCCTGTGCACCACAAGCTTTTCCAGTGGGTTTTGGTCCGTTACGAGTTCGACACTACCTGGGCAGTTGGCAAGCCTATGCCAGTCGCAACGATGCCCGCGTGGGTGTGAAACGGAATCGAGAACGATACTTATTCATGGCATTGGTCGGGGAACAAGATTTGCCTGATGATTCTGTTCGACCATGGCTCAAGGGATTTTGTCGACAATTTCACTGGAATACTACATTAATTCAATCGCTCTTACAAGGAAGTGGACAGGTTCCACCCATTTCGCAACAGGTACGACAAGCGCAATGGTCCATGACACCCCAACAAATTGCCAATGTCATTCAACAGGCCAAACAACCACAACAAGAACAAGACCGTCCAGAAGATACGCGCTTTGCCACATGGTTGGAACAACGGTTTATCGTGCAAACTTTGCCCAATGGGACGGTTCAAGTGCAACTACGACACTCTTCTTCTCCTCCTCGTCACGCCGTGAATGGATCACATGCGTCCGCGTCCGCTCCCTCGTCAAGACAGCACTTGTACGACTCGGAACCCTATCCCTACTCCTTTGACTACCATGCATCACCAGCATAATGGTTGCTCGCACTATCTCTCGGTGAGTTTATTTCCTGTTGCACCCAAAGGATGAATAAGAACAAGGAATGAATGGTTTGGGGAACTAGATCGGAAACTTCATCGAAAACCTAGCCGCTTTGGAACCATCTCATCGACAGTTCAACTTGTTGGGTTCTTGTTGTCCTCGAATCACATGTGATGCTGGGCTAGGGAAATCGTGGAGATGCCAAACAAGGAACAAGGTTCTCTTGGCCTGTACCGCAAGTGCGCCCAGCTTTAGGTCACAGCGAAACCGAGAGTTGGCCCTTGCAACAGGTGGACATGATTTCCGATCCCGTCACCTGACGATAACAACAACAACAACACTGTCTACTACTCCTACCTACCAGAGAGAGAAAATCCTACTCACGTAGTGTCGTGCCTCTGTACGACATTGGCGCAGCCACAAGTACTACTCTTTGAATGATGCATATACATTCTCGGCCATCTCAAAGAGAGAGGAATAAAATATCACTGATACAATCCGAGTCAACAAGCGCACAATAACACGATTTAGTTTTTAGGCAGACCATGGTGCAAAGTGGAAATGTCACGAGGAGAATCTTCAAGGTGCCTAATTAACAGCAACTACCTACTAAGGCTCATATACCTCTGGCATCGATAAAGAGGGTTGCAATGCATCCAGCCTATTCAGCGTTTGTCACAGGGCTCCCGGCCTCTCAACGAGCCTGCGTCTGGTAGGATTGGCCATCACTTGAGCAGCCTACAGCACCGCTACGCCTCACTGTGCCTCGATTGCACATAAAAAACTAGGAACCAAGCGTTGCTTCATCATCTTCTTCTTGAACCAAAAAGTGTCACGTCTCCAAGTGGTATCCGGCATTCCGGAGTGCTCTTGAAAGATTGGGGCGCTTTTCCCATACCTTGTCTCGAATAATCCAATTCCGATAAGAACGTGGGACTACATTCCACTCTTGACCCGAATATTTTCCAAAATCCAAGACAAAATTCACCGTTGTCGACGACGACGACGACGACGAACCAGCACTTTCACTCTGGCAAACATGGCGACGAAAGGAGCTCAGGGGCGGTGGTGCGGCTACATTTTTGCCCCGCCCGAGCCAAGGCATGCCACAGTCGGGGACGCTCTTTCCAAACTTGTTCTCGAACCAAAAACTCAATGTAGTTTGTTGGTACTTGGTCCAACCGACGTCCATTGTATATATGAGTAACTTCTATTTTTTAAGACTATCCGAATCTTATGGCATACATAAGGGGGAATCGTCTACCGCGGCCTGAGCGACGGGTTTAGGGGATTAGAATGTTGAGGAATTGGACTGAACAAGGGACAAGGGAGCGGATGACATTGGACGGTGAGTTAGGACGGGTGATTATTGTCCCCTGTTGTGTTGGTGATTGAATTGGAAGTAGAGTGTCGTAGGAAGGTAAAGTAAGCTCGAATGTCTTGTTGTGGTGGAAGGCGTCCATCATAGTGTCGAGGGTGGGCCGTCCTGGGTCCGCAAGAGGATTTGTGCGTTGCGATGGTGGGAAAGAATCGTCGGATGTCTGGTGTATGGAGATGTTGCTGGTTGGTTTGTCGTTTCCGGCCCGCTGCGACGACTGGGCCCATAACAGTCATCCAATCTCGAAGTTCGGCCGTAGATGACGAAGCTAAACGTTGTGACAGTGGTTGTTCGAACGGAGCACGGTCAATATGGTTGAGTGTATTGCCAGCTCGGTACAGTTGGCGAACCATGTTTTCGAGACGGCGACGGGTGTGGGGGCTGTCCTCGTTGGTATGTTTGTGTACGGTCTGGTTCCGTTGGAACCATAGGTCCTTGCTGGCGTACCACAAATGAGAGATCATGGTGGGTGCCCATGGAGGAGGAGGGTGCTTCTGATTAGTGATATGCGGGTGATCGGCCAGGTATGCAGTCTGGTTGACGCTCCATCCTCTAGGGAGGAAACCCCGAAACAGTAGCATCGCGCCGTAGTCATTTAAGTCGTCGTCAGGACACGGAGCCGGTGGTTCGGGTCGCGGTGAGATAAGCAAGTGATCGATGCATTGGAGGATATGGTTGTGGAGACTGGGTTCGGTATAGAGACTCCGCATTGTATCGTCTATTTTCTTGCGAAATGCATCCCGCCAGCATTGGTAGCTGCGGCAGGTATAGAGATGGGTCTGCGTCTCATCACAGGGGCAGTTTGGGCAGTGGGCCGAGATGGGCTCGTAGCGGGATAGCCGAGAATTTGTGGGTAACCAGCCTACGAGAAGTTTGGCCAGGAAGGTACGGGAAATCTCGGTCTTGGCAGTAGCTTGTTCGAAGGAGACCCAGTCAATGAGTTGGTGGGCCGCATCATTCCACCCGAATTTGTGATGGAAATACGAGGCTAATCGTTTACCGGGAAACAATTTGCGTAGTGTTGACAATTCGTCGCCTGTTTGGGGACCGTGTGCAGCGGTGACGAGGCGTACTTTCGTGTTGGGCAGCCAGGGTATGGTTGGTCGGTGGCCTAGTGGTTGGCGATCCAAAGCGGCCGTGGCCCTAAGATCGGCCTGAACATTGAGCTGGGCGGGTCTTGAAAGAAAATAATAGCTGACTTCGTTGTCTTGATGACCTGGGACGTGTTCGAATTGAATGTAATACGGGAACGTGCGCAATGTGGCGAAGATTTCGGTGAAGATGTCGATGTCTTTGCGCATGTAGATTGAGGAATACCACAGTTCGCCATAGGACTGTAATTCTTGGAATCGTTGAATAAAACTTAAGCTGTCGGTGTGTATGGTAAGAATTTGAATGGGGTTGCCTTGGAATCCGTAATGGAGGAGCAGGTGGCGGAGGAAGCTCAACAAGTTCCAAATCGACCATGCTTCCGCGCGGAACGACGACATGGGCCAGCCCATAGCTGGTCCATTGGCTTTGAGCCATTCATCGTGCTCGTCGCCGATCACCCATCCGAAAGAACCCGTCGGGGGCCGAGATCCTCCATCGCAAACGAAATAAACCTCGGGAAGAGTGACCGCAGTATTGAAGGTCGAACATAGTTGTTGTTGCCCAGTTTCTTGTACTACGAACTCTGAAGCCTCAAAATGGGGGTGTTGATGTTGGAAACTGTCGATGAGGCCGGGTGGTGGTGGTCCTGGATCATATGTCCCGTCGTAGTTGAAGACCGGGGGGATGGCACACAAACGGCGGGGCCAATTGACTCGTGTGGGGAAGCAGTTGGCTGGTAGTTGGGAGATAATAGGGTAAATTGGGACTTCGATGGTTCTGTCATAGAGCGCTGTTACGCCGCGACCAGAAGTATGATATCGTAGATAGGTTCCGCCGTTACACCGAATGAGGACTTGATCATTTGTGATGTTATAGTAGGCCGGCCATAGTCTTGTAGTAGAATGAGGTAACCAGCTATCGAGTGTATCTTTGAGCTTGTTTGTTCGATGATGACGGCAGTATGTATGGCGTAAAAATCGACGGAATAGGGCCCATTGGGTCTCGCCTGGGCATTGTTGAATGGGCCACAGTTCCGTAGCAGGCGGTTGTGATAAAGTTGGTGAGCCGCCGGTAAGACAAGGCGCGTAGAGCTCGTCGCCCAACAGCGTGCAAACCTCGGAGAGGAACCGAACCTTCAAAAACAATCGGCAATTGTTGATATGCATCAATTCTCGTGGGGTCCATTTGCCTCGGCATGCCGTTTCCATCAAGTTTGAGTCGCCAGTTCGAAGTAGTCGGGGTGTCGGAAATTCATTCTCGGGGAGCTCGAGATAGGCATCACTCTCGGCGAGAAAGTCGCGGGTAACCTGGAACCAGCCACTTGGAAGATATGGAATGCGCTGGTCGACATCTTGCAAGGGATGGAAGATGAATCCGGAGTAAAGGTGGGCCCATTTAAGTAGAATCACCAATGTTTTGCGTAATATATTCGGTTGGCCCCGGAGGGTCGGGAGCAGAATCGAATGGAGGTGTTGACATCCTTGTTCCACCCAAAGGTGAGTGAAACCGACGCCACCAAGTTCCCGAGGAGCAAAAGTAAGTGCATGGGGAAAATTCCGGGGGAATCCGAGAGAATTCAAAAGTTGGCCGGTCGAGGATTTGTGTATTGTTTGACAGTCTTTGTAAGATAAATGAGTGCTGGGGAGAGAGTATGTCATCGATGGGAGAAATATAGAACGATAGAAGGTACGTGAGGCTTTTCTGCTGATTTTGTTCACTGCTAACGCAACACCCAACCGGTGGCCTTTCTTCGCTAGGTGAGAGACTTCAAGCTTGGAAGATCCGTTAGGGGCGACCATGCAGCCCAATGTGCGGGTTGCCACTGAACAGTCCATGTGTCGGAATTCCGTCGTAGTGTTGTCGTCACTGTTGGTAAGAGACACGGAGATTCCCATGGCCTTGAGTTGGTCTACGGTAGCAGGAAGGGGGATGCCGGACGGGTCAAATGTCCAGTGGAGAATGTACAGGAAGCATTTACGGAACTCGAGTTGTCCACCCGAGTGCCATAAAAGCGTTTCCCACCACTGAGCCATCTCAGTGGCCTCCTGGACTAGAAGGTGTAAGAATTGCTGGGATTGTTCTTCGGTATACGTGAATTCGGTGAAATGGTGTAAAGTTTCTTGGAATTTGGATGACGCGTTTGCAACATCGTCGACAAAGCCTTGGAGTGCTTGAGCAATTTGTAGTTCGCGGTCTGGTGTGCATAGATCGACGCCAGTAAAATGCTTTGTTAGAGCCGCCATGATTTGAGAACACTCTATTGCCCATAAACATGGACCAGGTTGGCTGCCTTGTCCTGGACCATGAAGGTCCTTGTCGTCGTCGCCGTGCGAGTAGGAGTCGGTGGAGACGCCTAAAACCGTCTTGACGTGATAGCGTGCTTCGTCGAGAAACTTCCCGAATGCAACGGCGGTCATTTCGGGAAGTCCCAGGTGGATACAACATGCGAGGGCGTATGCCATGACGATGCGGTCATAGCAAGATTTTGCGTCATTGTCAAAGGTAACGAGGTCAGTCCTTGTAAATGCCGCTATTTCGTATGTGAATTGTTTGATGCAAACACATTCGATGGCCTTTTTTCCTTGCAGGGATCCCCATTGTCCCTCATGGAGGGCAGAGTGACGCTCACATTGAGGCATGAGACGACGAGACCAGAGAATGCCAAGGCCGGCGTTCCATACCGCATCAAAAATATGGATGACTCGAAGCCGATCGATTCTGGGATCTCCGGGGTCCTTTTCTAGCATAGTATTGTGGACGGTCAGCCAGCGGTCAGCCACGTGACCGGATTTGAAGGAGGCGGTCAATGCGTGGCCCATTACATCAAAAAGATGGGCGCAACTATTGAAGGCCGGAGCGCTTTGAGTCAATGAATCGTCGTGGGTGGTTATCTGGTCGCCAATGCTGCGGTCTTGAGTCGCCCTGGACGTAGCTACGGAATCGGGTTGGTGGGCCAACTGGGCAGCCGGAGCACTGTCTGGTTTCTTGATGTCAAGCAATAGCAGCGATTTGTAGTGGCCTAGATGAACGCCGCTTGGTGACGTAGATGTCGATTCTGACCACCGTTGAAATTTCTGGCGGAGGTCGGCTCCTGTGATAGTATTGGAGATACGGGGTAATGGAGTGCCTTGGAGTTGACCCAATAGTGCTTTGGTGGCTGGGGTAATGTCGGTGAGTGCCAGTGCCTTCTGAATACCGTGCTGGCCATGGGCGGCGTTGCGTCCCAGACATTCGAGAACCGGACCTTGGGTGAACGGGCCACGGGCTTGACTAAAATGGTTGAGATTACGTTGGATCAATCGAGGCCCGATTTCGTCAGGATCGTGTAACCATTTGTACTCGGTCGTTGGAACCCCATTGTCATCCGTGATAGGGACCTTGAGTGACGCGAGGCCACCGCCAGATTGGTGCTTCCGTAGCATAGTTCGGAATCTGTAGAAAACTCGTTGGATTGTTTCGACTCCATGGAGACCGGCAAGAACCGCGGATTTCTTTTGGTCTAGAACCTTGGCCCAATATGCAGCGCGCTCTTCTAAAAATTCCTCGCGTAACAAGACGGCTTTTCTTTCACACTCCGAGAGGTGGCTTTTGGCTTGGCGGAGGTGGCGTATGAGTATCCGGCGGGTTGGCGGAAGAGGAATCTCGGGAGGTTCCCATTGAGCCTCGGATGCCAGTTGGGCCCGTTCATTCGAAAAGGAACGGCCTGTTCTGAGTTCGGAAAGCCAAATCCTCCAAAAACGAACTCGGCGGCGTGCATTGACCAGGGTGGGGGACCAAGGATGGGAGTGATGTGCCCCACACTTCTTTTCCGCCGCTAACATTCCTCTTGTTAAATCTTCAATGATGCCATTGAGCATCTTCGGGATGCTGGGGTGTGATGGGTCGGTACAAGCGAGCTGTTCGAGTGCCTCTGAACGTTGTGTCAGTTTATGCTGTTGTGAATATTCTAGGATGTGGGATCGATAGGCCATAGCGTGTTGAATACGGTGGGAATGAAGAAGGCGAGTGGCCGTGATATCAAGGGGCGTCGGTTGGCCGCCGAAGAATTGATTCACATCCAAATCCACGTACAGACCGCGATGGTCGGATGAGAAGTACTCGTGATACGCCGAAATGCCCGCCCGTGCAGTGCAATTCGCGATAAGCCTGGTGCCGAAAATGTAGTCAAGCCGTTTGGAGCCTCTTTGGTAGGTACCTGGTGGGTTGGAATGAATGGCCGAGTGGCGAAGTAGATGTAAATCTGTCAATTGGCTCTCTTGGACAAACTGGAGAAGGTTGCTATTCCGATCGTACATGCTTTCGTTCGCATCTAGCATAACCACCACTTCGTAGTCCTCGGTTGTTAGCCGTGCGATTTCTGCCTTTAGATCGATGAAAAATTGACGGCGTGGATCTGGGGTGCAGTTTGGGTGCTGTGTTCGCAACATTTGCCATTGTTGCATGTAAGCTGTGCGCCCGCCCGCCTGACTTGGGTCCTGATTGCATACTCGGTACGCCGAAATAATGGCCAGTTTACTGCGATGACGGCCACGGATGAGTAAGGTAGACCAGCGTCCCATCTGCATCGGGTCGGAAAGACGGCGACAACGAGGCTGCCAATTGCCATGCGCCAATAGGCAGGTTCCCCCCGGCTTGTAGTATGTGTTGTAACGGATATTGGTGGTTGCTGTAGCCAGGGTGCAAGGTTTAAGCACTTGGTTGAATTGCCGAAAGATCGTGTGGTTTACCTCTCGGTGCCGCCAGTCTATATTTGTTTCCGCCAATCCGAGAACGTCGATCTCAGCGCCAAGTGCTGTGATGGCAAGAGTTTGGACGTGACTAAAATCCGAGGCTGCCTTCAAACCATTTATGTTCTGGAAGTATATGCGCATATGATGTTCGGCCTTGGGCAGACACGGGTCGCCCCAGGAATCATTGGTGTTGCTGGGTGGTGGGTAATTTGGAAAGTCATGGATGCTTGTTTGGATGATACGTGGGGGTGAGGGGTCGGGTGCTGGTGGAGGCGATGGTAGTGGACTGGGTGGGGATGGATGGAAGTGATCACATTGATCACTAAGGTCGGTTGCTTTGGGGGTTTGGTGCCGCGGGTGGGCGGGGATCACTATTGGGTCCGGTTGGCCCGGTCTGGCTAGTGGAGTGGCCGTTTGGGGTGTTGTCGGCACGGTCACGGTTAGACTGGATCCGGGGGTTACTCTGGCTGGAAAACCTGTGGGATGCATAGGGGTTGATAATCGCATTGGATGGCCGAGACTGGTTTGGCACCTCTCTAGCGATATCATTCCGAAGAGCCAGAATACGAGTTGGCGGAGCTGGAGGCGGCGTGGTTGATGCCGTGGTGGGGTCCTGGGTGGAAGAGCTGTTGGGATCGGCGTTGGCCGACGCAGAGACTGGGGTGGGACTGACTTGGGATGGAGCTTGGGGAGCGGGAGCCGAGGGAAAAAGAGCTGTTGGAGCTGGTGGTTGGTTACTAGCTTGGGGCATTGCTGGGGCCTCGTCCGGGACGTGGATAGGGGACGAATTTTCGAGCGCAAATTGAGTATCCGGAGAAAGGGCTGGAGGACATGTGCGCTTGTGAGGTGGGCTATTGGTCTCGGGGTCATCGGAGGTGGTGGCCTCGCGAGGACGACTGGAAGGTCGAGCTGGAGTATCCGCTGTTGCCAGAGCTGTGGTGTTGGTGGCAAGGGAAGGTGGAGCAGCTGTATCGCCAGTATTTTGTTGAGGACTGGGAGTTGGAGCTGGAATATTGGACTGGATTTGTTGTCTTTGGAGGAGGGACGTCAATTGTTCGAATTGTTGTTGAGAAACAACCGAATCCAACCTGTGGAAGATACGGTCGAGAGCCGTAGAAACTTGGTGCTGGTGGGCTATTTGTTCCGTCTGCGTACGATGGATGGTCGCGATTTGTTGCTGCATTTCGGTTTGGTTGTTCGTAATCGTCTCTTGTGCCTGATTCACCGTGGTAAGTTGTGCCGCCTGTTCAGTTACCGTGGCCTTGAGTGAAGATAATTCCTGACGCAAGGATTTAGACTGATCGGCTTGGTCGGTAAGTTGTTTTTCCAACTGTTGAACCTTAGTCTCCAATGCGTTCGTGACCGTAGTAGTAGCAGAGGTGAGCGCCGTTGATTGATTGGAGGAAACTGTCACTGCGTCCGCGTAGGAGACCTGTTTCTTTAGTTTGCCAAGTTTCTTCATGCGTGATGGGGGAGGAGCCGTTGGGTTGGAAATCGGTTGCCACGGATTCACTAACTCCGGAAATGATTGCTGATCAATCATGACTTTGATGGTTGGTTTTCGTTGCGTGGGGCGATGGTTGCCTTTCGGTAGGTCCATATTGAGTCCAGTTGCTTCCATCTGAGCAATACGGGCGTGGCGATCTGATCGGATGGCTCTTCGGAACGGCTGGCGAGACGCAGAGTGGCTTGGTAGAGCGGCATACGTCTCGACACTGGTATACAGACGGAGAAAGTGATCGTCAAACCATTCGCTGTTAGCCTGCAAGTGTGCGCTTGGGCACAAAAGCTTCCACGAACCATAGCGAGTTTCCGGTTCCAAGGCAAGAAATCGGGGCGTGTTTTAAGGTCATCGGTGTCTGAGCCATTCAGTGTGAGGAGAAGGCCGCGAAGGGGAATAGAATGCATGGCATCCTCAAAGCCAGGGATGTTATTGAGGTGATCCACGGAAATCATACCATCGAGAACAATTCGGTCCACATTTTGGAGCAGAATGTAGGATGTCGATTGCAAAAATGTATTTTGTTCGGATACACATGCGCGGAAGTGGTCGGCGCTGTCACGGCGGAGTTGATACGATGCAAATCTACCGAGGGACCAAATGTCTCTGGAGGTAACGCCATCAAGTAGACAAGTAAAGAGGTCAATGTGCGCCCGGGCGCAGCGGAACTCCAGAGCTTCAGCCGAAATGAACTTGGCTTGAGGTTTGCCTGTGGCATTCGAATCATTCTGCTGGGAGGAGCGAGAATAGTATGCCCGGACGTTCTGGATGCAGAGATCGAACGGCGGCAAAGGGTAATGACGATCTTTGTAGGGACGGACCGCGGCAACTTGGTCGGGAGACAAGGTACCCATATCCAGATCTTGGAGGTAGTCCTTCAAAGCATTCTTAGCACGGAAATGGAATCCTTCCAAAAAGGTCCAGTGAGGATGACGCAAAGTAAAGAACCCAGCGGATTGGATGTCCAAACTATCGAGATTATGATACGTCAACCATGTGACAGTTGAATGAAGGAACTCTAGGAACTGCTTATTGTGTTTCATATCTTGAATCGGAAGTCCGTAGGTCTGAACAGCGAGAACCATATAGAAGCGATAAGCCCCGTGTTCGGGCCTGCTGGAGCGCGCACCTTGAAAATAGTTGTGGTAATCGGTAGGGGACGGCATCTGAGACTGTTCCGTGAAGTACATCGATCCATCGTTCGTGCAAAAATGGATAGCGTTGGGGAACGCCTGGAGAGCGGTAGACACAAAGTTATGATAGGCCTTACCAGCATCGAAAGCATGGTTGGTGTCATTGGCGAGACGGATTTCTAAGCGCCAGCGTGACTGGAACCAAGGGGAGGCGGGGCCAGAGAACAGAACAGGGGGTTCCTGGGGTTCGCTGGAGTTCGTGTTGGTGTTGGTTGGGTGAGTATCCATGGTGGAATTGATTGGGCGATCGTCGGAGCCTTCCGTAGCTTCGGCCATGGTCAGCAGTACAGAACTACGTAGAATTCTACGTTACTAGTAGTTACTGTGTAGCTTCCCAAAACCGCGCGGTGCCGAAAAAGTTCTTTCGCAGCCTTAACAACCGACGTCCATTGTATTTTCCAAAATCCAGGCAATAGACCTCATTTGATTCCTCTGTTTTGTTGTCTTGACCGCCTTCGCGTGGGTGAATAAGTTCATCAATAGCCTTTTGTTTGTTCACAAGCGTCTGGGCGATGAATTCATCCAGGGTTTTGGCAAAGACAAAGTACTGAACTTGTACACAATTAACTTGACCTACTCGATGACACCGATATTCCGCCTGGCTCATGTTCGCTGGTGTCCAATCCAATTCCAAAGAACAACGCGGGAGGCGGCCGTCAAGGTCAAACCTACACCGGCCGCATACATGCTGCCAACAAAGACAGACACGCGCGGATCGTTTTGGAAGCGATCGTCCGCCTCTTTACGTTCTTCGTCCGACAGGCCTCCGAGCAAACAAACAGAGCGTACGCGTCCAAAATGTTTCAACAAGCCATCCATTAGATCCAAGTGATGACAAAAGACCACCACCTTGTTTTCGGATTTCAGTATATCTTCCAACAGTTCTAGAGCCGGTTCCAATTTCTGAATGGCCGTGTTGTGACGAATGCGAACCAAAAGCCCCAGCAAATGTTGATTAATCGCAAAGCCGGAATACTCTGGGAACTCTTGTGAAATATAGTCTCGTAGTTCCATTGCCACGGCTCCAAAAGCTTTCCAAATCCTTCTTTGGGTTAGCAGTCTCTAGTGCCTCGCTTCCTCCCGCCGAGGTTTGATTGACCTTGCTTCGTACCACAGACCGCTTTTGCGTGGAGCTTGGCTGTTTTTGCAATTTTTGCAACAACTCCTGAATTTCTTGTCGTTCGCGTAGGGCCACATTGCTGCCATCAGGGGGTGTTAACACGACACAGGATCGCACCTTGGCTGGCATTTGCTTCAGAACGTCCTTCTTTTCCCGACGCAACATGAAGCCTTCCAAAAGCTTGCGCAATTCGGGGAACTGTTGCATCGTTCTATCGTCTTTCACAACGTGTTCCGGACTGCAAAACTCACGAGAAAACTGTGTCCTGTGTCCTGGTATAGTTCCACACACCCGCTCGTCGGTTGATGGCTCGCAGGGGAGCGTAAAGTTCGACGGGACGATTGGGCATGGGTGTACCGGATATGAGCCACAGGTATTCGGAAACGACTCCTGGATGTTCGTGGCTGCCATCCCCGAACACGGCCAGGGTCCGTTGCGTGCGCGGCGTTTTGAGACGATGGGCTTCGTCGCAAATCAAAACATTGTAGGCAATCTGCTGCAACTCTTGTTCGCGTTTGGGACACAAATCGTAATTAATCATGGTTATCGAAACGGCCTTTTCTGTTTCTTCTTTTGGTTGAGGACCATCCTCAGTAGTGGAGGGTGTGGACTTGGCGGCTTGAATCAGGTTGAGTTGATACGACACTTGCATCCATTCTTTGAGTTCATTTTGCCACACACCCATGACCGACTTGGGACATACGATAAGGACTCGAATGGGAGACAGAGGACGATTGGTAGAATGACTACTACGTGGACGAGTTCGAGCCAAGTGATTCAAGACTTCAATGCATTGCACAGTTTTCCCTCATCCCATCTAGATAGGTAGAATGCATATGAATCCAACAATGAATCCACAACAATAGTCCCCATCCCCAATGGGCGTGTCTGCCGTGAGTGTATCAGTGCAACCACACGATCCGCACCCATTATCCTCTCCTCTTTGGACTCACCTCATCGGCCAAAATGCATCGTTTCTTGGACAACAAAAATCGGACACCATCTTGTTGAAAGACAAAGAGTTCCTTGTCGATGATGGAGGGCGAAGCTACCACATCATCGTCAGCAGTAGCATCATTCCCCACAGTAGTAGCAGTGTCACGAGCCTTCCACTCCCAAGGCTTGTATGGGTGGAAAACCAACCCCCAGATTCTGCATGCAGTAGTGGATGGATCGTACCACACATTGACGACCATGGGCTGATTTTTCCGGAACAAAGGCATGCGGTCGAAAATGCAGAAAGGTAACGTGTTGTGTTTGTTGTAATGGGTACCAAATGGTACCTGTACCAGGATTGTCGTCTCCATGCAGCACCTCGTTGACACAAGGATTTGGAAACGGCGGTTGTCATTACCTTGCTTGGATGATACAAGAGAACAAGAGCAACCACCATGTTCTCAATTCACAATGCTGCAATGATGTTTCTGGCATAGAATACGGCCATTCGATGGATACAACAAGGACCGATCCAAAACGGTTGGGGCCCTATTGTATACAGAAAAACTACGAATTGATCAATCTCTTGTTTCTCTCTTCTTCATCCCATCAACAACACCGAACCACACGCACTTGACACAATCACAAGAAAGAGAAAGGGGACCGCCAACTTTTGTGGACTCACACACACGGTCGTCGCGACCGTTGGTTCCATGGTCCAACATTCCCCAAGAGAATTTTGTGTGAATGTCGAGAGTGTGTCACAACTCAGATGTCCATGTCGGCACGTGCGTCACTGTTTCTCCTAGCCCGTTGCGGGATTGCAGTCACGAATGGGGTCACGGTCATCACCGAATACCACCTTACTGGTTTTGGACGATATCTTTATAGTTGTTAATCTCAGTCTTTTAGAAGTTGACTTATACGAAGCGTATAAGACAGTTTATCAGACCCAAAGCGTTGAGAATGACGACAGCGACGAGAGTTAATACTAGGAGTACGGCTACGAAGGAAAGTATTGTAGTGAGGGGAAGGGGTGCGGAGGCGGAGGTACCGGAAGTAACGGAGTTAGTGGAAGCGGAGGAGGAGATCGTGCCAGTGCAAGAGGAAATGTCTTATTCTACCTGATAGAATCCGTTCCAAAGAAAGACTAAGCGTTACAACTACATCCAACGCATGAAACCAGTAAAGTGGTAACCGATAATGTCCGTTCCAATTCCCCCCCCCCCCGGTCATAAGGCCCAATCTACGTCATGCTGACGTATCAATCCCGTATCGACCAGAATGAGACAGTCCCCGCCAGTCAACATGTCATGAAATGATGACTGGCTCCCTCAGAAGGCGGAAGGGTTGATACCAGCAGTGGACATAGAAGGTGGACCACTGGACCCAAACGCCGAAGAATACGTAAACTGCGAAATCAAATTGTTCCGCCGCTCCTGTGGCAGAACCTTGGTAAACAAATCTGCAATATTGGAGTCGGTATCCTCCTTGCCGACACGGATAATCGATGCGGCAGCCGCCTCCCGCACCGCATGATAGTTGATAGCATTATGCCGCTTGCTGAGAACCGAAGAAGGCAGACTGGTGTTCTTCACCACACCACGATTGTCACAGAGGACATTGGCTGGCCCGGCCAAAGGAACCCCGAGCATTCAAAGTTTGTAACGCAGTGCAACAATCATCTCCTTTGCGATCCGAAGAGCAACGAACTCGCTCCCAAAACTTGAAGTCTCCACGGTATTTTGCCTCTTTGAATACCACAAGATGGGAGCATTTTGGATGAAGATTAAGATACCGGTGTGCGATCGACGAGTCACGACGTTCCCGGCGTGGTCGGCATCAACGAAACACGTGATAGTTACGGGCTGTCCTAACGCCAGCGGCATATCGGACGGGATCTCTTCAGCAACATCCCCATAAAACTCTTTCCATTCGTCCAATGGAACCTGCGGGAAACAAGATTCATCCAGCACCACATCTTTCGGGTTGAACACCAGCTTCAGCTTGGAGTGTGTTTTGAGGAAGGCGAATATGTGATACACCGCTTCGAGATGCCCTTCCCTTGGATTCGCTAAGAACTGCGACAAAATCGAGACCTCCAAATAGACGTCCACACGACCGAGCTACACTGCCCACCTGAGTATACCGATCAGCTGTTGATATCGTGAGGTGAGTCTTGCGTCTAGCTCTGGGCTGGTATCCAGTTCAGGCTTGTACGATGAGATGACGGGGACCCGTGCCGTGGTCTTCAAATGTTTGCCGTCCCCGTCTTCCTTCAGCAGGTCTTCGACGATCCGAATGGCATTGGACACATACTTTTCACTGGACATTCCCCATGCCCAGTCGCCATTAGGTAAGTTGTGCTTGTAAATCTGCGCGCCCAAATATACAGTCGGCTCACCCACACTGCCTGCCTTGATCTTGTAATGCCGGTCGATCTCGTCGAGTACCGGTTGTGGGTCATCACTGACCAGCAAGATGTCATCCACATATACTAAAATAAGCTCGTAGTATTCCTCTCCCGATGCCTTTCTCGCCTTCCTCCTTAGAATGCATGCATCCGCTCTAGTATCGACAAAACCCATGTCATAAAGCGTGACCATGAGCGTGGCTCTCCAACTTGCACCCGACGACTTGAGCCCGTATAGCGCCCGCACCATGACACAAACCTTGCCCTGGAACTCGTTCCCTACCTCGGCCCCGCCATGGAACCAAATCTTCTCCCTGCATGGTGCATTCAAGTATGCGTTCCCGATGTCGCATGCCAACACTTTCAGCCCATTTAGTGCGGCAATGAGAAAAGCAACTCGGATAGAATCTCGGCTGACGACACTGGAATATGTGAGGCTGGACGGCGCGTCGGTCATATGGCCACCAGCCACCAACCGCGCCTTCCTCGTCAGGTCCATTTTTATGTCGAAAACCATATGGCATTTAATTTCAGTGTAACCAATGAGCTGTCGCCCGGCGCGTACCTCGTCGATGTCTAAGTCGTCCCTTGCTTCCCATGCTACCTTCACTACCTTGAGTTCCTTGTTGATAGCGTCCCTCCAGAACGTAGTTCCAGTTGGTTCGTCTATCTTTAACGCTTCCTCCACCGAGTGGGGTAGTTTTATCCCATACTTCTCGGTGGTCATCCAGTATTTTTTCTTCACCTTCTTTACCATCCGGCGCATGTGGTTTAGCGTCTGTGGGACCCACCACTTGAACGCCGGTTCCTCCACGAGCCCTTGTGCGACCGCGTATTCTGCCAACTCGATGGCGTACCCATTTTTCGCGTCCCGTAGAGGTATCCACATCTGTTTACCATCGCGACACTCAACAGCTATTTCCCATCCCTTGGTTGTTCTCTTCGGGTGTTTGTTACCATTCTTGCCTTCATGGTACCCATCCTCAGCTCTCACGGCGTCCCCGTTTTTCCTGTGGCCGACTACCTCTTGGATCACCAGAAACCTTTTCCAATTGAGAATATAAGTTTTCCCCACCTGGGAATCCTACTTGGTAAGTCCTGGTATCGAATTGTGGGTTGCGATGCGGTTTCCCCACGGGCTTTCCGTCTAACCCTTTCTGTCTTTTCACTACCGTGCGGAACATTCGCTCGCCTCCCACTTTGACTTGTATTTGTGCTCCAATGTACTCGTCGTGTCCTTCCCCATGTGCGTCGGCATCCTTTGTTTCCTCCACCACCATATCTCCGTCTTCGTCATCAGACGGGACGATCCTGATCCGTCCCCGTCTTTCCTCTTCGGATTCCAAATTCTCCATGTCTTCCAAGTAACCTGGTCCTTTCCCTTCCGTGTCAGTGAAGTTCCGGTCATCTAACCTCTCTTCAACAATCAACTTAAACTGCTTAACCTTCTCGGCGATTTCTGGCTTCCTCATATCGTCGTCTGTGACGTGTTGAACTGTTGTCCGAGAGATGACCTTGCCGCTTTTGGTCAACACCCAATAGCAGAGATCGCTGCCAATTCGGTGTGCGATCCCCAACCAGTATCCCAATTGAGCATTGTCGTCAGCGGTATCAGTTTTCACGTTGTTGTGAAACCAAACTAAGTCATAAAAGGAGAAATCAATCCACTCCGAGATGTCAGGCGTATCTCCCGAGAGTCGTTCCAACCCGGTTCGGCCGTCTTGTCCCCGAGCGACTCGACTGAGTATGCCCGCTTCATAAACAACGTGAAAACTGATACTAAGTCATAAAAGGAGAAATCAATCCACTCCGAGATGTCAGGCGTATCTCCCGAGAGTCGTTCCAACCCGGTTCGGCCGTCTTGTCCCCGAGCGACTCGACTGAGTATGCCCGCTTCATAAACGAGACCAAAATCCCACAGTCGTTTGGGCACATGCAAGTCAGTGGCACGACGATGCCATCGTTGCTTCAGCAATCCAATTTCACGCTCGGCGCGATGATTTTGCTTCCCAGTGTGACAATCCGTCCAGTGGATGTCCACGCGGTGCATCCGGACTAACTTCCGAAAGAGGGTTGATTCGCCAAACTGTTTACCCGCCATATCCGCTGTGAGCTTGTCCGGGATCCCAGCTTTGTCGATAAACTGCGCGAGCGCCTGTCCGACTTGTGCTTTACTAGGTAGAGGGTAAACCGCGGTAAAGTGCCCCTCCGTAAACAACTGAGCGCATTTGTTCCCGGATAAAGACGTCGTCTTGGAGAACAGTGTGTCCGTATGAAAACGTGTGTGGAGACGATTCCGGTGTAATGCTAGATTGTCTACCCTGTATCGCCGCGTGATTGGCGAGATAGCCGTGCGGATCCCCTGTTGGGTGGTCACTCGGAGGGTGTTTCGAGCAGAATCGAGCCCGATGCGCCACTTGCGACTGAGACTCTCCGCAGTGGCCGAGCCATGCCGCGAGCTCTCGACTTGTTTAACTCGCGGACGAGACGCCAACTCGCGTGTAATTCCTTCCGGGGTCAATGCGACAGAAATTTCACCAATCCCGGCCATGCTTGGTCCATACGTCTCCAGATATGGGCTTGCGTCCTGGGCTGATCCCACATTTCTTGACGTGTAATAGTTACAGAAAGCATCTGTTCGATGTCTTGAGGACTTGGTGCTCGGGACTCAAAGTACACCGTCGTTCCGTGTAACTGAAAAGGGATGTGAAACCCATCCACCCAAATTCCGAATCCTTCACGATCTTTTCTCGTCGGGTCGTCCCGAACATCGTGCCCAGCATGGCGAATCTGGTTTTGATTCAACAATGTTTTATCCAACTTATCCCCGAACCACAACATTTGGTGTCCTATCACTACGATTTCTAAGCCGGATTTCGCCTCCCTGACGACAGTGGCACATGTCGCCACTGGCACCGAAGATTTTCCCACCTGGTTACCTGCAAAATCGTTAACCGTACACTCCATCCCCGCTGTCTCAAGCAGACTCCAATTGCGCCCCGCGCAACATGTATCTGCCATCGTGTCCATTTCGTTCCTACCAAGGGTTCCCGCCTTTCCTTGTTCCAACAACCAACCCTTGTCGACTTGACCAACGCGTCGCTGTGGCCCGCAATGGACGACCGACACTCCCCGATGGCCATTCCCAGTGCTTCCTGCTGTCCCAGTGTTTTCATCTCCGTATGCCCCATTCCCAAATCTTCTCCCATTTGTACTTCCCCTTTCTCGTTCCCCTTGTGTGGCTGTGCCAGTCTCCGTCCTTGTGCCCTGATCGTTGTTGGTGATATCGGTGATAATCGACTGGTCCCCACCAGTCTGAATCTCAGAAATGCCACGACCATTTGCACGGCCTGCACCGCGACCCCCACGTCCCCGACCACCGAGACCGCGGCCGCCGCCACGACCACCATGAACACGAACACGTGCACGTTCCTGGTGGATATAAGCTTGCCCAGCAGGGCCAAGGGTCGCCATTTCTTTGCTTGAAAACCGACGAGTAACGTCGGTGACATCAACACCATAGAAGGTGTAGATTCCGTTGGTTTGCTGGAGTCCAGTAAAATTCCGTGGACGGTTGGCAGGGTTCGAGGTGGCTTCTGATACGAAGCGGTGACGGGCTTGGTTACGGCGATTACCGCCAACGGCGACGTCTGGATAGATATCCGAGATTTTGCGTGAGATAATCGCGTATGTTGTCATCTTCAGTGTCTTGTATCGATGATATTGTCTTGGGGAAGACAGTTTCAGTAGACTCAAGTGCTTTTTTCCAGAAGGGCAACTCAAATCGGAAAAAGAACGCGTGTACCTCCAACATCCGAGAGCCAGGCTGATCCAACATAAGACCTGCTCGCGAATGCCATGACATGACGGCATTGAAATAGATGCCCATCTCGGCTTCGAATTGCATTGCTGTACGAATTGCCGGCATTGCAACCAGCATGGCAGCATGCTCAGCGGCATTGGCCTGCCAAGCGCTCATGGCTCTCACGCCAGATGCCAAGTCTTGCAAGAAATAATAGAAGAAACTATCGCCACCACAATCCACAGCAAACCATCCAAGTATCTTGCAACAATGTCTTTGATTGACCATCCATCGTTGTTGGCGCTCCCGAACAACAGACACGTGAGGAATGGTGGACCACAAAAACTCATTTGCGATCTCTTTTTCGACAAGACTTGCAATTGACCGATTGTGGTGCACAACGCCATACATAGATTGAATTACTTGCCGGTGGTGACGTTGTTCGTGTTCTCCGCGTCTCATTTCACCAAAAGCAGCATTCAAGCCCCACATGGCAACAAGATTGGCAACATGGAATGGGTCACCCCAGACCATTGGCTGTCAAAGGACACCATTCAGGTATCGGAGTGGCTCAGGTATCTTAATCATTATTTTTTCAAAAGATTTCTTGGTAGTGACAAGAGCTTCAGGTTCGTTGTCAAAAGTGCCCCCTGCATGATGAGCCAATGCTTGGACGTTGTCCGGATCACTACATAGTGAGTCCACCAGTGTTGCGACATCCAAATCAGAGCTTCCGTTACTAGTCGAGTCTGAGCTTGTGCTAAACTGAAATCGTGGCATGCCATTGTCCTTGAGTGCAGAAAAAGTGAAACCATGTCTCTTTTTCTTGTCTTGTTGTAGTGAATCATCATGACACCCAAATGAAAGCTTTGGGTTTCCGAAATGATCAGTGACAGTGGTGGTTTTCTTGAATTCTTGTTGGAACAAAAATTTGTCGATCAGATGAAGCCTTCTGAAACGGATTCGGACGAAAATTCATCTAGTTGTAGTGATCGTCCAATGAAGAATGGAGAGATTGCCGAAAGTTCACATGACAAAGAACGTGGGCTCCTTCATCTGTCAACATAACTTGATTGTTATCCAACTGCTTGTAGTTGCAGGTTGTAGCAAGCCACTCCCCAGAGTTGAATCGGTTCATTTGACTAAGATAGTCTACCAAATATTCATCTTCTTTGGGACGGAAGAGTTGAGAGGATTACATTTTTTTGAGCGGTCAGTACCCTCTTTGTTGGAAAATCAAGAACTGAAACAATCAACAATGCTGGTACCTCCAAGCAACAGAATGCGAAGACATCCTGAAAGTGTCTTTCTATGTCGTTGTCATCATCTCCACCACACTCTAAAATCCCAGAAATGACAAGTTCATGGATTGCAAATCAGATTGAATCAAATGCTTCAATAGTTGCAGTCGCCAAGGGTCAAAACAGTCATTTGCCATTGCTGATAGTGATTTTGGTGGTCGTCCAAGCCGTTGACGCTTTCTCTTTTCTGATCGCTCATGCTCTTGTTCACTTTCTTGGTCGTGGCTCTTGCTATTGTCATTCAATTGTGAATGCTTTTCATTCACTGCACGTGGTATCAGGTTGGATTGATACAGTAAACCACAAATTTCATCAGCCACGGAATAAGAATCCAGTGGATCATCAAACCACTGTTCGAATGCCAATTGAATGGCAGGAAACTCGTGTTCTTGGAAAGCAAGGGAGGCTGAAGTTGATTTTTTTTTCTACCGAGTCTTTCCAACCTTCTTGACGTCGCTGTATTGTTGAAGCGTCCTTTAGGCGAGCACCTTTTCCACCTTGAATGGCACACAAGAGTTTGTTTTGAGATGCCATTGTCATCTTCCTTCCATCTGTAGTTGACTTGTCCCCAATAAGAAAGTAGCGTGGCTGGCGGGTTTTAGTTTCACTTCTGTTCAATTGGAATGTTGCATGAGCTCCATAGGCTTGCTCTTGATAACAGAAGGATGGATATCTTGTGGATGCATGACGTAGTACTGCTGCCAGCTGATCTCGTCCTGTCCAATTGTCGTGGTCTTCCAAGCCAATTTCATGCCACCACCATTTTGAGTTGATTGAATTTAGTCGATTTACCGCTGACTTTAATGAAGCGGGCGACGAAAATCCAGGCTTGGTAGGACACGGGCATGGTGGACCTCTTCTCACGGTAAGAGCAATGACGAGGGACCTTTTACGATCAGGCTTTGTGCCAGAAGGATAAGGAGTTTTTATGGAAACTCGTAGTAATCAACCAAATGAAACAAATAGAATGGATATCTGCGAGGGCCCACAAAACGAAGATAGTTACGACCCAAAACAGATCGACGGAAGGTAGGCCATGGTGAAGCCACGATACATCGCGACAAACTTGATGCCGAACGTGACGTCATGAACTATAAAAAATTACGAAGGCTCTACTGCATTGGGACCCATAGCTGCTCTTGGCACCCTCCATTCCAAACAGCGTGTTTTTGCGAGTTCCACCTCCCGTGTTCCCTTCCTCTGCGGGAGAAACTAACAAATCTGTCCCTTAGACCGTTCCACCCAAACAACCTCCTCCATCGGATCCACCCCAACAATCAAATTCTTCCTCTTTGTCCACACTTTATCACTCCAACCGAACCCGTCGTCCCCCACGTTGTCTCATCTCTGACATGGATGCCACCGATACCACCTAGGACTCTCATCACCTGGCATACCATCTGTACCATACCATGCTGCAACAGTCCAATCTCTGTGACACTGGAAAGAAACTGCTGTGTCTGATCCCGACACACTGAGCTTCAACCAACTTCTCCTAGAGCCTAGCCTAGATGAATGGAAAGTTGCTACTCAATGAGAAATTGAAGCCCTCGAAGCCAAAGGTAGTTGGGATGAGGTTTCCATCGATGACGCCCCCACAAGGATCCTTCCAGGAACATGAGTCTTCAAGCACAAGCGATCCCCAACAGGAGATATCAAAAAGAATAAGCGAAGGCATTATGTGTGTGAAGATCATCAAGAAGGGGAGTTCGAGACCTTTGCACCTGTGGTTTCTTGGAGCACTATTCGCCTTGTCCTTATCTCTACTATGATCCAAGATTGGATCATCATTTGCATCGATTTCTCTAATGCTTTTGTGCAAGCAACACTTATGTCCGCAGACGACGTCTCCCAACTGGCATCACGGTTGGAAAAACGTACGGTACCTATTAGCATCCCTACGGGAGTAGTCTTAAACATTCAAGGACTCTGTTTTTGGGCAGGAAAGGCCCGACGACAAGGACGCATCTTATATGCCGGAGAATTCAACGCTGCGACACTGGCTTCTGTACTAGACGACATGGAAATCGAAGACGCCCAAGACAATTCCCCGGATATCAAGCCTGACATCCTTAAAGAAGACGCATGGGAAGATTGGAGCCAAGAGTTCCCGACCTACCTGTCTAACATCATGGGCAAGCAGAGGATTGCCCTAGACTATGTGATTTGACCTGACCTAGAGCCCGGCCATGTATTTACATCCGATCGAGAGCGCGAAATGTATAGCTACCCGTTGCGTGGTGCATACTACCAACAAGACAATCGACAAGTCTTTTGTCTCCTTAGTGATCGAGTGAAAGATCAACCGGCAACCTGGATTCAACCGTTCCAGGCCCAACAAGACGGCCGTGGGGCTTGGCTTGCCCTCGTTGGGCATTATGATGGCGGCGGTCAGAAGGAAAAACGGATCATCAAGGCAGAGGCAGTCCTAGAAAACTTATTCTACAACAATGAGCGAGTCTATAGTTTCGACGCTTATTCGGCCAAGTTATTGCGTGCATTCCGGACTTTGGAGCCCACTCCAAATCGACGCACACCCTCAAACCAGGTCAAGATTCTGCTTGATAATATCAAGATCTCAACCGCCGAATTTGCTGTTATAAAGGGACACGTGAGAAGCAACTTCCGTTCCGACATCCAAGGTGCTATATCGCACATCTCGACAGAAGTGTCCGAATTGTTTCCTCAAGCGATGGTTGGGTGGACACGTGGTGGCCGCACCGGTTCAATTCCGAGACAAACACCTCAACAACGGCCACAGCCAACAATCAATCTCGAAACATCCAAGGCCTCAGTCACTCCAATGGGGTGTACACGATGTACGGCGTCGACGTAACCGATGTGCAAAGACGCTTTAGCGACGAAGAAATGACCACTCTCGGCGCAAATGGACAAAGGTATATCTTCCAAGAACGACGCCGATTGAACCGAGAAAGGCACGGCGGTGGCGGCCGAGGGGGCGGTCGTGGCCGAGACGGCAACGGGGGACGAGGCCGAGGAGGCGGCCGTGGGATTGGCCAGGTCCAGACTGATGAGAATCGCGCCAATGGGGGCAGCGAGACAGGGGAACCAACAACTGGTACAGCCACGGGGACGAGTGGCGACAGGGGTAGTACCAACGGACGCCGATTTGGGGCAGGCGCATACGGTGGAGGCTCGACAGAGACAGAGGGAAGGGGAGTGAGCATGATCACTTGTGGCCCGAGACGACATGTGGGCAAAGTGGAGAAAGGATGGCAGGTAGAGACTGACAAGACTCAAAGCATGGTGACAGGCCGCAACTAGATGGACACCATGGCTGATACCTGTTGTGCAGGGGCCAATTGGTCGTTGGTAGAAACAACTGGCACCGAATGTGCTGTAAATGATTTTGCTGGAAATCAAGTGGGGGAGACGCATGTTCCGATCGCGACATGTGCCACGGTAGTGCGTGACGTCAAGACTGGGGCAGAAACGATTCTAATTGGTCATCAGATGCTATGGTTCGGACAGAAATTAAATAAGACGTTGTTAAACCAAAACCAAGTGCGACACGCCGGTCACACGGTGAAGGATGACCCGACACGGCAGGATGACGGATTCGGAATATGGGTGGATGATTTTTATATCCCATTCACGATCGAAGGCACCACGGTCTATTTTGAGTCCCGAGCGCCTAGCTACCAAGAGATTGAACAGCTGCCACATGTTGTTATAACTCGACAGGAATCATGGAATCCAAGGACGGTCGACTTGTCGCAACCTGGAGCGAGTCCTTATGACGAAGGATATGCCGCGAGCGAGACGGGGATTGTCTTGTTCCAGTCGATACCTTATTCAACGTGCAAATTAAAAGATATTATAAGGCTAAACCACTAATGTAAGGATCCCCAAAATAGTAACCATGTAAACGGTAAAACCCCCAAAGATTTCCCATATCCGGGTTTTGTTCCCACGACCCGAATAAGACAGTCCCCGCAAAGTGTAGCTCACCCCGAGAATTCACTTTGTTGTCCCCCGCGGTTGTGAGGGAGGTCCCCGGTCCCCAAATGCCGATGAATATGTGAACTGTGAGATCAAGTTATTTCTTCGACTCTGGGGAAGCATCTTGGTAAACAAGTCAGCAATGTTGGTCTCCGTGTCTTCCTTGCCGACTCTGACGATTCCCGCGGCTGCCGCTTCACGGACCGAATGATAGTTGATGGCGTTGTGTCGCTTGCTCAGGATGGATGAAGGTATGCTGGTATTTTTGACAACTCCTCGATTGTCACAGAGAATATTGGCCGGACCGACAACCGGAACACCGAACATTCGCAACTTATACCGCATCCCAACAATCAACTCTTTGGCGATTCTCATCGCCACGAATTCGCTCCCGAAACTGGATGTTTCCACGGTATTTTGGCGTTTTGAGAACCAAAGGATCGGAGCGTTCTGCAAGAACACCAATATGCCTGTGTGGGATCGACGCGTGACGACATTCCCAGCGTGATCTGCGTCCACGAAGCACGTGATTTCCACCGGATTCCCAAGTGGTGTCGGCATGTCTGCTGGTACTTCTTCCGCTACGTCCCCGTAAAACTCTTTCCACTCTTCGATCGGTGTCTGCGCGAAACAACTCTCGTCTAGCTTCACTGTGACAGGGTCGAATACCATCTTGAGCTTCGGGTGAGATTTGAGGAATGAAAACACGCAATACACAGCTTCAAGATGTCCCTTCCGCGGATTTGCTAGATACTGTGACATGATCGAAACTTCCAAGTAGATATCCACGCGGCCAATCTCGACCGCCCATCTCAACACACCAATCAGCTGTTGGTACCGAGCTCTCATCTTATCATCCAGCTCCTCAGAAGTATCAAGCTCGGGCTTGTACGAAGTTTCGATTGGTACCCGCGCAGTTGTTTTGAGATGTTTTCCGTCCCCGTCTTCCAGCAACAATTGCTCCACCACTTTGATCGCGTTATTTACGTACTTCTCGCTGGACATACCCCATGCCGTTCCCCCTGTGGGCAGGTTGTGTTGGTACACCTGCGCCCCCAGGTACGTGGTCGGTGGTCCGATACTCCCTTTCTTTATCTTGTAATGGCGGTCTATCTCCTCAAACACTGGTTCAGGCTTGTGGCTGACAAGCAAGATGTCATCAACGTAAACTAAAATCAGCTCATAGTACGGTTCCCCATTGTCACGCTTTCGTTCCCGTCGTAGGACACATGGATCCGCCTTGGTATCAACATATCCCATGTCATAGAGAGTGCTCACCAGCGTCGCTCGCCAACTGGCTCCCGAGGATTTTAGCCCGTAAAGCGCTCTTGTCATCACGCACACCTTCCCTTGAAACTCTGAACCCACTTCCGCTCCACCTAGGAACCAAATCTTCTCGCGACATGGCGCATTAAGGTAGGCATTTCCAATGTCACAAGCCAGTACGTCTAGGTCATTCAAGGCTGCGATTAGAAACGCTATCCGAATTGAATCGCGACTCACAACGCTCGAATAAGTAAGACTTGATGGGGCATCTGTCATGTGCCCACCAGCCACCAATCTGGCTTTTCTCGTCAGGTCCATCTTCACATCGAAAACCATGTGGCACTTGATTTCCGTGTACCCTATTAGCTGTCGCCCTGCTCGCACCTCCGCAAGCACGAGATCGTCGCGAGCCTCCCAGGCCACCTTCACGACTCCTAGTTCCTTCGCAATCGCGTCCCGCCAGAACGTCGTCCCCGTCTCTTTGTCAAACTGTAACGCCTCTTCCACGGAATGTGGCAGTCGCACCCCATACTTGTGTGTCAGTTTCCAATACTTTTTCTGCTTCTTCTTTTTCCCAACGACCTTGTTTATGATCCTTCGCTTGTGATTCATGACACGTGGCACCCACCAGTGGAATGCCGGTTCCTGCTCTAACCCTTGTGCGACTATATATTCTGCTAACTCTATGGGGTATCCGTCCTTTGCTTCCCGAAGCGGTATCCATGACTGACTCCCATCCTTCCATTCATGGCAACAACCACTTCTGTTGCGTGCTGCCTTCGACCGTCCCTAGCACAAATGATGAAGGCAGGAGTAGGTGCTGGGCGAAAAAATCTATGAGCCCAACCATGCTACCTCTCCTGGAAAGCCAGGGCGGGTAGGGTGGGTTAATCTATTCTAACTGAACGGTCTCTCGCGACGGCACAAGGAGAAAGAATGAGACTTGGCTCAAAGGAAGAGAGGAGAAGCGTGACACCGGACTGGCGCGCCTGTCGTGCACGGTCCGTCTGTCGTACGCACGCAACAACAATGGCAACAACCACTTCTGTTGCGTGCTGCCTTCGACCGTCCCTAGCACAAATGATGAAGGCAGGAGTAGGTGCTGGGCGAAAAAATCTATGAGCCCAACCATGCTACCTCTCCTGGAAAGCCCATATTGTGGGCAAGGATGACGCGGTGGGACGGGAGACATCGGAGGTGTGGGTGTGTGTTAGGATGTTTGTATAGTGGTAGAGGTGTCGGGGACCGAGGCCAGAATGGAGTCAGCATTGGCGGGAGTTGTTGCGTTCGGAGCGAGGGTGAAGGCACCATGAGCGACCATTGTGTTGGCGAGGTTGCTGACAATGGGTAGAGTCTGGGCGTGGAGATACCGGAACATTGCGTCGGATCTCCAACGCCCGACCAATTTGATCAGGTCGGTGTCGATTTTTCCACACAAGAGCGCCATCGCACCACCGGAGCGGAGGCTACGGGTTTGGATTTTTTGCGGTTCGAGTCCGGTTGAGGGAGCAGATGCTAAGGCTAGCCGGAGAAATTCGGTGATCATAGGCGAGGCGATGTCGAATGAAGTGGATGGTGTGTTTGTGTGGAGGCAGAGGGGTGTGTCGATGTTGCTGCCGTTGTTGCGAAGGCGAACAATCAACCGGGCCAAGGCGCGTGTGGGACATGCGATGTTGTGGCCACTAGTTCCGTGGGCGATCATTTCGCCTTTGTAGCGGTTTTTTTGATCTTCGAACGTGATAGCTGAGGTGGTGGCTTGGAGCAGGTGTCGATCACTGGAAAGTAGGAGGTCGAGGGGTCTTCCATTGATGGCCAACGAGACGTGGCGGACACAGAGGGGTTTGTTATCGTTGGTGCGGCAGAATTCCCCTGGGCGAAGTAGAAAAAAGTAGCCGATCCAAATCAGGTCCATCATGGTGGTGTACAGGGAATCAGAGGCACGGTCAGCGATGGCTTGGGCATGTTGGAGTAGCTGGAATGGGATGGGCTGGAGACGGCTGGGGGCGGGGTCAATGCTGCGCATGCCCTTTATTTGTTGTTGGAGACGGCCGTCGATGATACCGTGGGAATTGAGGCGGGGGTCGGCGGCCCCCATTGTGATAAACGTTTTCGCGACGGCGAAGAGGTCATCAGCAACGGTGTCAGCGTGTACCGGTTTGCCGCTGCGACTGCAGCGGCCGTCACGGATGCGCGTTGCAAAGACTTGGAGAATGGGTATCTTGTCTTGAACGTTGAGGAGGAGGGGGTCACAGCCGACGGATGTGCAGAAGGGTGTCCACGTTTTCGTCCATACGCGATCTTGGGAGGCGGCACGTTTTGGGCTGACGGAATTGCGAGCCGCTTGCTGAGCAAGGCTGAGGTCACGTAGGAAAGAGTTGCGGATGTGGGGTGGAGAAGCGTCCAAGAGGCCGTCTGTGGGTAGGCATTATCAAAATGGTGTAAGAGGGCAGTGTCAGAGTACGACATAAAGCGCGACGCGTCATCTGCAAGGCGATTCTGGTCGCCAGGCAGGTACGAAACAACATGCTGGTAACAATGATGCCTTTGGTGAAGACTGTTGGCACGGAGGAGATAGGCTGCAGGGCGATCGGTGGTCACGCTGCCTCGATGATTCCACGAGACAGCACTGGTGTTGTCGGAGGCAGTGGCTAGTGTGCGCTCGCGAATGTCGACGGCAGTGGCAAGCGTATCCGCGTGAAGGATAGTTGCGGCCATTTCGAGATCGTTGATGGTGACCGGCCCAGTGGGGTTGGCAGGAGTTTGGAGTAGCGGCCGTAGCTGGGCAGGTAGGGGAACGCGCCAAACAATAGGGGGATGTGGCGGCTGTGCTTTGGATGGCCGTACTGGGGGGAGCCAGACGCCGCCGAAACCGAGGTGGCTTGCATCACTTGCTCCAACAAAGGACGGAGGTTGCGGGGTGATTTCGGCTATGCGAGTGGGGCGAGCGGCAAGGTCGGTGGCCAGCAGTAGTAGGTCGTGGAGTTGGTCGACGATGGGCGGTGTTAAGGTGATGTGGCTGTGGTTGTGGGCACGGGAAAGGGCCACCTGGAGTTGGGAAAAGAGGCCACGCCCGCCAGGCAGGCCGATGGCCATGCTGCGGAGTTGTCCGAGAAGTTGCTGCCACTGTCGTACCGTGATAGGCATGTGCGGCGCGTTGAGGATATCGGTGAGCATGGTGACCAGTTTGGTACGGCGGTGGGGTGGCAGTTCAATGGTTTGCCGAATGGTGTCAATGTCCCAACCAAGAACTGTTTTTCGTGTCGACCAACAAGCATCGCCTTTTTCAGTTTTTTGGTTGATACTGGCTCACGACGGCCAAGGGCATCATCAGTGGGGTCGTTTGGCCGGAAGACCAGATCGTTGCAGTGTAGTAGCGTTCGCCGGAGGCGGTTGAGGCGAGCGGTCGTCCCTTGTGCTGCGAGGACTTCGTCGTCAAGATAAACGTCGGTATAGGCAAGGGGGCCGGGCTGGTAGGCAACGAACTTGGAGGACGGCAGGGTAGTGGGGAGAATGCGAAGGACGTCGGCGTTGGAGAGGCGAGGGACAATTTTGGGGACGTTCGGTGGCGGTGGTAAGGCAATGGATGTGTGGCGCGCGTCGATGGGCGGAGGAGTGCTGGCTAGGTGCTCCAACGGGTGGGGCGGGGGGTCCCAGGCGGTGCCTGTCATGCACTGGTTGGCGAGATCGGTGATGGTTTCGGTGCATGCGGTGAATTGGGGCGGGCTCTCCGTCCAGCCCATCGGTAGTGTGAGGGGGAAGGCGATAAGGTCCGGGCCGCGAGTTGGTTTGGGTAGGACGACGCCCAAGCGAGGTACATGGCGTGGATTGAGGGGGACACGGTAAAAACCGTCGGACAAATCGATTTTGAGGAGAAAGACTGGTCCATGGTGGGGTTTGGCGCTGACGATTTTTTGAAGGAGTCGTTTGAGGGTGCCACCAAATTGCATGGCTTCTTGATGGGCGCGGCGGTCGGTGGTGCCATTGACTCCGCTGTATGTGTAATCCACAATGATCCGGGGGCGGCGCTCGCGCTGTGGGACACAGCCAATTGGTGAAACGCGCAGGTTCGGGAAATGCTTGACGGAATCGTAGGGCAGTACGACCCAGTATCCACGACGGACCATGTCGGACATGTCGTCGTAGATAAAGTCCTTGAACTCGAGGGCGCTCTTATGGCAACCACGTTTGGTGGCCATGGAGCGGATGGTAGGTGACCATTCGGGGTCAGTGGAAAGGACGGGGACTCCGACTCGACGGAAGTTGTCCAATAATTGTGCTGCACGGTGCGGTAGGAGGGAAACGAGGGGAGCGAGGCAGGACCGGCCACGGACTTGGTGAACGAAATCTATCCATGGAAGGGACGAGAGAAGACCAGAGTGTTGTTCTACTAACTTACCAAGTTCGCTGTGATATGAATCGGAGGCGGGGCTCCTGCCGGGCGGTGAAGGATGTGGGGGTGTGGACGAATGGGTGGGTGGAAGGGAACCAGCAAGGGAACGGTAAGTGGTAGATGGCCTGGAGATGTGGTGGTGTCTTGCACGTTTGCAAGGTGGCACATCTTGGCCTGCGTCCTATTCGGAGAGCTGGTCGTTGACAAGAGTTGAAAGCGCTGTCGACTCGGCATGGGACAGCGCGCGGTGCGTTTTGATGCGATTGCAACTCGAATAGCAATGTCCCCGAAGGTGATAGCTGAGGCAAATGGGGATGGGCTTGCCGGAGTCATCTTTGTCGTCGGAGTCTGGTGCGGATGCGCTGATATCGCGGATGCGCTTGGATGACTTTTCCAGGCGCTCCTTCCACTCCACCGAGAGCGTGGGGTTGGTGACGAGTGCTCCACCGCGGCCCTTTTGTGCACCAGTTTTGGAATCGGGAGCTTTGGCAGGAGCTTTGGTGGGTGGAGCAGGCGAGGGAGAGGGCAAGGCGGGTGGTTGTGCCAAGGGTGTGCCAGCCGAGGGTTCCTGGGGGAATATACGGTAGGCGTCGGGCAGCTCGGGTAGGAGATTGTATTGCTGGAGAGCAATGAGCCGTTGGAGGTCGTCAAATGGGGGTAGCGGCGTGTTGAGATCCCCCCGTTTGAGCATCAACTGGTGGATGTAGCAAACCATATGGGTTTGGATCCACCGGAGGATGCGGGGAATCACGCTCTTGGCCATGGCTGGGTTGTACCGGGAGGACAAGTGCAAGGTTGTGGCAATGGAAGGCCAAAGGGTGGTGCAAAAATGACGGAAGGCGGAGGCAAAGGGGTGGCCTGGGCCCTGCAGGACGTCCAGCTGCACGCTTGTGGACGAGAGCATCATGCCGGCAGTAAATGGGTCCTGCGGAATGCGAATCTCCTTCGTGGAGAATGTGGCTTGCTCTCCCAGAGTGGGAGCAGCCAACCCCTGTAGCATACTTTCGTAACTGGTAGCACGAAGTTCCACTGTCTTGCTGAGTTCGTCCCCGAGAAAAAGTCCCATGCTAAAGGGTTGTAGACCCAACGAAAGATCGCTCGTGCGATGGGGTTCGACACCGAAACGGCCGGTGAGGATCATTTCTTTCGTTTCTTTTGACACCACCGGTGTGTGGTCAGTGGCCGCGAGAGAGCTGCGGGCTCGGTCCTGAATAGCGTTGCGGATGAGTGCGAGATGTTCGCCTTTGTCCCCATTGACCAGTTGGTGGTATAGCAAGGGCAAGTCAGTTTCGTCGTTTACTGAACAAAAGGCCATCCATTCGCGGGCGACGGTGCGGTACTTGGTGGCGGAAGGGAGCTTGTCTTGTTTTTCCGCTAAGCGTCGTGCGTCATCATTTGCGCGTTCGGCAGCACGGTCAGCT
Organism: Epithemia pelagica; assembly: GCA_946965045.2. Classification (NCBI taxonomy): domain Eukaryota; phylum Bacillariophyta; class Bacillariophyceae; order Surirellales; family Surirellaceae; genus Epithemia; species Epithemia pelagica. The sequence goes on along the minus strand of OX337239.1, from coordinate 2,593,116 downwards.
TGCATAGCCGACAAAACTTCGAGAAGGCGCTTGTCGCCATCGGCGGTAGCAGTGGGCGTGGCAAGTGGTGCCGTAGGGACCGAGGCACGAGCCAGCGCTGGTAAATCCCGAGTGATGATGTTCCAGCGGTGGCGGTCGAGCTGGGAGTCATCGATGACAGGGGGGAAGGCGGTGGTGATGGAGCCTAAACATGTGGCAGGCTCTTTGCCGTGGCTGCCGGTGGAAGCGCGACGCGATGTGCAGGAGACGCGAAGCCAGTCGAGTAGGAGGGAGCAAGAGTCGCTGCGGCCATCATTGTGGATGGCAGTGCTGAGGAGCGTCCAAGCGTCCGCTGGTGAGAAGGTCTTGTTGAAGACTAACGGGACATAAGCACTGGGAACAGGTATGAGATGGCGGGTGACGACGGCCTCTGCGTCCTTTCCAGTGGCAGGTCCGAGAAGTGTGTCCGGTTCGGTTGTGTCCGCGTTGGCAGCCCAGAGGGAGTCCATATTGGGGAGTGGGTGCACTCGTTGCGAGTCGGTACGGGTGAATGCCATGGTGGGGAAGGTGACCGTTTTTAGGAAGTGGCTGCCACTCCGAATGTCGCCAACGAAGGCGAAGACTTGATCGTCCCAATGCGGCGAAGGGTGTGCGAGATCTGCTTCATAGCGAGATGGGCGATGCACGGGGAGGACACGGTAGTCCTTGTCGATTTGGACCAAGGACAGGAACACCTTGGGAATGTTTTGCGCTGAGGTGACGACCGTTTCAAAGAGGTTGGCGGCTTCCAAACCATCCACGGGATGGTAGCTTTTGTAAAAGTCGCCGTATCGCCCTTTGAAGGCATCCGTCTGTCGAGTGTAGCGAGTGAGATAGGTGAGGGCCGCGGCTGGCGGCTGTCGGCCGGTGGAAGTGGCCATGGTTAATCTATTCTAACTGAACGGTCTCTCGCGACGGCACAAGGAGAAAGAATGAGACTTGGCTCAAAGGAAGAGAGGAGAAGCGTGACACCGGACTGGCGCGCCTGTCGTGCACGGTCCGTCTGTCGTACGCACGCAACAACAAATCGCAATTTCCCACCCTTTCGTCGTTCTTCTTGGTACCTTGTTCCCATTCTTGGACACTATGAAACCGTCGTCCTTCCCAACGGCGTCCCCGTTTTTCCTGTGCCCAATGATCTCGCTCATGATTGCGAACTGTCGACCTTGATCATCCAGCTGCGAATACAGCGACTCCGCAATGACATTGGCGGTGTATTCCTGGATGACACCTCCAGGGAAACTCACATCGTAAGCTCTACTGTCAAAGAGTGGATTCTTGTGCCTCGTTCCGATTGGTTTGCCATCTAACCCTTTCTTCCTCTTCACTACCGTCCCGAGCAACGTTTCACCGCCAACGTCTAACTGGATTTGCGCCCCCAAGTAGTTGTCATACTCCTCGCCAAGGTCGTCCGCTTCTGGCTTCGGTTCCTGGATCATCTTCCCGTATTCTTCATCCGTCGGAATTACACCTTTTACTTGAGTGTCGTCCTCGACCGGTTCCTCTACGTCCTCCAAAAATCCTGGTCCCTTGCTCTCCCAATCCACAAAATTCGTATCGTCGAGGCGCTGCTCAACAATCAACCGGAACTCTTGAATCTTTGCCGTGATGGCTGGTTCCGCCTGTTCCTGCTCCGTCACATGTTGCACGGTTGTCCTTGCCAACACTTTTCCTGCTTTAGTGAGAATCCAATAACAAAGGTCGCTGCCAATTCGATGCGCTATCCCCAGCCAGAACCCAAGATGACGATGTTCATCCGACGTATCGGCTTTGGTGTTGTCATGATACCAGACAATATCGAAAAACTGGAAATCGATCCACTCCGAGATGTCGGGTGTCTCGCCTGTAAGTCGTTCTATGCCGCTGCGGCTGTCATGTCCCCGGGCGACGCGACTAAGTACACCCGACTCATGAACCAACCCATAATCCCACAGACGACGAGGAACCCGACAATCAACCATGCGGCGATGCCATCGTTGTTTGAGAAGCCCGATCTCTCGCTCGGCACGATGGTTCTGCTTACTCGTGCCCTTTTCGGCCCATTTGAGGTCAATTCGATGGAAGCGGCTTAATTTCGTGAACTGCGTGGCGGCCCCCGTTTGCTCGCCGGCCAAATCCGCCGTCAGACCATCCGGAACCCCAACTTCATCAATAAAACGGGCCAATGCTTGGCCGACATGTGCCTTGGAAGCGAGTGGGTAAACGGCCGTGTACTGTCCGTCCGTGAATACTTGCGCACATTTGTGTCCCGAAAGTGATGTCGTCCGAGCGAAAAGCGTATCCGTATAGAACCGACTATTCAATCTATTCCGATGCAATGCCAAGTTGTCAACACGATATCGTCGCGTTATAGGCGTGACAGCTGTCCGGATACCCTGTTGGGTGGTGACGCGGAGGGTTTTCCGCGCGGTTTCCAACCCAATCTTCCATTTCTTGCTGAGATTTTCCGGTGAAACGGTCGAGTGACGGTCCGAGCCGAGACCGCCGACCGATCTGAGACTGTCGAGTCGCTGCCCCACGGCCACAGGATCGCATGCGCTAGAGACCGCGCCAATTTCGAGTGAGATCTCTTCACGTGCATCATCTAGCGGGCTACGATTGTGTAAGCTCAAATCCACACTTTTTGGGTCCCATAACTCTTGACGCGTCAAAGTCACCGCAGGTAAAGTCTCAATTTCATGCTTGGTAGGCGCGCGGGACTCAAAGTAAATAGTCGTCCCCTGTATCTCGAAGGGAATATATAACCCGTCGGCCGTGATGCCAAATCCTTCGTCCTCCTTCCTTGTGGGGTCATCGCGAACCACATGCCCACAATACCGAATTTGATTTTGATTCAAGAGAGTCTTCTTTAGTGCGCTACCAAACCACAACATTTGGTGGCCAATTAAGATGTATTCTACTCCTGTACTTTTCTCTCGGATGCATGTGGCACATGTCGCTATCGGTACGTATTGACCTCCTACCTGTTGTCCCATAAAGTCACTAACCTTGCATTCCATTCCTGTTGTTTCCATGAGTGTCCAATTGACACCAGCGCAGGAGGTGTCTGCCATCGTATCCATTTCGTTGCATGCAACATCATTCCCATTCCCAGTGCTGATTCCCATGTTTCCTATGCTACAATCCACCGTCTTGTCAGTGGTCACCTCACGCCTGGCCCCACAAGTAACCACTGATGCCTGGCGTCACTCATATGCGCCGGCTCCGAATCTGCGTCCGTTGGTGCTGCCACGGTCGTTGCTACCGGGATTCTCGGTTCCCGCCGCACTACCAGCGGCATGTCCATTGGTACCTCCGCCGACAGACGGGTCTGTGATGACCGATGGTGGCTCATTATTCTCATTCACGTCGACATTGCCGATGCCGCGTCCACTGGCAGCAGAACCGCGCCCCCAATCACCACCGCGCCCCCAATCACCACGTCCCCGCCCGTAGCCACGGCCGCGGCCACCACCACGGCCGCCACGATCACCTGAGCTGCGGAGCCGAGCTCGTTCCTGATGGATGTACGCCTGTCCGGCGGGCCCAAGAGTGGCCATCTCCTGGGAAGTGAATCGGCGGCTGACGTCCGTGACGTCAACGCCGTAGAAGGTGAAAATACCGTTGTGCTGTTGGAGACCCGCAAAATTCCGTGGACGGGAAGCGGGTGACTGTTCGCCCGTGTGTGTTTCCGAAATAAACCGGTGCCGAGTGCCAGGACGTGTGCCACTGCCTCCGATGACATTCGGGTACAGTTCCGAGACTTCACGCGAGATATAGGCGATGGCGTCATCTAAATTAGACCTGTAGTTGCTTCGCACGGTGCTTTTTATGACGGCAAACTCGGCCGTTGCAATTCGGATGTTGTCCAGCAAGATCTTGACCTGATTTGCATTCGAGCGTCGATTAGGTGTCTCTTCGAGCGTGCGGAATGCACGTAGAAGCTTGGTAGAATAAGCGTCGAAGCTAAACGCTCTCTCGTTATGATAAAATACGGAACTAAGGATAGCTTCAGCCTTGTTGATACGTTTCTCTTTCTGGCCGCCGCCATCGTAGTGTGCTACCAAGGCTAACCATGCCGCTCGACCGTTCTGGGATGCCTGGTAGGGTTGAATCCACGTTGCGGGTTGGTCGCGTACACGGTCACTAAGCAACCGGTACACTGCCTTGTTGTCTTCGTGAAAGAATGGTCCAGTCAGAGGGTAAGTGTACAATTCTTGCTCTCGGAGAGTTTGAAAGACGTGTCCAGGTTGAATTTCAGGCCTAATTACATAGTCGAGTGGGGCTTGTTGCTTCCCAATTATGTGGGACAAATAGGTAGGGAATTCGCGAGACCAATCTTCCCATATCTCTTCCTTGAGGATTTCGGGCTTAATTTCCGGTGCCTTGTCAGTTTCTGCTTTAATTTCCATCTCGTCGAGGGCATCCGAGAGTACCACTTGGTCGAAGTCGGCAGCAGTGATGTCACGCCTCTGTCTACGGGCCTTGGAAGCCCAAAAACACAGCCCTTGAAGATTCTTTACGACGCTTGTTGGGAGGCTTATATTGTTCGGTCCAGGGCGTTTCTCCAACCTTGAAGCTAAGGACGTGACATCATCCTTACTCATTCGTCCGAAGGCGTGTAACGAATTAAGACGTTCTATGTTTTCTAGTACTTGAATTTCGTTTGCGTTTGCCCCGCACACGGTCAATACCAGCCCGACTTGCGAAAGCGCGGGTGGTGGTCCTGCAGGCGGGTGCGGTATCGGGGGAGGTGGTGCACCACCATCGCCATCATCGCCGTGTCCACCACCATCACTGCCTCCTCCAGCGCCGCCGTCTCCTCCGTCTCCGCCGCCAGCGGGTGCACCTCCAGCGGTCTCGCCCCGTGTCGACACGCTTCTTGTTCCTCTCGTTCCACTACTTGAACTCCCGGCTCTATTACTAGAGCCGCCAGTACTTCCACCAGTGCCACCACCACTGGGGTTCCGTTCCGTTCCTGTTTTCCTCGCGGGCATCTTTCTACTACCCGTATCCGTACTGGCTCCCCCCGCTGGGACAGCGGTTCCCGTTCCTTGCCCTTCGGGGCTTGTTTCCGGTGGATTCTTCGTCGTAGCTCTAGTATTCGTTACCATATTCCTGTAGTTCACTTCGTTTACTTCCTCTCAATACCGCAGTGGGTCTGATAAACTGTCTTGTTCCAGTCGATACCTTATTCAACGTGCAAATTAAAAGATATTATAAGGCTAAACCACTAATGTAAGGATCCCCAAAATAGTAACCATGTAAACGGTAAAACCCCCAAAGATTTCCCATATCCGGGTTTTGTTCCCACGACCCGAATAAGACATGGCCACGTCTCACGACTCCTTGTCCCACAAGGACTTAATTGCGCACTAGCAAACGTGAAACAAATGGAATCGGCTAGGCATTCAGGGGTCTCAGCCGAAACGCTTAGCAGGAAATGGAAGATCGGGTTGGATACCGCTCGAAATACCATCCAAGTTACCACCCAACAGGGAATCCGCACGGCGGTCGCTCCGATTACCCGCCGGTACCGGGTAGACAACCTCGCATTGCATCGCAACCGGCTCCAAACTAGGTTCCATATGGACACCCTGTTCAGCAAGACGACCTCCTTGAGTGGAAACAAATGCGCTCAAGTGTTTACTGACGGACAGTTCACTACGGTATTTCCTATGACGACAAAGGCACATGCAGGACAATCATTGGCTGATTTTATAGACCAAGTAGGCATCCCTGACAGACTCACGGCCGATCTAGCTGGAGAACAGACCGGGTTATCGACATTGTTTCAAAAATTGGTTCGTTATCATCGCATTGACATGCATTTCGCGGAAAAGGGCACAGGCAAGCAAAACCATAAGGCGGAGCGGGAGATAGGTCTCTTGAAACAACGGTGGCGGCGACGCATGGCCGATCGACAAATTCCCCAACGACTTTGGGACTTTGGTCTCGTCTATGAAGCGAGTCTACTCCGTCGCGTCGCCCGGGGACAAGACCGGAGATCAGGCATTGAGCGACTTACTGGAGAGACTCCTGACATTTCGGAATGGGCCGATTTCGATTTCTTTGATCTCGTCTGGTTCCACACGAACCAAAAAATGGATGCTGCGGACGAACAGACACAGCTTGGTTACTGGCTCGGAGTTGCGCACCGGATTGGTAGCGATTTGTGCTACTGGGTGCTGACAAAATCAGGAAAAATAGTTGCACGGACGACGGTGCAGCACGTCACCAAAGAGGATTACTACAAGGCAGAGGTACGGGCAAGAATTGACCAGTTTAAGTTGATTGTTGTAGAAAGGCTCGACGACGCAAACTTCACCGAAAAGGTGGAAGGTGGCCCGGGTTACCTCCAGGACGTAACGGAGAAAGCGGACGAAGAATGGCGAAAGAAGGGGATAGACCCAGTGACGAAGAATATGGGACCATGATAGAGGATCCGAAACCGGACGCAGACAAATTCGGCAACGGGTACGACGAATACGTGGGAGCGCAGATCCGAATGGATTTCGGCGGGGACGAAATCATAGGAACGGTGACAAAGAGGCAGAGAGGGTTAGACGGCTAGCCAGTGGGCAAAAGGCACAAAAATCCATTGTTCGATACAAGAACTTACGAAGTAAAATTTCCGGGCGGCGTCATTCACGAGTACACGGCAAATGTTGTTGCCGAGAATTTGTTCGCAAAGATCGACGACGAGGGGAACCAGTTCCTCATCATCAAGGAAATTGTTGGACACAGGAAGAACGGGGACGCTGTCCCGAAGGAGGAAGGGTTTGTCCTGGCGAGCAATGGAAATAGACACCCGAAAAGAACAACCAAGGGTTGGGAAATTGCAGTATTGTCCTGGCGAGCAATGGAAATAGACACCCGAAAAGAACAACCAAGGGTTGGGAAATTGCAGTAGAATTTATGGACGGGACTCAAGACTGGATGGCGTTGAAAGACGTCAAGGATGGATATCCCATTGACCTGGCTGAATATGCGGTCGCACAACATATAGAAACGGAACCCGCGTTTCATTGGTGGGTGCCTCAGACTTTGAATCACATGAGACGCATGATTAATAAAGTGAGAAAGAAATACTGGAAGACGACTGGAAAATTCGGAATTAGACTACCGCATTCGGTGGACGAGGCACTCGCAATAGACAAAGAGACGGGGACGGATTTCTGGCAGAAGGCAATCGATAAGGAGTTGAAGGCGGTCAAGATTGAATAAATAATCACGGGCGCCCCCTTTGTAACCTACGAAGGGCCTCGCCATGCCTCGCTACGCATCGCCTGGCATCGTCCGGCCCCTAGTTGCGTGTTCGCTAGTGGGTACCGTGGTCGCTGTTTGGCCCCTACGTGAGCGATTTGCCCCCAAAGGGCACCCCTAGTTTAGTTACCATAATTTCTGATAGTTTGATTGTTGCAAGCCGTATATTGCGTCTGGCCGTCAGTTTTTATTCAGTTTATCAGACCCACTGTCTGTTGTTTCCCCACTGTTCGCCGGACGGCAAGCGCCTGATCAACGCTCGAGAGGTGTTCGCGCTAAGCGGCTTCGTCACTCGCTCGCTTGCGTCATCTCTGTGACTTGTTTTTGTCACTGTGGGACCCACTCGCTAATTTGTGACTTGCGACTGCACAACGTACCGTGCACGTGCTCGTACACGTGGACCGTCCATCCACGCGCGCCGTACGACTCAATTATATAAGCCTGCTGGCTTTTGACACGTGCCTGCTTGCTCGCGGAATCGCCGGTTCGCCGACTCGCGGATTCGCCGATCGCCAACTCGCTCGCTCGCGGAATCGCCGGACGACTACTCGCCGATTCACTCGCAGATTGTTGGCTCACAGAAATTCGCTCCTCTCATCACAATTGCAAATTTCTGCACAAGAACAAGCCTTCCCTTGCCATCCGTTTGACCTTCTACTACCCTCCTACCCTTCATCCGACCCTTGAACCATGGCCGCAAATGCCTTCCGTACTGCACTGGGCCGCTGTGGCTACGACAATGCCACCGTTGAGCACCTAACGCAACAGGGCTTCACAACAACGGATCAGTTCCTTGAGTTTCCCATCAACGAAGTAAAGCCCATGCTGAAGACATTAGCCAAGAACCTACCCGACGGTGTCACCCTACCCTACCAGTTCAACCTGAAGTTCCTTGGCTTCCGAATGTGGTTGGAATATCGTTCTGTCCGTGGTCAAAACCTTGATGCTGGTGGTTATACTGGTGACGTAATCACCAAGTGGATGAGACGCGTAACGGAACTCGCGAATGCCACCACCACTGATGGTCAGGATGACCCAGTACCACCCAAAAGGCTAACAAACTTTGCCGATTGGGAACGTCACGACGGAATGTGGCGCACGTACTTGGGTCAGCACCGTAATCCGACAACGGGAGTGCCGCTCACCTACGTATTGCGTGAGGAGTCCGACGTACCGGACGACGCACTAACCGCCGATTACGACTGCATTGACGACGACCTAGTCGCGACCACTCGTCATGAGGGGGACCAGTACAAAGCCGACCGACGCAGAGTGTATGAGCTGTACTACCCTCTTATCTACGATGGCCCGGCATAGACGTTTGCTAAAACGCATGCGAAATCGAAGGACGGCCGTGAGGCCTACCTAAATGTCAAGCGGCAAGCCACTGGACAGGCCGTGAGCATCCTGCGCAAGAAACAGGCTTATGCGCAGATCGCAAATGCTAAGTTTACAGGACGAGGGAAGTACCGCTTCCATGACTACATCCACCGTCACCAACATGCGCACAACACCCTGGAGGAGCTTGGCGAAACGGTCGCGGAAACGAAAAAAGTGACCGATTTCATGAATGGGATCACCGATCCGACGCTCGTCCAAGCAAAGACCGTCGTCAACGGTGACCAGGAGAAGTTGGAGAACTTCGAAGCGTGCCAGCAATACTTCTTGACTGTGCACAGTGCCGCCAAAACCGAAACGCAGGACGACTCTCGCAAGATCGCCGCTGCTAGTACCACCCCAAGCAAAGGAAAGGGCAAAGGGCGCAATCAGAAAAAGAGCAAGAAGAAGAAGGACCGCGTTCATGCTGGTCACTACGATGCCGACGAATGGGAAGTGTTCGACGAAGCTTTAAAATACACTATGCTTGCCAATGGACAATTGGCTGCCGCAGAGCGAAGGCGTAATGTATGCGGTCGTTATTCCGCCGATCTTGAATTCGATGTCCGTGACCCGAATGTCTCTGACAAGTCTGCCAACCTGTCTTCTTCCTCCTGATGGAGTGTGCCCTGTGTATCCGCTGCCGAAGCAGTAAAAATTGATAAAACGAATCTTATTGTTCAATCGAATGCACATGTAGGCACCCATTATAGTTATTCTTAACGTTTCGCACATCGTCTATGTGCTATGAACACCGACGAATATGGTGTTGAGACCATTGAGCTCACCTGTGAGTTGGACTCACATGCGGACACCTGTGCCGTGGGAAGAGACTTCGCAATGCTCTCCGAAGCCCACCGCTATATCAGTGTGCATCCGTTCGCGGAGGAATATAACCCGCTGACCAATGTCCCTATTGCGACTGTTGCTACTGTCTGGACTGACAGCGAAAACCAGTCTTACTTGCTTGTTATCCACCAAGCATTGTTTTTAGGGGACCGTATGGGCAGTTCGTTACTCTGTCCAAACCAGATGCGTGCCCATGGCATCGTTGTCAACGACGTACCTAAACAGTTTGACCCGCACAGCACGCATAGTATCCACGTACCGGATGCCGATCTCACCATCCCGCTTACCATGGCTGGTGTGATAAGCGGTTTCGCCACTCGCAAACCCACTTCTGACGAGCTGGAACACTTGCCACAAGTTGTGCTAACTGCCGATAGCCCATGGCAACCTCGTTCTACCGCCTTTGCGGACGCGGAGAAGAAACTGGGTGTAGCTGCCGCTACTGTCGTTCGCAATGGCGATCCGAATTCGATTGCCGCATCCTCCATTCCACGACTCATCAAAGCAGTGCGAACGTACCAGCATGCTTTTGCCAATCCATCACCCGATCTGGACGCCGACGCACAAGGCGACGACCTGTACGAACGCTTAATAGCGACGGTCACTGTTCATCCAGAGAAGGAGGAGCCTGATGTAGTCCCGGAGGACAAACGTGAACGTCGGCTGTACATGATCAAGACTGCTAACGAGTCTTCCCCAGCCGATCCTGCTGGAAAGGGAGTGCTTGACGCAGCCGTACTGTCACAACGTTGGGGCATTGGTTTACCCAAAGCGAAGAATACGCTTAAAGTGACGACGCAGGCTGGAGTACGAAACGTATTAATCCCATCTGAGCGTAAGGTCCGTAAGAAGGCACCGTGGCTCAAATTCCCTAATGTGAAAGGCCGTTGGTTCTCGGACGAGATGTTTGCCAAGGAAGTATCACTGAACGGGGACACGGGCGCCTCGATCTTTACAGACGGCAAAGGATTCGACCACGTTTATCCCTGGAAGTCCAAAAAGCAACATCCTGAAGGATTGTTGTCTTTGATTCACAATGTAGGGATTCCCCAAACAATGGTATCTGATGGTGCCCGAGAATTGTTCCTAGGGAAGTCCCGTGAAATATGCAACGAGTACCGCATAAAGATGGAGAAAACGGTTCCTTATAGTCCATGGCAGAACGCCGCCGAAGCGAGCATTCGCGAACTAAAAAAGGGAGTTGTCAAAATTATGAGGACGACCGGCGCACCATGACGTTTATGGAGCTATGCTCTTAAATGGTGCACACACGTACGGCAACTCACGGCATCCGATATCCCTAAATTAGATGGACGGACACCGTTTGAGCATGTAATTGGCTCAACGCCAGACATCTCTCCATTAGCCATGTTCCAATTCTATCAGCCGGTGTATTATCGCATGCCCATGGCACAGTTTCCCTTCGAAAAAAGACTGATTGGCCGATGGTTGGGCTTAGCCGATGATTGCACCGATGATATGGCCTATGAAATCCTAACGCAAGAGGGCAATCATGTCACACGGAAAGATGTGTGGGCCATTCCGGAAGACGACCTGAAGAATCCGACGATTCATCAGCAGTTGTTGGACTATGATGCCGCCTGATGGCACAACTGGGAGCGATCCACCCCCAGACCTCTTTGACGAAGGTGAACTTCTAAAGCCCTTGTTCCCAGAGGCCGAAGCCCTGGAATCCGACGCGTACACGCCGGAGGAACTAGACGAATACCTCACCGCTGAAGTCATGCTGCCGCGAGGAGGTGAAAGCGCTCGAGCGAAAATCATTGGACGCACGAAAGATGCTCATGGGCGACCTATTGGTCAGCGCGACGCAAACCCAATCCTTGATACCCGGTACTACGACGTACAGTTTCCAGATGGATCGGTCGAGTCGTATGCAACCAATATGATCGCAGAGAATCTGTATTCGCAAGTTGACCCGGAGGGCAATGCGTTCAACACATCGAAAGTCATTGTGGGTCACCGCAGTGATGAGACCGCAGTTAAGCGAACAGACGCATCGTTCCTTGACGGCACATCACACCACACAACGAAAGGCTGGGAATTGCAATGTGAACTGTCCGATCAATCGACTGTTTGGCTGCCGCTCAAAGACGTCAAGAATGGAAATATGATTGAAGCCGCCGAATACGCAGTATCCACTGGCATCGCAAAAGAGCCTGCTTTCGCATGGTGGGTGCCACGTGCACTTCGCAAACGCGACCGCATTATCAAAAAGGTAAAGTCACGTTATTGGAAGCGAACGCACAAGTATGGCATTGAGTTGCCCCACTCTGTGGAAGAAGCCCTGGCGATTGACCGCCGAACGGGGACTGACTTCTGGCGTAAAGCTATTGAGAAAGAAATGAAGAACGTTGGCATTGCTTTCGAATTTCCAGCTGATGGCGAAGTGCCTTCTGGATACAAGCATATTCCCTGTCATATGGTTTTTGATATCAAATCAGACCTGCAACGAAAAGCACGGTTAGTGGCCGGAGGCCACAAAACTGATCCACCCAAAGAATCGACTTATTCTAGTGTGGTATCACGCGATAGCGTACGCATTGCTTTCACTATCGCTGCACTAAATGGTCTAGATGTTCTCGTCGGGGACGTGCAAAATGCATATCTCAACGCACCGACTAAAGAAAAGACCTATACCACCGCGGGACTCGAATTTGGACCAGATAAGGTTGGACAACCTGCACTGATAGTGCGCGCATTATATGGTCTCAAAAGGTCTGCCGCAAGGTGGCGTGATCACATCGCCGCAACGCTCCGCGATATGGGATTTAAGATGTGTCAAGCTGATCCGGATGTATGGCTTCGAGCGAACACTCGACCATCTGATGGGTTCCAGTATTACAAGTATGTTTTGGTCTATATTGATGATCTGTTGATTGTTAGTTATGATCCCAAAACCGTGATGCAGGACCTGCAGAGGCGCTATACGATCAAACCCGACAGTATCAAACCGCCAGACGAATACTTGGGATCCGAAATAGGGCGTTATACCATACCCGACACGCACGATCCGTCGAACCGTGATCGTTGGGCCATGTCCGCTGACAAGTATTGTTAGCGTGCTCTTGCCGAAGTCGAAACGGAACTGGAGAAATCCGGAGAAAAGCTGAAGTCAAAAGTGACGACGCTGATCGCCGATGGATATCGCCCGGAATTGGATGCAACTCCTGAACTCGACGCAAGACGTGCGAACTATTACCAAGGACTGATCGGTATTCTCCGTTGGATTGTTGAACTCGGTCGTATCGACATTACAACCGCAGTCTCCCATATGTCCCGTTTTATGGCGAACCCACGAGAAGGACATCTCGAGCAAACGTTGCACATCTTCGCGTATCTGAAGAAGAACGATAAATCCGCCATTGTGTTCGACGACACAACTCCTGACTTCGACGAGTCACGTTTTACCCGACCGGATTGGTCTGAGTATTATCCTGATGCTGCCGAGCCGATTCCGCCAAACGCACCAGCACCGCGTGGAAACGCTGTCACCACAACTTGCTTTGTCGATGCTGATCATGCTGGATGTCGTGTCACACGGCGCTCTCAAAAAGGAGTCCTACTGTTCTTGCAACGAGCACCGATCATGTGGTACTCAAAACGACAAAACACTGTTGAGACGTCTACATTTGGCAGTGAGTTCGTGGCGATGAAAACTGCCATTGAAATGATTGAAGCATTTTGTTATAAGTTTCGAATGATGGGTATCCCGTTGGATGGAGAGACAAATGTGTTTTGCGACAATGAATCTGTGTTTAAGAACTCGATGCAGCCGGAAAGTACCCTGGGTATGGTACAGTGGTAGTACATGACCGGCCCTAGGTCAACGCACTGGGTTCGATTCCCGGCTGCCCACTTTTTAAGCGTTTTTCTAGACTATTCTAGCCTAGCTATGTAGTGTATGTTCATTCCTGCTGTTAGTTTACTTACTCGTTCCCCCTTAGCGGAAGGGCGAGTCCCGCTCGTGAATTGGTAGAGGTACATTCGCATACTCGCCCTCAAAGCGCGACATGGATTTCTCGATTATGACAAAAAATCCATTTTCTTCTCTCATCAATTCACCGCATCCACCACCGTGGGTGGAGGTGAGAGGACCTACCATGTCAAGTCTTCCTCATCCCACAAGCGTCACCGTCGGTCGCAACATGAAGTTAGAGAGCGTTATGGTGAAGCCGGGACGAAAGCAACGTCCATATCAAGCAGTATTGAAGGCGCCAGCAAGGACACCATTATCGCCGAAACTCGACCCTCCGCGTCGGAACCCACTGCTCCTTCTCCAGCGTCTGTTACAAAGGACGAACGTTCCCCTCCGACCGATCCAACCTCACCCAACTACCCCGATATTCCTGAGCAGGATTGGGATCCTACCGATGACGAGGATGGTGGCAAAGAATATCAAACTCCTAGTGGTGGTAACGACGATCACCAGCGAGCCCCCAACATCGCCCAACCGTCCGACACCAGCTTCTCTGAACCGTCCACCCTCCTTCCCAGTGGCAATGCAAGTGACCTGTCCATCATTCCGTCCACATCCGACCGCAGTAACCTAAGGCATTCCAGTTCATCTGCACAACAACCAGCGACCTTTTCTGCAGCTTTCCCACTGACAACCATTGGGCCATCGCCCGCCAATCCTACAACAGTGGCTCAACCCGTGGCGTTGGTGCATTCCAAGGTATCGTCCTTTTGTTTCAATGTTTGGCATTGCCAACATTCCTTCGGACCGATGCAATACGGGACACAATCGTCCCCGCCCAAACAAATGAATCTTCTCCCAGCTATTGAAGTGCAATTTCGTCGCCCGCCAAACGAAATAAACACCACCATCCCTCCATCCGACAATACGGCACCGTCGTCGCCCCTCTCCGGTACCTCCAACCCACCCGTGGATCCCCCTCCCCAGACCATCGATACTCCTCTTGTTCTAACACGTGCACCATCACGTGCACCAGTACAAGGAAAGAAACCACCTCCTCCAAACCTCAACGTTCAGCTGAGGAATGTCACGGAGGGCTCGTTCCTTATACGTTTGCGTCGGATTGCTCCCCTTCCATGTACCAATCCTGGTCCTGCGTCCACACAGCCTCCGTTAATCCTTGTCACCGAAACTCATGATAGCAATCAACACTCGACCCTTACCCTTGTGAAAAACAACTGTGCCCAAATCATGAAGAGGGCAAAGAACTACACCCTACTGGCTTGTCCAACCAACGGCGTTTTAAAACCACAAACACCAAACGGAAACGCGACGAAGTTGAGTTATCGGCTTCACAGAAGTAAGCAACAACAATCCATCAAATGCGACAGACGCTGCACCAGCACCCTTGCAACTTGTCACGTCGTTTGCCTTGCGGACACTATTGTTGGAGGATCTGTGGTTCATCAAGGAAAACCTGCCTATCGTCCTTTTCTTCGACGACACTACCCTGCCTCCAAAATATTCCAAGAAATGGACCAAGGTTCGCGACAAGACGAATCAATCGCATTATGTTCTGATTGTGTCCTGCCAGGGTCGACAATACAAGCAATTGATTGCATGGGTACATAAGAACGCAGACGTCGAAAGCGTTACGGGTTCCAAAACATACGACGCTGTTGTGGAGGCGTTGTCAGAGTATCACCAAAAAGGAGTTCGAATCTGCTTTCCCATTTTGTCATCAGATGGTGAGTAACCTACTGTCACCCCCCAGTGATTGCTTTCTCTAGCTCTTTACGTGGTTTAAACTATTTTCATTCCCGCAGAGTATCTTTGTCAAGGCAGACTACCATCCACCGGACCGCAATTGGCTGTCCCATTTCAGGGCATTGAAAGACAGTGGCGACGACCAGGCTACCCTGCTACATCGTCTGGTTCAGGAAACGACCGGCGATCGGTTTCTACTTTCGGAATTGAAAGGTGTGTGGGAGCGTTGCAAATACAACTATAAAATGGCACACGCAAAAGACGATTATCTCCGGGGTATTGGAGAGGCAAAAGAGGAAGCTGCGAACGCACCCCCTCCACTTGTTTTTGAACCAGACGTCGTAAAACCCTACTGCGATTACATGGACGAGCGCATCTTGGAACGAATGGAGGACTGCTTCGAACGCTTCACAAACATTTTTGAGAAGTTTCTGCCCGAAGCCGAAACCGGCTCCCTTGCAAACGACTTTGAGCAACGCCTTCCCTTCCATTACAAAACGTTAATGTCATGCAACGGATACAGCAGCAGATTAGAGAATCTCGAGATGTCTGACGCCAAGTCCGGTCATGCGTTGATGCTTCGTTTACGCTTTTCATTGGACGTCTTTTGCAATTTATTTTGAGGGTCCGAAAACAAAACAATCATCGACTTGTCCCCTTTGCTATGGCATTTGCTTTCACTTGCCACACAGATACCAGTGTGAATGGGGTTGTCCGTATCCAAATGGACGATGGAGCGCAGAGTGCAAAAATGGCTGGATTCCTACGAAAATCAAAGTAAGCGTGCCATTCGTCGGTGCACTAACTTACTTTGTGTTTTCGACAATCTACAAGCCGGTCGACGTCTACAATTCCAACAAGGGCAGAGTTCGACCTTCACACGGGTGACTGCCCGTTTTTCCCGATTTGGTGCTCACCTACCTTGAGCGCCCCAACTTGTCTTTCATCCAACAACCTACGTTCGAATTACAAACAAGTAACCAAAGGCTATACGATGTGCTTCTCTCTGTTTGTTACGGAACTTACAAAACCGATACAAATGAACATGGCAATCCATTTGATTTCTCTGGAAAGCGGGTTCGTGTCTATCAAGACCTACGCAGTGAAGCTCTGGCAGCATTCCTAGCAAAGGATTCTTACGTAGAGTTCCTCAACCGACAAGTCAGGGAATCAAAAGACTGGTTGTTGGGTTTTCAGTGCAACTATTTGTTGCTCATGCGAAAGTACATGGCATTTCTGGAGGCGGAACAACAGGGTGACAGTCTATCTATGGAGGCAGGTGTTGTGGAGTACCAGCCATATTGGTCCGTTACCAAAAAATAGGTCTCCTTCAAAACACAACTACGCTTGATAGAGCTGTATTATCACAAACTTTCCATCTCAGTTTTACAACAGCTCCGGCTCAACCGTACCAAAAGACAGAAGACAGGAAGCTGTCGTTCGATGTACACGAAGGAAAGTTCATTGGATAAAATAATGGAGCGACTCATGCCCTTAAAAAGGGCATGAGTCATAATGGAACGGAGACCGCGTTTGTGCAAGTGTCTAAGATGCTTACTGCCTGTCAAAGGGCGAAGCATTTTGTCTAGATTTATACTCGAAGTCGCATCGACGCGGAATATGAGTAGGCAGAACGGACAGCCGAATCCCCTTCATCACCTTCCCAAATAAACAGTCCATTGGAGCCGAATTGCAAGGGACCAGGGACTATCCCCAAACATGCACAAGATATAATCAGAAACGCCACCGAGTTGATGTATAATGAACTCCGAGATCCCTATGAGTCATCGCAATACAATTCACCGTTCTGTCATGTCATGGACCAGGACTCATGGTCAAAATGGCTGGTTTGGTCAAAATGGCTGGTTACAATGTCATTCGGGAACTTTCACAACTACATGCCTTTCTTCCGACATTGTTATAGTGCTATGATGTCATCAAAGTACACCCCGGTAACATAGGTATAGGGAATCGTACTTTTTCACCTTATCGCATCACAGTCGTGTTAAAATCAGTAAACCAATAGTATCGTATCACAGTCGTCACAGTCGCGTTAAAATCAATAGATCAATAGTATCGCACCACAGTCATTTTTGATATGTCACACGTAAAAAGGGCGCACTCTTGAAGTTCTTGAAAAACCGATGTTCAGGAGCAACAGAGACATCAATGGACATCGAGAGAATGGGCACGCGTCAACACGAATTGAAGCAAGCATCTGACGAGGACCATGGTTCGAACAACAATAGCGGGTGGAATGAAGCGAAGGGACAGTCCGGATTCAATGAGCGTTCCAACAATGACTCAGACAGCAGCAGCTCCGGTAGCATGGAAGAGTCCAAATAGTGATAGTTAACAACCTCCTGTCCCCGTTGTTGTTTCGCTAAAACGCCCTCCACATCAGTCAGGTGTTGCGGATGACAAATCCATAGATCATGATTTTTCTGACTCGGCAGAAGAAGAAGATGATGATGACGATTCCTGATCGTTGTACTGTTGTCATTGTTTAGGATAACGCTTAGACGGTCGCTTCCTTTTCTTTCCACGCGTATCATCGTTGGATTTTTTCAACTGGTCGAGCAATGGTCGTAGCAAAGCTACGTCATCCTCATCCAAACCCTTGGATCTTGACTTCTTCCTTACTTTCCTGGCCATGGGGAACGTAATCTGTTGGAAGAGCTACCACACTGTCGTCTCCATCCACAAGCTGTCCAAACTACTAAACTGTCGTTTGCGACAGACAGATTACGTGTCGTATTGAATCTTGAAGGAGAAACCACCAGGAAAGAAGAAGATAGACCGTTTCCTTGGATTGGAAGAGAAGAGGTGATTTGCTGTCTGATGTTTGGTGTGACAGCATGAGTGTGACAGGGTGACCCGGTATCATAACCCATTGGAATGATGAAAGATACACGTGAATGTGTCATGTTACACGTGTACACATGTAGTTACACGTGTATGTGTTAATTTGTAGTAGACAAATTAGAATAAAATTAAGAAAAACGTGAGTTTGAGTCTCTTGTTGAGCAATATGTCAGATGGAAATTTGACAGGTTAATCTGTCGGATCAGACAAATCAACACACGGTGAATGGTCGCTTTTAAGTCGCAAGAAAAGCGATGGAGGAAACGAATGAGACAAGTGGGGGAAATTTTGATGGAAAATTGGAAAATGTGGAGGAGGTGATTGCAATGGATTCCGGGTCGATTGATGCCAAGTTTTGGTCATCAACAACAAAAACATAACAAGAGCAATGATAATGGAGCAGGGCATCAGATGAGGTTACTTACAAGAGACAAACACGGCCAAAAAGAGTGAAGGTGGGGAAACCAAAATTTGTTTTTTGCAACTGATGAGAAGTGAAAAACCAACGAGACTTTTATCGCTAGGAAAAAACGCTCGGTATTTGAAGTAGACGGATTAAACGTAATTTTCCGGGTTATCGAACTGTGGATTGCGGTATTTGTTGGGTGACAGCACCCCTGTCGTAGGATTACAATGCTTGCCCAGGTATTTGAGCCACATTCCGTCGTGGCTTTCCCAGTCAGCAAGACTAGACAACTTCTTGGGTGGAACTGGGTCATCTTGACCATCAGTTGTCGTGGCATTCGCGAGTTCCGTTACGCGTTTCATCCACTTGACAATGACAGCACCTTCAAAAGTTCCAGCAGTAAGAGTCTCTCCACGGACAGAACGGTACTCCAACCAACGACGGAAGCCTTCAAACTTGAGGTTGGCTTGGTACGGAAAGGTAACGTCGTCAGGATGATTTGTCATTCGAGACAAAGCCTTCAGCATGGGCTTCACTTCGTTGATGGGAAAGGCAAGAAACTCAGTGGTCGTGCTAAAGCCCTGGTCCGTAAGGACGGCGACAGTTGCTTGGTTATATCCACAGCGGCCCAAGGCAGTACGAAATGCATTAGCATCCATAGTAGCAACGAGGGTAGAGGAGGGAAGATAGGAGATAGAGAGATAAAGGCTTCACGTCTTGCAGAAATTTGCGAAAGTGAGAGTGAATGCATATCTCAGTGAGATAATCTGCGACATTAAAAAATAGCGAGGCATCGACCGACGCTGTCCAAGCCAGCAGGCTCATTTAAATATCGTTAACGCTTTGTAACGATTAGTTAGGCATACAATCGCGTGAGTAGACGGCTTATCGCAAAAACCTCCCAAAGCGTTGATCAGGCGCTTGCCCTCCGGCTTATGTGGGAAAAACAAGGGGACAACAAGGACAACATGACAAAAAAAATTACAAGTTCCCCCGCTCATCTACGCACATGGCTTTTATGAACAAAGAGGTATATCCGTTGTTGCCCGAAGGCTCAGGTTACGGCCTCTCTTGAGAAGAACATGCACTTTTACCAGCGGGGAAACGTCTTGTACCATACACCCCAAATATGGCGGCCCCCAGAAATTGATGGTCTTAACTTAAAGCTGAGTCTGAGGGGATTCGAACCCCTTACACGAACCAACAGCAAACTTTTTTACCACTAAACCACTGCGGCTCTACATGGTGGGTCTGATAAACTGAATAAAACTGACGGTCAGACGCAAAATACGGCTTGCAACAATCAAACTATCAGAAATTATGGCAACTTAACTAGGGGGTGCCCCATAGGGGGCGATCGCTCACGGAGGGGCCAAACAGCAAGCCCCGGGCCAAATAGCGAGGGCCCGTCGCATTTTATTCAATACCATCTCTGTCAGAAGAAGATTGAAATTGTCCGTGTCAAAACAAAACAGTTCATGTTTGACAGGGTTGCAAACACTCTGGTACACATGAATGATTGCTGGAGGGCGGTTTATTCGGTTGGAATTTCTCTTATGTTTGATTAAAGGCTTCGTCTTCTTGTTAGCCTGAGACATGGTTGATTGTTCTGGAAGCAGCAATGGATGGAAAAGGAGTAGTGTCGTTGTGAGAGATAACATATGGGATGTTGAACGATGAGGATGTTGGATGAAGATCTAGGGGTTGAGGTAATCCGTGACTGAACCCGACAAATCAAATGGTCGCAGAAACATGCAATCATTTGTTCCGACAAATGATTGCATTGCATTCAAATGTCTTTTGCACTGAAATGACGTGTAACAGATCCGACTACCTTCAGTCTCTGGAAAATCTTGCTGAATCACACAAGAACAGTAAGCAAGATTCCGTCACTTCCACTGCAATGATTTTGGTGGATCCCTTGCCGGATAGCATTATATCGTTGGCAAAGCGTACTTCAGAATATGCCATGATAAATTCTGGTAAATGACTTGACCCAAACTATATGAACCAAGCCTTCTATATCCGAGCAGCTGTCGGGGAACATGAAGGAATTGTTGATTTTCATGTGGGTTCCGGGCCAGCGTGCAGTTCACTGTTGTCCGAGTCATCAGAGAACAAATTTTGATGCGCCAAGTCCCAAAAATCATTGAAAACATTGGTGTTTTGATTGGACAGTTTGATTGCTATGATTCCACACCACATCTATTCTCTAAATGTGAAGGTGGATGCTGAGGGTGCGGACTTGCAGGTCCTAAAGAGTGGTGGCCAATATCTCTCCAGGATTGATACAATTGGGATTGAATGTTCGTCATCAATGAGTAACCGTTCACTTCGTGAAGGAGAGTGCAAGTCTCATGAACCAGCTTCATTCATGGAACAAAAGGGTTTCACAGTAACTTCTAGAGATCAGGGTGATCTTGTTAACATGTTTTTTGTAAATCAGCAGCGTGATGGTAATAAGGGAAAAACCTTTATGTTGCCTCCACTGTTGCGATCTCCGAGTTTGACTTTTCAGATGTTTTACAATGAACTCATTACTTCTCAATAAGCAATCAAAATAATATGTGTAAATACAATACTCTGCATGTTGTTCGCGCAAGGGGGACCCCAAAAACACACAGATCTGTCTTGCTTCAGTCGATACCTTACGAGCAATTAAAGATACTATAACGCTAAGGGCATGAGCAGTCGTTGGAATAGAATAGGAACAAATGAGCGTGACTCATGCAGTCTTATTCGTTGTACGTTTGAACAAATCTGTGCAGCCGTAAAAAACAGAAATGGCAACAAAAAGGGAACAAATATAGAAAATATAGCGGTTTGGCGCGCCCACGACAATGGCTTGCGTGAAGCGGTTTGACTTTTTCGCCCGTCATCCGTTCACATTGTTGACGCGCGTGCAATTGTACAATACTACTGAATAGTCAGATTGTACATATGGACAAGCGAGACGTCTCGTGACTAAGTGCCAGGACTGAATGGATCCACTTTTGTTCTGGAAGAGACTGTGCACAGATTCGCGAAATCTGTGCCCAAAAAAAGAGGAATAACGCAGATATAAATTTTGGTCCGGGTTTGATCCACGCGCTGCACAGCCATTTTCATGGAATAGCACAGATTTGCCGAGTTGTTGCTATTCTATTCCAACGACTACGACCGCTCATGCCCTAAAACCACAAAAGAAAAGAGTCCCAAAAATAGTACCCCTCAGCGGAGGGTGAGTTGGGTCGCACTTCCATTGCATTCCTATACTCACCGCCATGGCGCGAGGGTCCAAAATCGCCAATTTTTCCACTTTCACACCAACCACAACGCATCCACCATGAGACTGACCTAGTCGTTGTTGATACTAAATCAATTTTGCACCTTTTTCAGCTCGGACACTTTCCCCAAGTCTCATTCGTAGAACGCGTTGTCCACCAGGCCCCACTCCACCACGACTTCCACAGACGAGAACGAAACAAATGAAGCGTCACTCAAGACACCCAGAAAAGCAACGAAGTGCCCCCATCCCTCTCTGTCCCTTCCGTCTATACTCCAGACCCTCCCCCCCAAGCTAACAGAGTCCATAAACCTATGTTTTTCGGATTGGCACGGCAAGACCACCCGCCTATGGCAGACCGATGCTTGTGCCGAAGTTCTCCGACGCCATGCGGAGCGCCAAAAAGATATGACTTTGCGACCCTTATTACTCGTTCGCTCAACGGGTGGCGGAAAGTCCGCCGTATGAGATGTGTGCGGTTTTTTAACCGGTGGAATTACTCTCACCATAGTCCCCCTGTTGAGCCTCTCTGCTGATCAAACAACAACAATTCAGCAACTCCGCATACAACAACGCCTCTCGAAACGCCTACATGTCTTCAACCTTCATATCATATGCTCTCACAAGGCGAATGCCACCCTCCGCCACAATTTGACTCAATTTACCCAACAATCCAAGAGCAGGGTTATTCTCTTTTCCTCTCCTCAGAAAATAACGAGAGACCCTTTATGGCAAGAGGCACCTTGTCGCTCTTAGCCCTGGACAAGTGCCACTTATACGCTGCCCATGGCATGGAATTTAGGGTGTAATTCGGAGTCCTAAAGAACATGTTGTTCAGAAATGCAGAAAAACGCAGTCCAAATCCGATTCCCATCCTTTTCATGACCGCTACGGCTTCAGCTACAATGGTCAACTACTTAGAATATCTTACAGGGCTTTCTTACCACCCCACGACCGATTTTTAATGGCCACATTGTCATTCAGGAGTTCACCGCCGAAAGGTCTTCCTCGAATTGAGCTTCCAGGAGTCTCCCCTTCAACGTATCAAGCGCGTCTTGATCAAGCTTTCACGGTCCTCTGGAGGTCGGAAGATGATGGTGTACTCCAATTTGCGAAAGGCGATCGTCCATCTCTACAAGCATTGCAGAAACCAACTCAATATCCAGGGCATACAGAAGGACATCATACTAGTGCACGGTCAGATGTACAGGGAACAAAAGTTTCACAATACCGATCTGTTTGATGGAAAGCCTCTAATCGACAACGCCGGAAACAATCCTCCTCAAGGTGGTGGTTCCAATGGCAATAACAACCCGCGTGGTGGCTCTTCCGCTCCTCTGCGTTCCACTTGGGGCTCTCGTCCTTCTGCCCCAGGTCGTGGCAGTGATCAACACGCCTCTGACTCTGCTGGTGCCGGCAATGGATGGAATGCCGTTCCTGCCAATCCTCCTGCCGTAGCTCCTCCTCCAGGATGCGTTCCTACCATTCCTGTCGATGCTGAGGGAATCCAGCAGTGGAGCGATCTTCGCAATCCTGAAAAGACGGTCCCCGGTACGTCTCACCTTTCATCTTCCTTTTCCTCGTCTCCTGACGATCAGACTCATCACCTGGACATTTTGTTCTCGCAGCAATGTCAGATCCAAACTGGCCCGCCAACGGCTATGCCGGCAGCGCAATCCATCCCGATGCACCCATCAACGAGGTCATCGACCAGCTCAATAAAATCTATGGGCGCGGAATGGACATTTCCCACATCTACGACCTGTCCACCCAAGGAGGTCTTGCTGCTTACGCCCGCGTCTCTATGTCGTGATGACGCTTTTATAAGCGAGGTGATTGATCCTAATAACGGTTACTTGGATAACCTAGATTCTTATGATGAGTTCTACTCCCAATTTCCTTCATCTAGTGATGTTCATTCGTTAGATTCGCCTTCTCGGCCTGAATGCGTCCCACTCACCATCGTCATGGCTCGCCATATTGGCGGTGTTGAGAATACGCTTCCCTTGCGTGCCCTGCTCGATTCAGGCGCTGACAAGACGATTCTTCATTCACGCTGCCTTCAACCAGGCATGATACCGCGGTCTACCGACCGTTCCGTGAACACGACCATGGGAACTCGTTCCGGTGTGTCCGAAATTCTCCTGGAAGACATTGTTCTCCCAGAGTTCTCACGAACCAAACACGTAACCTATCCCTTATGGGTCGACATCTATGATGCTCCCAACAGTCGCTATGATATCATCATCGGTCGCAATTTGCTTCGCCGTCTGGGCGTCCTTCTTGATTTCGATCGTGGGATCTCCTCGTGGGACTCCATTGAAGTCGCCATGCGCGATCGCGATTCATTCGCGACTGAACACGAGTTCGTCTCACATTTCATCGATCTCTTCGCAGATGATGACGTCCTCGGTGACGATTACCTGCTTGATTCAAATTACAAACAGGCAGATCTCGATGAGCTTCTTGCTCAACAGACTCATCTGACGCCCTCACAACAACAAGATCTTCTTGGTGTGTGGCTGAAATGCGGGCGCATCTTTGATGGCGTCCTGCGTGCCTATCCGGACAAAGAGTTGCATCTCGATCTCATGCCCGATGCCAAACCGGCTCATCATCGTCATTATGCGGTCCCTCGCAATATCCATGACACCTTTAAAAAGGAATTGTTTCGGTTTGTCGATATCGGCATTCTCGAACGAGTTGGTTCCACTGAATGGGCCGCTCCTCATTTCGCCATTCCTAAAAAGGATGGACGAATCCGAATGATCTCGGACTTTCGTTCGCTTAATGCGCAAATGTATCGCCGCGTCTATCCCTTTCCAAGGATCGAAGATATCCTTCGACGACGCAAAGGCTACAAGTATTTCACAAAACTTGACATCTCTATGTGTTTTCACACTTTCAAACTCGACGAGTTTTCCAGCAATCTTTGCGTTATCACCACGCCTTTTGGCAAATTTCGCTATCGTCGTCTCCCTATGGGAGTTAAGCAATCCCCAGACTTCTGTCAGGAGCTCATGGAAGAAGTCCTCGCTGACTTTCGCGTTCACGTCAAAGTCTACATCGACGATATCGGCGTCTTTTCCGACAGTTGGGAAGAACATGTCGAGATTCTCAACAAAGTCCTCCAACGTCTTCAAGACAAGAACTTTTCTATCACTCCTCACAAATGTGAATGGGCCGTGCAGGAAACCGACTTCCTTGGCCATTGGCTCACGCCTACAGGTCTACGACCATGGAAGAAAAAGATTTCCGCGATTCTGGCTTTATCGCCTCCTCGCACCATGAAAGAACTACGTTCCTTCATTGGCATGGTTAATTTCTATCGTCACATGTATCCTCAGCGATCCCATCACTTAGCTCCGCTAACAGCCTTGACCGGCAAGAAGACCTTTGAATGGTCCCCGCAATGTCAGAAAGCCTTTGAAAACGTCAAAGCCATGCTTGCGCATGATGCGTTCATCCGCTATCCCGATCACAACATTCCTTTCCACGTCTATGTGGACGCGTCTGACTATCAGCTCGGCGCTGTTATCATGCAGGAAAACATCCCTGTCGCGTATTTCTCACGCAAGCTCAACCCCGCTCAGCGGAATTACACCACTATGGAAAAGGAGTTACTCTCCATCGTCGAAACCCTCAAGGAGTTCCGCTCCATGTTGCTTGGCTGTGCCGCCTTGCACATTCATACCGATCACAAAAATCTCACCTATTCCACTCTCAACTCCCAACGAGTCCTTCGTTGGCGTCTCTTTCTCGAAGAATACAATCCCATCTTTCATTACATTCCTGGCCAGGATAACGTCATCGCCGACGCGTTGTCGCGTCTCCCTCTTTCAGAGGAGGAGGAGAAGAGTGTCCCTTCCAAGGTCCCTTCCGATGGTCCCTCAGTGTCCCTTCCAAGGTCCCTTCCGATGGTCCCTCGTCTGGACCACGATCCCTTTTCGATCATAGCGGCAAACACTCCGTGTTTCAGGTTCCTCGTGCGCCTAATGATGACCCCCGCTTAGCGTCTCGTGACGCGGATTCTCATGAATCCCCTATTTTCATGGACGAAGAGTTGATCGATGTGTATCTTAATCATCCCGCCATTACGGCCAACCAACCCCTACCGGTTGATTATGCTACGATATTTCAGCATCAACAAAACGATGCCGCCTTAATGGCGTTGGTCCAATCCAAACCTGACTATTATCATTTGCAACCCTTTCCTACGGAAAACCCACAATACAACCTTGTCTGTTATCGACAATCGGTTCATGCCCTCTGGCGCATTCGCATTCCTGACTCGCTTCTCGCGCATACAGTCAACTGGTATCATCTCGTGCTTAACCACGCTGGTTCCACGCGACTCCGCGATACTATCGCCATGCACATGACACATCCCCAATTGGGACTCTACTGCGATCAAGCTGTTTCGAGCTGTCCGACCTGTCAACGGTCGAAGGTCGTTCATCGACATTACGGAGGATTGCCTCCTCGTGAGGTCCGTGGTAATCCCTGGTCCGACATTGCCGTCGATCTCATCGGCCCCTGGACAGTCAAAGTCCATGGCATGGCCCTGACCTTTCAGGCTCTGACGGTCATTGACACTGTCACCAATTTTTGCGAGATTATCCGCATATACGATAAAACCGCTCGACACGTTGGTCTCCAACTCGAGAATTCATGGCTTTCACGCTATCCTCGCCCTGTTCGTTGCCTTTTCAATCAAGGCGGCGAGTTCATCGGCCATGCGTTTACGCAAGTGCTTCGTAATCATGGTGTCAAGCCAGTGCCCCTAACGGTCAAAAATCCACAATCCAATGCCCTATGTGAACGTCTTCATCTGACGATTGGCAATTCGTTACGCGCTATCGTTAACTACGAGCCGCCGCAAAACATTGATCAGGCCGCTCTCATGGTCGACACTGCTCTGCAAACCGCTGCATACTCTGCACGCACTGCCTTTCACGGTAGCCTCAAACATTCTCCCGGCAGTCTTGCGTTCCACCGCGACATGCTGTTCGATATTCCCATCCTTGCGGACATGGAATAGATTCGTCAAAAACGACAAATCATCGTTGACGAACGACCTCGACTCGCAAATCGCTCTCGCGTCTTTCATGACTACAAAATTGGAGATCGCGTGCTCATCCGCGCTACCAATCCGGACAAATTGGCACTTCGTACCAGTCCCAATCCTTTCACTATCACACGTGTCCATTCCAATGGCACCGTGACCATTCAACGTGGTCCCCACGTTACCGAGCGCATCAATATCAGGCGCCTCATCCCTTACCGTGTGTGACATGGGTTTTACTGCCGTTGGCCTCTGGCCATCAAGCTTTCCCATGGCCCGCTCGAACTTCCTAGGTCCGACCAGGGAGAGGTAGAGTGCGGTACCCGGACTCTGTCCCGCCACGACTCCACGTAAACATGACTCGATAGGTCCCTAGTTGAATCTTTGACACCGACGTTCGCATAATTCAGTCCGTCCTTGTCCCGTGTGCAGATGGCTTCTCTGGCCATCGCTCACTTTCCTAGCCTAATTCCTAAAGATCATAATTTTTTTTACGTCCTACCATTAGGCTATCTCCACCCGGGGCCGCTAATGGTCCAAATACCGCTATTGAACTCCACCATCTCCTCTAACCGCTAAACAGCTCCCCTATCCGCTATTTTTGCCGCTATTTGGGGCCCCCAATAGCAGAGGAAAAATAGCGGATAGCGGTAACCGTAGGCATAAATAAATCAACGCATGATGCCAACAGCGTCCCCTTCATTTGGTTCTGTAGTGTTTTTGAATCTCTCCCGCCGAAGAGGTGGCATGGTAGCGATCGCATGGCATCTCTTGGGTTTCATGCTGGTGTTTTTTATGCCTCCTTCATAAAACAATCAAACAGAAAACATCGGTCGTGGGTCTGTGTATTCTGTTGTGTTTTTGAATCTCTCCCGCCGAAGAGGTGGCATGGTAGCGATCGCATGGCATCTCTTGGGTTTCATGCTGGTGTTTTTTATGCCTCCTTCATAAAACAATCAAACAGAAAACATCGGTCGTGGGTTTGTGTATTCTGTTGTGTTTTTGAATCTCTCCCGCCGAAGAGATGGCATGGTAGCGATCGCATGCCATCTCTTGGGTTTCATGGTTGTGTTTTCTATGCCTCCTTCATAAAACAATCAAACAGAAAACATGGGTCGTGGGTCTGTGTGGTCACCTGAAGAAAAGCGCATTGCTGCACTTGCGTGGAAGAGGGCCTCTGCCGACCCTATTTCTGGTGCTGACCAGAAAGCTGATATATTCCGTGAAAAGGTAAAAGTAAACATTGCAGCACTCGCCCCACATGGTTGCGACAAACAATGCTACCACTATCGCTCCACCGCGTCCATTTTTGGACATTTGCGTGATAGAGTTTTCGCAGACATCCAGAAGTTCAACAGTGTGTTGCGGTTGGTCGAAGGAGCAAATCTAAGTGGTGTGGACAAGCAACAGAAAATAAACATGGCAGTGGCGATTCACCTCAAAAAAAGTTCGCTTCCTTCCTACCTTTTCAAGAGCTTTGATGCATGCCAGTGGCCCAACTATCTGGCATGGATCGAATTAAAAGATATCCCTAAATTTGCTGTTGCCAAGTCCTCTTCGTCCAACTCTGGAGAGGATGACGACGTGACGGACTCCGTTTTTGATTCCTCAGCAGATGCGGAACAAGTGGCATCTACTCCTAAGCCCAACAGCAAGAGTTGTCCTGGTGGTCGAGACATGGCAAAATCAAAAATGCTCAAGAACAAAAAGACTGATGAGACACGAGAACGGCTTGAAGAAGCAAAGAGACTCCGCCTTGCTATCGAGCACCGTAATAAACAGTTAGAGAGCATTGGGCGTCTGGCACAGCTGAAGAGCGTTATCTCATTGTGTGGTGAGACTCACAAGGACCAAGTTTACCAACTCAAGCAACAGCTTCTTGAAGAAACCTTGCGCAAATATGGACAAAACCTGTCTAGCGCTGGTGAAGGTGAAAAAGAAAATGAACCTGGTACAAACGAAGGTGACAAGGAAAATGACCCAGAAGAAAGCACTTACTCTACAGAAATTATAGACGGCGATGAATCTGAAGTGGCGGTTGCACTCAACCAGCTTGCAACTAGTATTTAGTGATTAACCTACCCGTTACGTTTAGACCATGCATGTTCAATCAGGTCGCCTTTTAGGGATATTTTTTGTTGCGAGTCCTGGATATTCTCCTGCAAATGAGCATGCTGGAGAATGGCTTGAATTCCACTTCCTCCGACAGCACCAACTTCCTCGGCTGGTGCACCAAACAACGACACGACTTCATCTGTCTCGGCATTGAACGCCATGTTTTCGCTATCGACATCCATCGGATCCGTGCCACGTCCATGCTCGACACACATGTTGTGTAGGATAATACAACAATCCAACACATCTCCAATTTTTGATCGGGTCCAGAACCGCAGAGGTCGCTTGAGAATATGGAACCTCTTAACCAGAACACCAAAACAGCGTTCAATGTCTTTACGGACGGCTTCTTGACATGATGAAAAATACTTGAGCTTTTCTTCATCAGAGCCCTGACAGGAATCAATGAAAATGGACCAGTCTGGATAGATACCATCCACCAAGAAGTACATGTAGTCTCTCCAATTTGGTCCTATCTTGTATGGAGCGGGACACGAAAAATCAAAGGAGCCATTCACCATTGCGCCAACTATGGAACTCTTATCCAGAATGTTTATGTCGTTCAAAGTCCCTGGTTGCCCAAAAAAGAAAAACCAAATGTACAAGTCAGGATCACAAATTGCTTCCAATACAAGAGTGGTGACACCCTCCTTTCCACGGAATTGCCCTTCCCAAGCTTTAGGACAGTTTTCCCAATTGAAATGCTTGCAATCCCATGACGCAAAGCAACCTGGGAAGTTACGAGCAGCATTTTTCTTCAACGCGTGCTCCTTTTCCGAAGACGTAGGTTGGCGATTTAAATAGTCTTTGGCAAAATGTTGTTTGATAAGGGATAAGAATTGCTCAAAGGATTCATGTAAGACCGACTCAGACAAGCAAAGATTTTCATCTTCCCTGTCATCAGCATCCCCATAAGCAATCTTCCGAAAGCAAGCCACAAGACGCACAAGTGGGTTGATCCCAGGACGTCCATCAAGCATGTAATGTTGCGTGAAGCAACCACTACCATAAAGTTGGTTGTATATCTGATTGAAAACTGCGCGGGGTAATCGGAACCGACGCTCAAAGTCTGCCTCGTCGTAGATGGAGTTTTCTCCATCAAAGTAATTGCGCACCAATCGCTTGTACGCTTCGTCAAAGTCACGACTCTTGTTTGGTGCCTTTCCTTTAGGCGAACCACCATGTTGGGTGCTAGTATGTTGTTCCAGGAGGTCAGATGCAACTGTAGAAGCTACACCAATGTCAACATCTGCCTCCTGTTGGAGCAGCTCCAACAGTTCATCCAACGAGTCCTCCATCTTTTTTGAGCAAACTTTGGTCTGTTCTTGCTGACTATTGTTTGATGACCCCTCTCCCCTCTCATTCTTTAAAACCGAAACAAGATAGGGCATATGTGAATTTGCAAATGCCTTATCAATAGCGGCACTGTTGTATAACGGAGATCGTGGAGTTCATTTCCTCTTGGCTCCGCTAACCCGCTATCCGGATAGCGAGGCCAATCAGAAAGCTCGAATACGTCAGCATAGCGGCGCTCGGGTGGAGATAGCCTTATGCATGGGTATGGCACCCTAGCCCTACTATTACTATTGAATCTATCCGAGGACATACACCGCGCGGCCGTTCACACGATTGAATCGATCTTGCTCATACTCCTACGAGTGACGAGTGATCGCCATCGCTGTATCCATCAATTAGATTCGACCAGAACAAGCGAGATGAATCCAAACAATAGTAATCGTCCTAATCATCCCCTTCAGGAGCCCTTGCTCTCCTCGGAATATGAGTCGCATCATCAACAAGAAGAACGACGACATCTTAACGGACAGGAGGAAGCCGCACCCGTAGTAATCGAGACAAGATCCGGTCCGTCGTCCAGTCCACAAGATTTGGATGGATCTCTTTCCACTAAGGCGAATACGATTACCTCCATACCTACACCTCCTTTAGCTACTGAACAACCAGGTCCAGGTCTTGTATCTCCCGACAATGATTCAGATTCGTTGCTTGAGGCGGTGTTGACGAATGGTCGGTTGGTTTCCGAGACTTATTACAACTTATCTCTCTTCCAATGGGGACTGCTGATTGCCACCACTATCCAGGCATTTTTGATACGAGTCTTGGTGCATTTACAAGTGATTCTACATCAATACGAACACATGGATCGCCGTCGGTTGCACGCCTTCAACTTTTTTCTCGATGTGCTGCGTCTCGTGGTTTGTGTCGTGTTGGAAATCTGGGAACAAGCGAAACAAGAGTTTCAACAGAACCGTCTTCGTACTCTGCCTGCTTCTTGGTCCTCCCTCTCGTCGCTCTGGTCTACCGCCACATCCTTATTGTATCAATCCCTTGCACTGAATTTTGTACAAAATTACAAGGATGCCCTCAAACCGGCAGTGGTGGTGTTGTTGACGCTGATTGAAAGGCATGCAATCTATCAATCCTTTTATTACTTGCCATTTTTTGTTGCTGAGTTAAGCTTACAAGGTGTCCTGGTGGGTGTGGCATGTTTGTGTACCATTGTGTTCCAGTATAGATTTACTCGACATCAATGGCTTTGTTTGTGCTCCTCCCTGATTGGAACCTTGTTGGCCAATCCTGTTCATGGTGGAGTTAGGCGTTATGGAAGTTGGCTGAAGATCGTAGTGACTGGCTTGTCCTGGGTGCTGTTGTCGATTGCTGCTGGAGCTGGTGCTGCGGTTTATTGGGAAAGAATACTGAAACAAGATTTGGCGTTGGCACGTGCCTCGCCCCCCTCGGCATCCTTGTGGATGCGATCCATTCAATACTCTGTCTATGCTGGATTGATTAATCTTGTTCAAACCATTTGGACACCGAAATCAATACCCTTTGACGAAGAAGATGATGAGAGTGAAAGTGAACAAACGGATGAAACTTCGAGTGTGATTCTTTGGAGGTGTTTCTTTGTCCCTCTCTTGTCCATGGGTACAGTTTTGATGATGGCTACCTTGAAATATGTCACAGCTCTCCACGACAAGTTGTGTTTGGTCCTAGCCTACGCTTTGTCAACGGTTTTGACCTTTTGGTTTTGGGGATATGAAACCACCTCAACTGGAACCATGTACGTTAGTGTTGCCACTGTTCTTATCTCAACCTATTTTTTCGGTGTCGCTTGGCCACCCTCCTGTCCACCCCAACGGCCTCCTGTCCCATCCACAGCCACATCACAAACACCGCCACAACCGCCTCAACGACAGTGGGTAGACGCAGGCCAACGACAGCAAGGGTACGATCCGGCAGGAATTGCAACAACATTCGCCGTAGAGAGAGGTGACTTTGCCGGGAGTCAGGTCCTACCGACCAATGGACCTGTCTACCAACCTGTTGCTGTCGTAAGCGATGAGACTGTTGCTGTTGAGGGAGGGGGAGACAAGGAGGATGCTGCAACGGAGATTGGCAATGTTGCCAATGGAACCCCATGAGTGAAGAAAGCAGAACGGCCACCCGGAAATGTGTACTTTTCGATGAAGTACCAAACTAGGTGTCATTTCTAGGCCTCATGATTTGTCTCAGAACTCGTCTCCCATGTGCACCTCCATATCCTCTGTATAAGTGGCTCACAGACTTGTCATTTATTGGTGAAGGCTGCTCCTCAAACAAAAAGTCACACGAAACGTAGAATGAGAAGTTAACGCCTTTAGTACTAAAGTTGACATACTACATACGGAGTTGAGGATCTTTTTGGTTCTGCTGTTGCAACCTTCATACAGGGATAGGCTTTACAATTCTTCCTTTGCATCATTGGTTCCCCTACTTCCTGTGGCCTCATTATCTGAGTTCAGGGTTCCCTTACCAAACACGGCTGGATTATCTGCTTGATAGTCAAAATCTTTTGCCACATGCCCCTCCTTATCTTTAAGAGAGGCATCTGCACCATTGCTGAGCAAAAAGTCCACCAATGCCGTGTGATTGCTCAAAGCTTCTTTAATTATTGGTCCAGTACCACCATCATCCTGTTCTTCTTGTACTTCCTCTGTACCTTGCTCCTGCGAAGCCTGCTGTTGTTCCTCATAGTACTGTTCGTATCGTTCCAACAGGGTTTGTACTTGGTTCTTGCCATTATACGCAAACATGAGCGCGGAATGCCCATCTTGGTTTTGTTCATTCACATTGGAACCATTCGCAATCAAAACCTTCACAATGGATAAATGCCCTCGTGCAGAAGCTGCCATTAACGCCGATGTCCCATCTTTGTCCTTTGCATTCCCATTGGCACCAACTTGAAGCAGGAGCGATACAACAGCGTCATGTCCTTCCGAAGCGGCGGCAATCAGAGGAGTTACACCTTCATCACTGGCATCGTCCAAGAACGTGCTACCATTGCCGCGAGACTTGTGAGCATCCACAAGAACACGAACAACGTCCACCAATCCACGATGACTAGCTTGAAGCAACGTCGAGACAAGTTTGGCATCCTTGTGATACAAATCTGCTCCTTTCTCAACAAGCACTTTGGCAAACTCTTCATTCTCTACCATAATGGAATCAAAGAGCAAGTTGTGTTCCACTCCTTCTTCATCGGTAAAGGGCATGTTCGGATCAGCGCCTGCCTTAATCAACGCGATCGCTACATCGCCATAATTGCCTTTGATTGCCAGTGTCAAGGCAGTTCGTCCTTCCGCATCTACCAACGTAGCGTCAGCACCAGCATCCAGTAGCGCTTGTACACATTCCAAATGCCCTCCTTGGGTGGCTACAATCAGTGGTGTGACATCGTCAACATGGCGTTCATTTTCGTTTTGTTCAGTGGTACCCGATTCCAATTGATGTTGCTCTAGCTTGGCCAAGTACTCCGGTGTCGCCTTGGACCGGACATTTACGTGCGCTCCGCGATCCAGGAAGAATTGAACACATGGGGTATGGCCACCCGCAGCCGCAAACATGATTGGGGTGCCCCCAGAGAATGACATGCGATTGATTTCTACATCAGCCAAACCAGCCTTTTCCAACAAATCCCACATGTATTCTTGCCCTTCCATTACGCAAGTGGAAGCGATGCCCATGAGCGGAGATACTCCATCCTCGTCCTTCGCATCAATGTTCGCACCAGCTTCGATTAATATTTTCATGGCTTCCACTGCCCCTCCAGATCCAGCTTCAATCAAGGCAGTTCCACCACCATTGTGACGCTGATCCACGTCTACTTTACCCTTTTCCAATAGCAATTTTACAACGTCCAACTGTTTGTTGGCCGCTGCATACATGAGCGCAGTCACACCGGTATCTTGACACCCAATCGAAGCGTCAGCACCATAATCCAACATTGCCTCGACGGCGTCCTTGTGTCCGTGCGCTGAAGCAATGACAAGAGCCGTAAATCCGGTAGCAGAGAAGTGGTTGACGTATGTGCCACGTTCTTCTGCTGGAATAGACTCCAGCAAAGCCTTCACAACTTCGACATCCCCTTTCTCCGCAGAATTCATCAGGGGAGTCAGTCCTTCCTTGTCCACGGCGGTAGCATTGACACCTGCTTGTTCGAGCAATAACTTGACCATGGAAGCATGTCCACCCACAGCTGCAGTCATGAGCGCCGAAATTCCATCAATGCGCGTATTGGCAGGATCCGCATTGCCCTTGTTCAGTAAGAGTTTGACGACGTCGTCTTGTCCTTCACTCGCAGCTAACCACAGCGCAGTAATACCCGATTTGGCAGTTTCGTCCACCGTGGCTCCATTTTCAATCAAAAATTCAACAATTTTGACATGCCCCATGATAGAGGCTTCCATGAGGGCCGTAATTCCGTCCTTGTCAGCAGCATTAACATCGCTTCCTGCGGTCTTGACTAAGAACTTGCACAAGTCCAAATGTCCGGCGGATGCTGCAGGGATCAAGGCAGTCAAGCCATCCCAATCTTTATCATTGATGCTTACACCATCTTCCTTCAAAATATTCTGGATCATTTTCTTATCGCCATCTGCTGCAGCCGTCACGAGGCGTGCCCCGGGTGAGGCCATGGTAGAAATATCGGAGGCGGAAGCAAACTGAAGCTGCAAGGTTGTGACTGGCGTATCTTTGCCGTCGCAAGGAGCTGTGACTGCCTTGTCATTGACGACTGGAGAGTTTGGTCCTCCCTCCGCTGCAGGCAATCGTGCTAGACATGTTTTTCCATCGTCGGTTAACAACGTATATCCGACTTCGTTCTCACCGAGAATATTCCATCCCTTGGCACCACAGTTACTGCATTTGGTGACTTTGACATCCATCATCTTCTCGATATCTGAGTCCTTGCAACTCTTTTTCGATAAGCAAAGTCCGTCATCCTGCTCGTCCACCACTCCATCCAAAGGTCGTTTGTGAATTTGATAGGCCCCTATGCGTGTCACAACAATGCTGAGAACTACAATGCTGACAGCATCCATTCAACCACTGCACGCAATAAAAAAGAGACTCACCTTGGGTGCCAGTGGCGTACCATAGCGTATCTATGGAGCATCGTTTAAAGACCTCTCCAGCGAGACATAAGGAGTCCGTTGGGTCTTGTAAGAAAAAAGGGGGAGGCATCTTCGAGTCGGATTGTGCCGATATCGATGCGATCAACCACGTCGTGGTGATCAGACTTCCAAGCAAACGCCAAGATTCTCTCATTGTTCCTGAAAGCTTCATTCATTCAATAAGGCAATGAAATAGAGTCAGTGCGTTCCGTAGACGTGAGAACCAACCGACACGTGTCGGTTCAAATGACAAAACAGTTGTCACGCTTCATCAAAATCGCATGTCACAGGATCCATCATGGAGGAACAAGAGCGTACTTACCCTTCAATGTTTTACAAATGAATGAAGCCCTCAATTCCACACAAGTAAGCTTGTCCTTCGGAGAAACGATACTACTGGCCGCTTTTGTCGAGTCCACCCTGATCTGATGGCGGAGATCCTCGTTCGATAACACGACAATGGATCTTTGTTTGTGTGGACACGACGAGAGAGCGAGAGCGTTGAACGAGTTTTTGTCACCCCCTAGCGGGGGTGGTTTTGAGGGTTTAATTTCAGTTAACCACCCCCATCCCTCTGGTCCAAAAACAACCTGTTTCTAGAGGGCCGGCATACGGCATAACGAAATTGCCTTAAAAGCTGGTTCCGTCTCGGACGAGAGGCTGCCAAGAGATCGGCCAATAACCTGTCGAGTCCGAACGAGAAGTCTGGCTAGTAGTCATAACACAACCTATCCTAGTTAATCATTGCCTTGAAGCAGATAGTGTTGACAGTCCATAGCTAAAACCCGAATTTCGACAATGGCTAATTTCACTAGTATCTGTTACGACTATGGACTATGGATCTGTGGACGACTAGGATGGATCTGTGTAGTCAACGGAGAAGAGTTTCTCTCCATTGTTGATGGCAAGTTGCGAGACGATAAGGATGACACGGAAAGCACGGCCATGGGACGCAATATCATGCCGCCACGTTTGACGCAGACAACCCCAGTCCTTGAACCGTTTGTTGATGGTTTCTTGTTGGCTTCGGACTCGTTATTGCATTTTCAGATTGTCTGCTGGATTGCTGAATCCAGCTGGGCACTTGACAAACTCAGGATCTTTGCCACGGTAGCCATCATCAGCCTCGACCCTCTCATTGGGGTCGAGGTGTGACAGAAGACAGTCACGGAAAATTGTGATGTCGTTGTGGCTGCCAGCAACGTATGGCCCATTCAACCACACGACATCCCCTGTCAAAATACACAGCCCAATTTCATATCTGAGGGCACTTTTCTTGAATTTGTGGCTGTAGAACTTGCGTCCGTTCTCAGCCACCCGAAAGTCTGTCCCATCAACACTAATGAGGCAGTCATTCCCTTTGTCTAGCTTATAGCAGTTTTCCCACACTATCTGTAAAGCATTCTCGGAATGTTAGACAATGAAACAAAAACAAACAAAAACCACTGTAGGGAGACTTACCACTTGACTTTCAAGGCGGACAATGGCATCAATGAAGAGCCATGTCCATTTCGAGAACGTGTTCCTGTTGACACCACCAGCCAGAGTGCACAATACTCGTTCCTTTGCATACACCCGAAGGAACATGAGTGTCCAAAGAAGATGGGACATTGTTCCTGACACAGACACCAAGTCGGACTCCACAAGAGCGCACCACAAATTCAAGCAAACAAGAATGCCACACCCAAAATACTGCCGAAACATCCGCTCCTCACTTTGGACGGTCCCCTTTTTACGGCGGAACAAAAGGGAATCGTTGCTCCAGATCAACCGGGCATAGTACAAAAAGTCTTCAGGGTTTGGGGCAGACCAGCGTTGCCGCTTGTTCCCCTCGGCATTCGACGGAGCCATGATGGACAGTTTTTGTGAGAAATCTTGAGGACGAGACACGACTTTTAGGTAGAAATCGTACCTTTCACGATTCACGCGAGCATCGATTTCTCCTTTCTACTTCTACTAGGGACTACAACTGTGGATTAGGGACCGTTCCCCACCGAAAAATTTGAACGGATCCATGTTGATTTCGTTGATAGTGTTACATAGGCAGATGACTTCATTCGTGACCAATATAACACCACTCTCCAGACCTGTCATATTGACTTAGCACGTACATGTCCATTACAGATTAGACAAACAACCGATTAAGCGTAAGAAAGCGGGCCGGTCAGTTGGATGGCACGTGTCAATAATTAATTTTGGTCCTGATGTCAGAAATCTGGTCCCGATCTCGGAATTCGGGTCGATCTCGGAATTCGGGCCAGATCTCGGAATTCGGGTCGATCTCGGAATTCGGGCCAGATCTCGGAATTCGGGTTTTTACTCTCAAATAAAGTATACTTTTGTCGGAATTCGGGTCGATCTCGGAATTCGGGCCAGATCTCGGAATTCGGGCCAGATCTCGGAATTCGGTCTTTCCGTTGAACGGACCAATTATGTTTTTTCAGTTACCGCGCCTGCTTGCAATGCCGTGTGACTGCGAGAGGGAAAGTCAACTCGTTTCTGATTGCAAGCATGCCAGTCACACAAACACAACGGAGTGCTCAGAAGAAGAACTTCACGTCGTTGTCTCGCAATCTCTTGCCGTCATAAATTTTGTGTCTCAATGAAATGAAAGTGGTGCTACCGACCGACAGAGTACCTGCTTGGAGTAAGAAAGACGACGCCAAGCTCGCTGAACTCTTTCGCAAGGGTCCAAGCCACGGTGGAATTTAAAGCAACGACACGTCCGTTAACACTGCGAAGAAAGTCCTTCTCACTCACTTTCCCGAGCGCTGCAAGCCCGACGTCCACAAGGCATACAAGAATTTTGGCCCTCTCTTTCGCGAAAAAGCCAGAGCCTGGAATATTAACCAGACTTTGACAGGGGCACGGAAAGCCCGAGCTGGTAAACGGCGTAAGTGCAAGTGTCCATTGTTGAAAGTTGCTTCATGATTCTAACTGCTTTCTTTCTTTTGTTATAGAATCAGCCGTTGCTGCTGAAGAGCAAAATTGCCTAGAGGTTAACAACCTTGTCGAGGACGAAGCCGAGGAAGTTTTTGACGGAGACTACAGTGGGGCTGAGGAGGAGGAGGACATCTCCATTGATCTTGAAGAGGCGTCAGTTGAATCTGGTGCAGCAGAAGAAGAGGTAGAAGACAACAACAGCGAAATCAACAGCTTCAGCATGGAGGAGGCGGTTCAAGCGTTCAAAAAGATGGGCCTCACCCCGGCCAAGACACCTAAGAAGGGTGGTGGTGGTGCTGCTTTCAAGGAACTGGTAGTAGCGGCTTCACATCCCTACTGTGTATCTTAGTTTGAGAGTTCTAATACTCTGTTCTGTTCTGTGGACATGTGTGTCCCAGGAGGGTCCACAAAGACCTACACTCCCGGGCTGGT
Source organism: Epithemia pelagica (assembly GCA_946965045.2). NCBI lineage: Eukaryota > Bacillariophyta > Bacillariophyceae > Surirellales > Surirellaceae > Epithemia > Epithemia pelagica. The sequence goes on along the minus strand of OX337239.1, from coordinate 2,554,380 downwards.
GGATGATGGCATGGCAGTCCAGGTTGATTCTGTTGTGCCAAACTATTTCTTCCAGAAAGGTCGACTGTTGTCGGCGCATCCTGATCTTGGGCAAGAGGACCATAGGGTCACAGAGTTCAAGCAACTCTGTGACCGGGCCAAACAGGAACATGCAACGTATGAGGGTGACAAACCAAAGTTTGTAGCAAAGCAGAAAGTCAAGTTACCTTTCAAGTGTGTGAAGGAAGATATGCAATACAAACTACAAGCCTTCAGTTCGAAGGACAAAGACTTCACCAAGGAGCACAGGGGTGCTGCCAAGATGTTTGTTTTCTCGATACTCCTCAAGGCCGCCAAGCAACCGGAACGAAAGCGTGCAAACCAAGGCACGGTACGGACCATCGCCCCTTACAATGATTCTGATGACTCCGATGTCCAAGAGGTGGATGTGGATGAGGACGAGATGAGTCATGATGGTGACTACCAGAACTGAATTTTGACCTACGAGAATGTCGCCTCCCCTAAATCTCGGTGGAATGATGTTTGGACTAACGACCTAGCCTTTTGGGACATTGACGAGACCTAGTACGAGAAAGGCTAGCTTACGTAGATAATCAATTAGTAGTGCAATCCGAGACGGAACAAGCTTTTAAGGCAATTTCAACTCATTCCGGCCATCGCGATAACAACACGGACCATGTGTTGCACTGGTTGTTGTGCACCTATTTTGGCACTTCGAACCTGTCGGCCGAGTGTAGGATGCATCTGTATGGCCAAAATTTGAAGGTAAGGCCATTATGGATCAGACTCACAGGCGTCATGCCTCGTGGCACAGGTATACGGAAGCGACGTCTCACAATTTCGAACGAAGCGACTCAAAGGGACGATGTGATACGTATCTTGCAACTGTGGACACTTGTTGAACACAACATACACAACAGTAGTAGTTACGTAGCTTGTTGATGGCAAAACAGCTTCTCTCATGTAGTTTGCGACATCATGGTCTCGTGTCGTGCCGTCTTACATGGTCACTATGTTTCACCTTTTGCTAGAGTGGCACTCATGCACTGTGCCCTTCACGATGCACTACCATGGTACTCATATGAAGCACACTATGGTCGGATGATGATAGGGTGGTCATAGGAGGTCACCAGCAACAACAAAGTTTGATTGTCGTGTTGTTATCGCGGTGGAGGAAATGAAATATGCCGGCCCTCTAGATCCAACCCAGAAGAGATGGGGGTGGCTACACGAAATTAAACCCTCTTAGCCACCCCCGCTAGGGGGTGGAGTTTTTGTCTTCTCGTATGCATCAATCCCCAGCGGTTTATCCGTGATTGAGAAAGAGTAAATCAATCCCGGTAAGTTATAACCCGAACCCATTCTGGAGTAGAATGGCGCGACCCGCAGTTGTCATGTAGAACGATAGAAATTGTTTCCCGCGACCTTTCCTCTCACGTGGAATTGTTTCCCAGAGATTCATTTACAAAAAAATACAATGAAGATTGTAAAACCTTTCTTTCTTTGTATCTTTGGGGAGTATTTAGTATTCGTGTGACGTTAACAACCCAGAGGTATGACGCGCGCCTATGAACAGCACATTTCTTGAACTCCATCGAATCCAGAAAGATCCATTCTGCACCATGATATTCTCAGATGAAGCCGACAGTCTTGTGGCATAAAAATTCATTTCGTCTTGTCCTCTACATTGGTACACCATGACACTTCGATCCACTCTCGCCGTCGTATCTAATCGGATGAACTGCCTGATCCCTTCGCATTATCGCTTGATTCCTAGTGTAAATCGAGGTTCCGGAGCCATGGTTCAACTGTCTCCCACTCGATCGTTTCCCTGGGCCAGAGAAGCACGGTATGCAAGCCTCGACTCGAAACATAATCCGGGCAGTGAGTTGAAGTGTGTGGGTGAAAGGTCTAAGCCGGTCACAGATCCCAGAACATCTGTGACGAATCATGGCCGTAACACAAGATTGGCTGTCTCTACCAATGTCTGGAAGCGGAATCTCGGACGAGACAACCAAGATGCCTGGCTCAAAGGTCCACGTCCTGATTCTTGGTTTACAGGAATTCATCCACGGAACTGTCCTGGTAAGAGAAATGTGACGCCTGAGTACATCACAGATCCGAGCCCTCACTCCTTCTGCGTGTTCGAATATTGGACGATTTCAAAACTCGTTGCCTTCTGGAATGTTTGCACACTGTAGGACTAGACGAGACGGGTACCACTTTGCGATCACTTCCACTTTTGAATTTGTCGGGTGTAACGCGACAGCAGGTTCAAGCGTACTTTGATAACACATGGACTCTTTTTGAAATGTTATTTGCTGGTTTGGATGGGGAGGAAGGATTTTACCGGTGCGTTCCATGAATGGTCGAGCGTTGAGGGATTTTGAGCCCTCCCGATTCCTGCCTATGACACTAACGGATACATTTGAATACAGACCGGCACCACATGGTTTGCGACATCCTCAGATCTTTTATTATGGCCACACTGCTTGTTTGTACGTCAACAAGTTGCGACTTGCTGGCCTTTTGTCGGAACCTGTCAATCCACGTTTTGAATCCATTTTTGAGGTTGGTGTCGACGAGATGTTATGGGACGACATGGACAAAAATGACATGGAATGGCCCACTGTGTTACAGGTGTGGCAATATCGTCAGCAGGTGTATAGGACCGTGAAAGAAGATGTCATTGAGAAACATTTTCTGGTTGATACGCCGGTACATATAAGTCAGGACAGTCCTCTATGGGCACTGTTCCTGTCCATGGAGCACGAGCGAATTCATATGGAAACGAGTTCAGTCTTATTTCGGGAGACACCGCATCACTTGGTACAAACACCAAATTTCTGGCCGAGTCTGCATGAATCCGCTTGGTCACGACATGGAAAAGCATCACAGCCCATACGGGGACGAGATTTTCCAAGCAATGAAATGGTCCATATCACCTCAGAGAAGAATATCCTCTTGGGGAAACCAAAAGATTTCCCCTCGTTTGGATGGGACAACGAATACGGAACAAGGGAGCGGACAGTTCCGCCATTTGCGGCAAGTAAGTACATGATTAGCAATGGAGAATTTTGGGAATTTGTGTCGCATGGTGCTGGATATTCCACACGTGCTTATTGGTGCGATGCGGGGTGGGCGTGGAAATCGTTTCGGAATGCCAAATGGCCCTATTTCTGGCTTCCGACGGGGCCGGAAGGTTATCATGAATACAATTTACGTACTATTTTTCACACCATCCCCATGCCATGGGATTGGCCAGTGGATGTAAGTTTCGACATTGAATGTTTGCGCAAGGTTGGCACCCGAATTTCAAATTCATTTGCTAAAAGGAGAACATCTCATTTTGCATTCAGGTGAACTACTACGAGGCTCAAGCTTTCTGTCGCTGGAAAGCACTTCGGAGCGTTGATATCAATCATGCTCAAACAGCTGTCCCTTCTGGTACATCGAGCAGCACACTTAGGCTCTTGACAGAGGCAGAACATCATGTTCTCCGCCATGATGAGTACAATCTTGAAGCTGCTAGAAAGGGTGTTATTGGTGACAAAGTCATGCATGATTCTGGTCATATTGCTTCTTGTGGGAACTCTGGCGCCAACTTGAATCTGGCGTTTTCTTCACAAACGCCTGTTGATGCATTCCCTCCTTCGTCTTCTGGCCATCATGATGTGAGTGGCAGTTCGTGGGAATGGGTTGAAGATCACTTTAATCCCCTGGAAAATTTTGAAGTTCATCCCCTCTATGATGATTTTTCAACTCCATGTTTTGATGGCAAGCACAACATGATTGTTGGTGGGTCATTCATAAGTACAGGCGATGAAGCCTCGGTTTTCGCCCGATTCCATTTCCGACCACATTTCTTACAACATTCCGGTTTCCGCCTGGTGTCGTCTAATCACGAGCCACCTGTTACGAATCTACCTATTGACAAATCGACGACGGACCGAGAGCAATGCGACGATACGAACCACAATACGTATGAAACTGATGAGAGTCTTCAAATGTACCTCGGTCTTCATTATCCATATTCTGGAGCTACCGAAGGTGTATCTCCAATCATACCACACAGCAATTCACCAGATCACTGCCTATTTTATCCACAAAGGATTGCACAACTTCTCGTATCTCTTTTACCTCGAGACCAAAACACCTCTGCATTGGACATTGGCTGTGCGGTGGGTGGGGCCTCGTTTGAGCTGGCTAAACACTTTCATTCTGTGGATGCGTTTGACTACAGCAAGTCATTCATTGATGTCGCCAAGAAGATGAAATACGATACAGAAGAGGTGAACTTTCGCGTTTCAGTGGAATCGGATATTCATGAACTGGTTCGGGCGGTACATGCTGCTGATGTGAACCATGAAGTTAAGTCGAAACTTAACTTTTTCACTGGAGATGCATGTAAACTGGGTTTGATGAAGTCTCAAGGTTTATTGGGGACATACGACGGACTTCTGATGTCGAACTTATTGTGTCGACTTTCAGATCCAGTCGCTTGTTTGAATGGGTTGGCATCAGTCGTCGCGAAACAAGGGGTTGTCGTGTTGATATCTCCGTTCAGCTGGTTGGTAGATTTTACCCCCCGAGACGAATGGCTCGGTGGATACTATTCAAACGAGAATGAGAATGAAGCCGTGTGGTCAAAGAATACGTTGAAACAAATAATGGAGTCAAACGGGTTCGAAATGATTCATGAACAAGACATACCTCTCGTTATTCGAGAACATAGTCGGAAGTATCAATACATCGTGTCGCACGCTACCGGTTGGAGAAAAAACAGTTGAGATCGAAGGCATATTTTGTCGACGCTCAAGTATTCAGGTCACACTGAGGAGCATCTACCGTGGTATAAGGATGTCAGCTGTGTTTGATACAAGCAGTTCACGCACAAGAACATGCATGCTAGAAAACAGGATGGTGGAGATTTCGAGGATTCTGTTTCTGAGTCAGCCCAGTCAGTGTCATGTTGAATTTCGACTCTGTTGTCAATGTGCACCATATTAATGTCATTTGCTCAGTTCCAGCTATACGTTTTGCAATTCGCTTAGCCGACCACCACGTTACACATGATGTCGCGATCCCTCAGAACGATGGATAAACCTATGATGATTAACAAAACATTCGAATATGGTGAACTTAGGAGATGGTGATTATAGTAACGCAAGTCTAATCCAGTAACTCAATCACTTCCGTTTCTTTCTTGCTCCCAGTGTTCTGTGATCTACCAATGCTGCTAGTTTGATATGATGGTAACGCGGAACTTTGATTTGAATGGCTTCTCTTCGATAACAGGAGTGCATCGACGTACGCACGGATTTCGGCATCATCGGCAAACGCTAGGTACAACGGTGGTTGTTTGAGTGCATTCTGAATCATTCGATGGATTTGAGTCCCCGTCTTCTCTATCGGTACGGGAAAGTTGTTAATCATAACCAGAACGTTTCCCACAGCGAGTACAGGACCTTGATTGACGACCGCATCCTTTGGTTGTGGAGGCGTTTGCAGCACAACTGCCCGTCCATTCAACATGAATGTGGAAAACCCCAAATGAGTTCCAGGAAAAGCTACACGAAAAATTCGACACCCCCTCAAAGGTTTTTGAAATAATTCAGAAGCTCGACCCAAACTGCTACTTGGTCCGGAGGTGCCTACGGCCTCGCAATGGGAAGAAGACGGTTCGTTGTCGCCATCCTCGTCGTCGGAGAGGGGAATGGGTGCATCCAGTGATGAACCAGGAGTTTCCTTCGTGGTCTCCGCATTTTGTATTCCAGTACCACTTGAAAATACTGAATTTTCGTTGACGGTTTTATTTACATCTTCATCATCGTCGTTCAGGCTTTTCAGCATTTGCATTTCATCCTCACCCAATTGCTCTATGGCGTGTTCGAGACTTGCATCGAGAGGAATCAAAGTTGGTCCAATATCATCGCCGCACTTTGGAATACCAGCTTCATCGCCATCTTGCATCAAATCCTTACTTCCGAACAGCGTTTCAAATTCCTTCGCACTTCGGTATGTCTTGTGGATAACCATTTTTTCTTTTTCTTTGCCTTCAACAAATTCGCCGAGCTGCCGGAATTTCTTTTCCAATAGTCTCCACAGGATATCATCCAACGTCCCTCGACCAACAAAGTAGACGCATTCTACTTGTGCTTGTTGGCCAATGCGGTGACATCGATCCTCCGCTTGAATCATGACGGCTGGTGTCCAGAATAGTTCAGCAAACCAAACAGTAGATGATGCAGTCAGAGTAACAGCCACTCCTGCTGCGGTTATTCCCAAAAGAGCCACGCGTATTGTCGGATCAGTTTGGAATTTTGTTATTTGCTCTTGCCGAGCTTTTGGCATTGTTGAGCCGTCAATTCGAATGAACTTCCGAGAACTTGACTCATCATTGGATAGAGAAGCAAGTTTGGAAATGGAATCAAGTACACTGAGATGATGAGCAAATATACAAAGCTTGCCCATGGTAGCGTCATCCAACCACCGATTGAGCATATGTGCAACGACGGGGATCTTTACTTCACCAGTGAGACCGTACAGGCGACTCAAAATATTTGACCGCGTCGAGCTGTCATCGTCGTTCGCAATCGAGAGATTTTCAGAATATCTGGAAGAAGCATCTCCATGCCGGGCCAATCGAGCAAGTTCTCCTTTTCCTTGCCGTAGCTGGTACAAGAGACGTTTGAAATCATTCTCCTGATGGGGCGTTATAACGTTCAAGTGCGTTTTCTGACGAACTTTTGGTTTCATACTTGCTAAAATGTCGTTTTTCAATCTTCGAATCATGACCGTTCCTGTCAGCAATGCATGCAACTCTGCTCGCGTACGTGAGGTGCCATTCTTGGCATAGCGATCCAAATATTCTGCTTCGTTTTCCCACCACCCGTGTTGTTCCGTCCCAAGAATACAAAGTTGTGGCCACAACTCTGCCGGTCGCGCCAGCGCAGGTGTCCCCGAAAGCAAAATGCAGCGGTTTGTTGAACTTAATATAGGTGTCAAAAGAGTGGTTCGTTTCGTGGACTTCCCTTTGAGCATGTGGGACTCGTCAACAATGGCACATTTGAATTGTCCAGGACGCAAATCACCATTTTCAGCTAGAGTAGGGGCCAATCCGTAGGAGCATATCACAATCTGAACGTCTTTGTTGGGTAGTATCTGATCTTTGGATGAAGTCAAAACGTGAATCTGTGATTCTCGTATGAGTTGTTCAGTGGGAGCAGCAGCATCTTTGTTAATATGGCTGTTGATGCCCAACCATCTCACAAATTCACTTTCCCAGTGATACCTCGCGGTGCTGGGAGTTAACACCAACAAGGGCCACTCTTCAGCATACACAGACATACTAGCTATCGCCTGAACAGTTTTTCCAAGCCCCTGAAGAGAACCAAAACAAACAACTGTGAATGGCGAGCGAAAACGATAGAGAACTATTATGAACCAAAGTAAAAGCGTACCATTTCTTGAAATTTCGTGCCCGACCCAGACCAGTAACCACAAAAAAGAGAAAACCAGTTGTAAGTTTGTTTTTCGCAGTATCTGCAAGTTCGCTCACCACAACACAATGCAATCCCTACCATCAGCAATTAGTGCTCGTCCATTTTTGGTTACCACAAAGTCCACTCCTCCGCGCTGAAACGGTGCCAAAGCGGTGGCGAGACCTCTCGGAACACCAACTTGAATGATCGCTTCGACCGACGGATACCCTTTTTCTTGACGTGCACGCTCCAAGGAGGCAATTTGCAATTGATGTTCTGGTATACCAATAACGTGTGTCCTTGGATCTGACTTTAGATAGGCCAAAAAGGCATGGTATGCACCCAAAGGGATTCGCCACCGACCACCTCCTCCGTTTCGCTGTTGAGCAGACTTGTTCAATCCTTCTCCATCTTCATCGTCTTCATCCGCTTCATGACCATTTTCAACTGTGTTGGATTGATCAAATACAGCCTTCCCATGGCCCCGTGATATCTTCCGAATGGGTACCCTGAGTCCATTTAGGGGTGTAGGAGGACTATCAAATCGTACAGGCAACCCTTCAATTGTGAACTCATTCACATTTAGCAAACTCAATTGAAAATGGCGCTCTTGTGGTTGATCAGACCTTCGAGACTGATTCAGAGTAGCAGGATCAGGAAGGAAGTTGTTCCATGTCGGTATAAATCCGTGGGGAAGTCGAATATACTGCGATTGGTGGGGGTAACCGGCATTGGAAGAGGAACTGTGAGCGGAAGAGGAAGAGAACGGTACCATTGGATTGGGCCGTCGATAACTTTGTTCCACACGATTATTTACTCCGACGAGTGGAAGGGAAGAAGTAGAAAGTGCTGGATTTCGGTGGGTAGCTGGTTTTTGCCTGAGAGTGTTCATCCAGTCCGGAACGTGGTTTTTCCGGTATTCGTACGTCTGCCGAGCATCCAGCGTCTTTTGTCGTTTGCTGGGACCGTCATCTTGCTCCTCATCTGAGTCAACTAAATCAATAACTTCTTTGTTGCACTGGTTTTGTAAGGGCAACATGCCATTGATGGAGGAAGCCAACGAAGCTGTTGTTGTTGTTGTGGATGATTCTGGATGATCGTTTTCGGACAACATGGGCGAGCCAAGTCGGGCATGTTGATGTTGACCGGTGGTGGCAGGGGATATGCCGTCATTTCTGGCATTCGTAGTATTCGATGAGTCCTCATTTTGAAGTGGCTCCTTACTAGTCGGATCAGATTTGAACATGGTGGGTGGACTTCCAGAAGACTTGGTTGGATGTTTTGTGCGAGGACAACGAGAGACGAGAGGGTTGAAATGAAACCCCGCTTTACCGTTATCCGTTATCCCCTTCTTTCAATCGCGTCGCGATTGCTCATCGTGCTCCTCACTCCTAACCGCTGGGGAAGAGGAAAGAAGGACCTAAGAGCGACTGATCATCCTTACGAGGCGACGAGACATCTTTCCAAAAAAACAAAATGACCATGCCGATAATGAGAGTTCGTGATGATGGACCAACCCGTAAATGGAGTGCTGTTTGGGCGACATCAACGTTGTTTCTGTTATCCTTTCTAAGCGGCTCTGTTTGGTCATTTTTAACATGCATTACGAAAGCGCCTGGTGCGCTCCTCATGCTTCCACTTTTGGTGAGCGGAGTGACCGTTGTATCTGGGGAAGGAACCAATCCAACCCGTACGACAACCACTGGTGAAGATACAACAACAGCGTCTGGATCGTCAAAATTTCCGTCATCTCCCGGAAAACTGCGCTCTGCGGCGGAAGAACTCTTCTCTGTCGGCGATTGGTCCAAGGCACTGGAATATTTACATCAAGCCGTCACGTTGGAACCAGACAATCATGTCAACTATTACCGATTGTACAAGATTTACCACCGACAACACAACTACTTGAAAGCCTTGGATTCTCTTACAAGTGCCATCGAGATGGCCGCCGCAAAGGACAGGGATGACAGTGACAAGAAAGAGAAAGCACTGGCCGAGTATCGCATCTTGAAAGCGAAACTTTTGATTCAGCTGGGACAATGCCACCAGGCGGTTGCTGAACTACAACAACAAACTTCCCATTCAAATGATTCAATTATGTCTGTCCTGGAAACAGCAACCCAGTGTCACGAAGCTATCCAGGCAGGCGAACGAGCGTTTTTTGAACATCGGTACAGTGACGCCGTTCGGGCATACTCGAATGCTTTGCAATTCGTAGAGGATGGATCAGATTTGTTGTGGCCCAAGGCTCAGTCTTTGTATAATTTGGGAGATTATTATGGTGTTGTGTCGGATACGGCAAAATTGCTCAAGTTGCAATCACAACACTTGGACGCACTGCACCTACGCGGTATGGCCTTTTATCGATTGGGCGAACACGAACAAGCAGTCTTGCATTATCGAGAAGCTCTCAAATCAGATCCGGAACACCAGCAATGCAAAGCAAGTCATCGATTAGTAAAGAAACTTGAAAAGGCCAAGTTGAAAGGAGATGAAGCTCTCGAAAAAGGTCAAATTGACGGTGCCATTGAGCAGTACACGAAAGCGCGGACAATGGATCCTGAGCATATGGTTTTTAACCGGAAAGTACACTTGAATCTGATCCGAGCCTATTCCAAAAAAGGCGAGCACACCATGGCGATACAACAAGCCAATGCCTACATTCAAGAGGATGAGCAGTCAATCGAAGGTTGGTGGGCCCTCGGGGAGGCACAGCAAATGGCTGATCAGTACGAGGATGCCGTTCGGTCATTCCAAAAGGCACAGGAATTGGCTCCAAAGGACTCTGACTTGGCCAAAGAGGCTGAAAGCAAATTAAAAGAGGCTCATGTGGCCCTGAAACAGTCCAAAGAGAAGAATTACTACAAGATCCTCGGTGTTGCTCGAACAGCATCATCCAAGGAAATTAAAAGCGCGTATCGGAAACTCGCTTTGCAATGGCATCCCGACAAAGTTGAAGCAGGAGACGAGGAAGCCAAACGAGTAGCTGAAAAGAAGTTTCATGACATTGGTGAAGCATATGAAGTTTTATCGAGTGATGAATTGCGCGGCAAGTATGATCGTGGAGAAGCCGTTTTTGAAAATCAAGGGGGCGGTGGCAATCATCATACAAACCCTTTCCAGTTCTTTAATCAGCAGTTTCATCAAGGAGGAGGCGGTGGTGGTGGAGGCGGGGGACAACGTTTTCATGTTCGATTTGGCTAAGGCTACGGATGACTGGCTCATAACACGCCTTTTACGAATAAACAAAACGGAGTAGCTCGTAGACTTTCTCTCGCGGTTTCCAAGGAGCGCTCCTAGGTTTTCGTCTAAGGACTAAGGATGCTGTTGTTGTTATTGGTGTTGGACGAAGCACACAAACTTGTAGAAACAAATACCGTAGTTGTGTTCCGACAGATGGTTTGGGGTTCGTAACTCCTCCTGGAAGAAAGAAACAAGCACAGATCTGGAACTCCAACCGACACGATGCGTATCGGGGTGGATATTCGTTCAACGCCTCGTTCTCTTTGCCACATCGATGCGGCCGCACCGAATTCCGTATGCCATACATATTTCTGAACGCATGAGTTTGCCTCACAACCACGGGTGGTTTCGTGAGTAAACTCCATACGAATGACAAACAATGTTTCGAAATGGATAGACAACCCCAACTAGTCATTGGATACTCTCGTTTGTAGTCGTGAAACGAATCTTGTCATGGCAAGTTCTTTCTGCGCCTCTCTGTGGAAGGTCGACTAGTCTCGTACACTCTCACCAGACCTGTTCAAACTCGTGTCATCGAGGAACGCATCGTTTCAGCGTGCTACTGGTCCACGAGACGCTGCGCCAAACGAGAGAGAGATAGAGGTACCAAGACCCTGTGCGCATGATAGAGTGCATGTGTATGAAACTAACGGGGAAGAAGGAGATTATCGTCACAAAGTAAGGAGGAGGCCTCTTTTGTTGGAACATTTTCCAGACAATTATTGGACCAAAGCTGCTGCATGAAGAATGAATGAGAGTTTGTTTCCATCGTCATGACATGATCGACGTTCCTGTTCCCACACCATGGTAGTCCCGTGTGGACCGGTTGGGATCTTCCTCAATATCCCAACCAACCTTGGAAAGCTTGTTGGGTGTTGTTCGTTCGTCCTCCGTCGGTACCTTCTGAAAAGTTTTCGCGACTGCATAGATCCACGTGGAGGACATTTTGCTATGACGTGGACGCTTTACACCCCCTTCCATGAATTCTTGCTACACGCTAAACCATTCTGTGTGATGATTCATGATGGGGACGCTGTGGTTTTCCGACGACCTGTTTCTTTTGAACATGACAAGATATGGATGAGTGCCGAGACCCGAGACCGACAAAAGGATTTGCGAGATTGCTTCAAGAAAGAAGAAAATTGATGAAAGAAAGAGTCCGTCTCGAGTAAAAACAAAGGCGATACAAGATACAAGGCAATAGCAATTGATCATGAGAGTTTCAAATCCATCTTGGTCATCCCTGCTTCTTGGTCTGTTGAGTGTCTTGGTGGCTGTTTCCACCACGACGACGGCCTTTGCACCAGCTTGGACGACCCGACGAACTACCACGTCGTCGTCGTCGTCATCCCTCTATTTTATGGACCAGCTCTTTAGCTCCACGCCGGCCAGTGATCCTTCGATGGGTGGCGTCGTGATTACAGGTGGTGCCAATGGCGTCGGGTTTGCCTATGCAGCCGAATTTTTGCAACGAGGCTATTCGGTCGTCATTTGTGACATTCAAGATTGCAGCGAGGCCGCCAAGGCTCTGGAATCGGTAGCCGTGACAGGTGCCAAGGTCTTTCACACCAAGTGCGATGTCAGCAATGTCGATCAAGTTGAAAAATTGGGACAATTGGCCAAGGACAAATTGGGGAACATTCAATTCTGGATCAACAATGCGGGTAAGAGAAAAAGAACTACTCGACGCGGTCGACCTTGTCTCGTGGACGACTGTGACAGCAAAAACAACAATTCCTACTACGACTATGAGACGCTGAAGAACCATGGTACAGCCATGTTCTTTCTGGAATGAAACCACCTTTGAAAGATCAATGGCAACTGCCTCGTTCATTTCGGCTACTTTTGCCGTCGAGTCTAGTAGTTTGACATCACAAGCGTGACAATCCATGGGAAATGTCAAATCCTCACAATTGTTTCTCTTCTGTTGCGCCTTCGTCTTTTTGTTTTTGTTGTTGTTATCGCTCTGATGTTTGATTTCAATAGGCGTCAATGGTGGACGAAGAGATTTGCGGGATGTACCCATGAAGATGGTCGAAACCGTGGTCAAGGTATGTTTCTTTTGCATCGTTTCGTGAGTGTTTTGTTGTGTTTGTTTGTGGCTCAACTCTCTTTTGTTTTGTGGGTACCCAGGTCAATCTTTTGGGAACTCTTTATTGCACCAAGGTAAGAAGGGTGGCATATGATTCATGGGTACCATATACATTTGATCTTTCTGACGACCCAACTCTGACGTCCTTACAAAAACTGTTTGTTCCCGTGTGAATGCTGGATGGTTTGGATACAACCTGCAATGATATCTGTAGGTCGCCATGGACATTATGGGCGAACAAGAAGGTGTTACGTCTCACATTTTCAACACGGTCGGATCCGGAGTCAAGGGTGGTGGAACTCCTGGATATGCCACCTATGGTGCAACCAAACGTGGTTTGCCACAATTCACGGATAGTTTGGTCAAGGAATTGGACCAAGGCGTCCAAGGCTTTGGCAAGAAATCCACCAAGGGGACCATTCAGGTTCATACGCTCTCGCCTGGCATGGTCTTTACCAAATTGCTCTTGGACGATTCCACCCCCGAATTGCGCAAATTTCCCTTTGGTGTCTTGGCGGCCCAACCCGAAGAGGTGGCGGCCGATTTGGTTCCCAAAATCTTGGATTCCAAGTCCTTGAAAAATGGCAGTTCGGTCGAATTTTTGACCACGGACCGAATCTTGACCAAATTCTATCAACGCTTTGTCTTGAAAGAAAAGAGCGAATACATTGATGACGATGGCAATGTGATTCGTGTACCTGGAGAGCAATACGATGAACTCGGTGTGCGTTCCTTGTATTAACACAACAATGCAAACAACGAAGAGCGGATCAATACTACCTGGAAAAATTATTTACACTGTTATGCTTGTGAACCCCCCAGCAACATCTCTAGATGTGGTTACAATCCCAGCCTTTTATTCATAGCTTTACCTCATTGGAGAGAAGTTATTTTTTTATATTGGTAACACAATGTTAGTATACTATTAGTCTTAGCTTTGGCTCCTTTGACGTCCGTCAAGGTCTGCAAAACGCATGAGGTTTCAATTGCGCTCAAAGACGTCGTTGATTCGGTGTGAACCTTATCAACGACTCTTATCTTGTTTAATCTTATGGTACGCTGATGCAACTTGTTGAAACCGTTCGGAAGTATTGGGAGCGTTCGATTTGTCGGGATGGTACAATCGTGCAAAACGACGATACTGGATCTTGACTTGGTACATGGGAGCGTTGGCGCACAGCCCCAGTCTAGAATACGGGTCCTTCCATTTCCAGTGCAACGGATACCGCTCTTCAACGTTTGCCATAGTTGATTCAAATATAGGTTCTTCTTCCGACTGGAATCTTGCGCGATCCATCAGCGCTTGCACTTTAACCCTGGCAGCAGATTCCCGAAAAAGTCGTTCTTGTATCTCTTGAGCCTTGTCCGCCGAGAGGCAATAGCTAAAGTCGCGCTTTTCGGAAAAAGGATTCTTTGGTGGTAACTTTTTGTACATGGTGAATTCCTTTCTCGCCTGAACACGTTTTCGTTTTCGAATCATTGCTTCGTCCTCGTCGTCAATGAGAATGAAATTACACTCACGCGGAGCCGGTTTCGCCTTTTTGTCTCCAATAGTTGGGTTGTCTGTAGCTTTCTTGTTTGCTTGACGTGATTTGTTTTCTTTCACCACTTTTCGGGGTTTCGGCTTATGAACAGGAGGGTTTGTATTCGTTGGACGGCATTCTTTCGTTGCGCTCATCTCGACGGACGTCGATGAAGCAGCAACATGTATAGGCTCTTTCGCCCTCTCGTTGATCGTTGTGGGAGAGGGATTCTTAAAAAACTTTTTGTTTGCAGAATATTCTGATTCCCCAACACGTTTTCGTTTTCGAGCAAAAGGCCCGTCCTCATCGTCAATTACAACGACATTGCGGCCCATGGGAGAAGGTTTATCATTATTTGTGGGGCCACTTGCCAACATATAGGGAATGCTGGCCGCTTTCCTCTTTTCTTCCTTTACTTTGTCGTCCATGGGCGCATGCATAGATGCGCTGAAAGGGAGCTGGCGTGTCGTTTCGGCGACAACAGCATGGTCAGTACTCTTTTCGTCTGTTGCTAACGAGAAAGCACACTGCACCTGGTCACTCAATCCATGGGATATTGCATCAGCAAGCATATACGCTGAATCGGTAGTACTGTGAGGAATGTCGAGTCGATGCCGATTCGCGGACCAACTGGTCGCAGTTGTTATCGAAACCTTTCGGATTTGATATTGTGAGAAATTTTGACCAACGTTCATACCAAGTCGAGAAGGAGGATTCCGGCCGAAAGGATCTATTGCCTCCCTCGAATGTACATAACTGGACAGTCCAACGCCTTGATCCAAAGCATACAATTTTCTCATTTTGCTGCTCTGAAGTTGATCACAGCCATCCTTACCATGTAGCACACTATGTCCGAAAGTAGAAGGGAAAGGATCGTCTTCCGCATCCGAGAAGGCATGCGTGACCTGAGAAAGATCACTGGGCATGTCTTCTTTCGGAGACATGGACAATGAATCTTGTGGACGGCATGTACCGTCCATCCGTTTGTTGCCCCATGTCAGCTTCCCCTTTACAACAAAGGAGACAAGGAGAGGAAGCGGTGTCTTGCGATGTACTTTATTGACTGCACGGTGGGTTTTGTCTAGGACATTTGCCTCAGGCTTCTTAGCTGTCAGTGGAGTCTCAGAACGCAGCCGCTCTCGTAACATACCATTGTTCCGTGGCCCATTGCTATTTACAGTTGGCGACTTACGTTGCAATATTTCTTCCGCTTTCCCAGTCTCAACTGTCAAATTGCTATGGGTTAGGTGAAGATGTTGTGTCAAGGGAGAAGCCGTGCGCTGCAAAGTAGCCTCTGCTTCCCCACTTTCCATTGTTACAGCATTATGGACAGTGGAATGCTTTGGTGTCGGTGACGAAGATTTGCAAGGCAATTTCGCTTCAAAACTCTCACTGTCCATCGTTAAATTGTCGTGGACGGCGGGATGCTCCTGGGTCTCAGGCAAAGTCTTGCGCTGCAAGTTTGCTTCCGATTTCCCATTTTCCACTGTCATATTTCCATGATCTGTCGAATATTGTTGGATCGTCGGTGAGGCCATGCTATACAGCTCCGAACTGTCATGGACCGTGGATTGTTCTTGGGTCCGTGGCGGAGTCAGGGGATGCAATATCGATGTCGATTTCGATTTCCCACTTTCCAATGTCAATTTGTCATGCACAGCGGAATGACCATAGGACTGCGAAAGAGTCATATGATGTGATTTCCCACTGGTCATTGTAAATTTGTCATGGAAAGCGGAATGATCTTGCGACAGTGACAGAGACTTGTTTTGATGCGATTTCCCACTTTCCATTGTGAATTCGTCATGGATAGCGGAATGTTCTTGGGACGGAGATGGGAGCTTGACTTGCAACGATTCGTCCGATCTGCTACTGTCCCTAGTGACAGAAGAATGGTCCAGTCTGGATGCCGAGGCCTTGGAAAGGAATTGCGTCTCTGATTCCCTACTGTCCACGGTGACGGATCCTTCCACAGTGGAAAGATTTTGCGCCAGAGATAAAGCCTTGCAAGGCGGCTTTTCTATCGATCTTCCACTGTCGTTCTTCGATGAATTGTCTTGGACGCCGTCGTGCTCGTGCATCTGCGACCGAGTCTCACGATCGAACTGTGCTTGCGATCTTTCACTGTCCACTATCACATCTGTGGATTCTTTTTGCTGGGGTGGCAATTGTTGATACAAGTCCACTTCCAATTTCGGACTGCCCAGTGCTGTCCTGTTGCGGACATTGGAATGCTCTTTGGTCCGAGGTGAAGCTCTATGGAATCTCGTGTTCGATTCACTATTGCTCCTTGACGAATTTTGATTCACAGCGGGAAGGTCCGCCAGCAATGTAGAGGCCTTCTCTTGGAGCTTGGCATCGGTCATCCCATTTTCCATTTTCTGATAAATACTAGGAACCGGAGTCGGCGGAAGCGTCTTATCATGTAGCGTCGTTTCGAAACAACTGTTTTCTTGTTGGTCCTCTTCCTTGACGGCCGTGGAAGAACTGGGAACGCTACCATGTTCGTCTTGATCTGATTTCACGCCGATTGCCTCAAACTGTTCCTCATTCGATGAAGGCACAGTGATAGGCGACGGCTCTTGGCTATATATTCCTGCCGACCCATTGTCATCAATCACCGAATTTCCATTGGGGGTTGGAAGCGGGTCCTTACAATGACTCATTTGTTCTGGCCTGTCACGGACACAAAAAGGGAATTGGCTCGGTCGCAGACAGAATGGATCTTCCGTATTGCCGTTCTCATCATGTGCACCAGACTTGGTGACAGGTGGAGGTGACATTGTCGGGACAGACCTTGTATTTTCCATGGCACCATTTTCTTGGAAAGTGGAAACAAACATAGATGCCTTAACCCCTGGACGCAAAGTCCGTTCCGCCCCTGCCTCATCCTTTATCTCAGTCGTGGAAGTAGTCAAGGTCTCTGGTAGAGTTTGTGCCGACCTTGAAGCGTCCCTTCTTCTCGTTTCATCAAAGGTGGAATTGGTCATGACTGGTGGTGGAGCTTCAGGACGCAAGCTCGGTTCGGCCGTTGCCTTGTTCCCCGTCCAAGGATTCTCACCAAGAGAAGTGTAGTCTCTGTTGGAAGGTGGACTTTTAGTACATTCCAATTTCGTGCGTTCCTGGACCATGGGAGTCGACGAAAGCCGGGCATCCGAGCGACGATGCGCCATTGCTTGAACTTGTTCCGGGTCCTTTGGAGGATCGTTCGGACCAGGTTCCAGTGGTGTATTCGAATGCAACGTCCGCGGTTCGTGCTGCCAATCCTTTTTTCCCGACAAGGGTTCGGCCCTTGCGTTATTCCCTGTCCAAGGATTCTCACCAACAGAAGTGTAATCTCTGTTGGAAGGTGGACCTTTAGTATATTCCAATCTTGTGCGTTCTTGCACCATGGGAGTCGATGATAACCGAGGATCCGAGCGACGATGCGCCATTGTTTGAACTTGTTCCGGGTCCTTTGGAGGATCGACCGGAGCAGGTTCCAGTGGTGCACTCGAACGCAACGTCCGTGGTTCGTGTTGCCAATCCTTTTTTCCCGACAAGGGGCCGGCGCTTGCCTGGTTCCTAGTCCAAGGATTCTCACCAAGAGAAGTGTAATCTCTGATTGAAGGAGGACATTTTGATTTGGCGCGTTCCTGCACCAAAGGAGTCGATGATAACCGAGGATCCGAGCGACGATGCGCCATGGTTTGCAATTGTTCCGGGTCCTTTGGAGGATCCTTCGGACGAGGTTCCCGTGGTGCATTCGAACGCAACTTGCGTGGTTCGTGTGGCAAATCCTGTTTTCCCGTCCACGGTTCCTGGACTGGACGGTTGCTCGCCATCATGATGCTGGGTGGTGGGTTTTTGGCACGCAATCTTGGATCCAGATGTCGACCCAAACCATGGGGACGAGCCGCCACGCGTGATGATGGTGCCTCACAACGAGACGACTTGGCCTTGTGGACGGTAGCCAGTAGCTTGTCCAGGGCTTCGGGTGTCATTCCCATGGGTGGATCAAAGTTTTTATCCGGCAAAAAGGGATGGAAATAATCAAAGACTGATGAAACATGCTTCTCTGGGCCCTCCGTGGACGATGAGGAGGAGAAGGAGGACGACGACAAGAACCATTGGAGTGCACAAAAGGCAGCTCCCTGTTCGGCCAATGCCGGTCCCCGAAACCAGGTACATTCCGGTGTGACACGAACCGAGTCGGCCCGGACTCCAGGTCTCCCAATGGAGGGAAAACACTGCCCTGTACGGGGATCCACAAAGAGAGAAAAATGCCGACACGGCCAAGACGATCGTCCGGATCGGTCGCACCATGTAATGTAGCTGTCCTTGGTAATGGAAACTCCACCGTTGGGTACAGGTAAGCGACTAAACCACATGTGCAACAAATTCTTGGCTGGTGTTTTAGTTCGTTGTAGTTCTTCCTTCAACTTGCGTTCCCACGACATGAATACCAAGTTTCCAGAGGCAGCTCGATACGAACCGCTCTCCAATATATTCTTCTTCTTGTTCTTCTTTTTCTTCTTCTTGGTAGTGTGGTTCACGGCTGAAAGCTCAGGACGATCCACACTCCTTGTTGTCTGATCTTTGCCATCCTGCTTGTTGGAAGTTCGCTTTTGCTTCTCCGACGACGCCTCGTGATGGACAGGGACCGTATTTGTTTGGGCGACCGGTGGCTGCTGCGGTTGGTTGACAGGTTTTGGTTTCTTCTTGTCCTTGTTGTT
This sequence comes from Epithemia pelagica, assembly GCA_946965045.2. NCBI lineage: Eukaryota > Bacillariophyta > Bacillariophyceae > Surirellales > Surirellaceae > Epithemia > Epithemia pelagica. Next base: position 2,535,323 of record OX337239.1, on the reverse strand, counting down.
GTTTCCGGATGGCGCAAATAAACGCTCTGACAATTCACGAAACCTTCCTAAATCACCTTCTTCGACATCGCTGTCCACCAAATCCACGACATCGCACCGAAGCTCGGCACCCACCACAACATCGTCATAGTCTTGATGGTGGCGGTGGTGGTGGTCATCCTCTTCGTCTTCTTCTTGGCTCAAGTCAATAATCTCCGGCATGAGTGTGGCTACTCGTTCAGTCCAGTCCAGTTGCAATGGATCTACGTATGTGTGTATGTTTGCGTTGGCCGTCGAATCGCTTTATCTCATGGTCGGTGATGTCTCTGATGCAGAAGTTCCAAGTTCCCTTTTGTCGCTGATGGGTCGCTTATTATATCAACCTCGTACGCCATCGGCATACACATAGGAGTACAAACCTACCTCTAGAGTCCTACTCCGTAAGCTCCTTTCCCTCGCTCCTATTATTTCTAATTCTGCAATAAACTCCTCAGTCGTAAAGTTCAAACAGAATGTGAAGACGAGAATGGGGATTCGTTCGATAGTAGTAGATGTATGAGGTCCATCGTTCGGAGAGAACAGAATTGCCGTCGCGTGGTCGTCGAGTCCGGCGATGCCAACAAACCCAGAAAATTGCAAAACCAAACACGTTCCTGCAAGGGAGGCTTCCTGGAAACCACATGGGGATCGTGTGACGTTACAGTTTTGTGCTTGTCATTGCAGGAAACTGTCATTCTTGGAACGTTGGTTGATTGGTACGTTCGTTCCGTTTGTCCCATTTTTCAGTCCACACCACGGCCATATCGGCGGAAAGCAAACAAGTGTCGTTGTATACTGGCCGGGAATGAGATTTATTGCACTGAGTTCCAGTCTCATTTCTCATTGTAGTCTACCGAAAGGGGTTGTGCGCAAATGGACCACAGCGTGGTACAGACAAATCGCTTTCGTCGTAAGGATACTACTCCACCTACCAATGGCCAGGAACGTGCCAAGCATCTTGTCAATGACCAAGGAGGAGGAAGACCAACCATGAGATGCACACCCTGGAGCGTCCAGGATCATCTGCTGGAAAGAGGTTTCGGCGAATCCTCGTTCATGCCGAATCAGTCACCAATCGCTTTCGTCGTAAGGATACTACTCCACCTACCAATGGCCAGGAACGTGCCAAGCATCTTCTCAATGACCAAGGAGGAGGAAAACCAACCATGAGATGCACACCCTGGAGCGTCCAGGATCATCTGCTGGAAGGAGGAGCGAATCCTCCGTTCATGCCGAATCAGTCACCAGACGATTGGATTCGATCAGGGTCATCCAATTCGTTCGTGTCCGAGATTTTCAGGAATATCCCGAATCCAGAGTTTGGGATTCCCGAACCAGAGGCCAGAGGCACTTGTCGTCGTAACCAATAGTTTTGTTATGCTGCACAATGTGTCAGCCAACCAGCTGCAGGAGTTCGATGAACGTTGGTTGTCCAACAACCAACAAACCAAAAATTGAAAGTACGATTACTATCCGGTTCGGGATTCGGGAAGCGAGAGACATTGTGCCCATAACCGAAACGTCTAGGATACATCATCATGAGTACGAGCAGATTGCCACAGAACGATTGCTCATACAGCATAATATTGCGTCTCGTATTTCGATGACTTATTCCGTCTGCTCGACTTTCCACCTTGTCTCCGATGACGTGGTTCACTTTCTCCTTTACGGAAGACAGTGAGGATTTGGCGTGAGACATGAAAATGAAACGCGTCGTGAAAAAGTCATGGTTTTACGGTGGTAATTTACATTTCTGACGGTGGGTGCCAGTCAGATTTAAGACAACGTGCTGAGCCTTTGAAAAAGCCTCCCCATTATCGGATGTTTGTTGGGAATATTTCGTCGTATATCTTTCTTATCGATTCGGAAGTGTGAAAGCTCGAAGCCGTTTTGGATTTCGGACGTTGAGGTTATGGGCTTCTCCTACTCGATGGTAGCTAAGGGAAGACAAAATCGATACGAAGGAGCTAGTTCAGTCCCAATTCCATCATGTACTTTTGTGTATATAGTGAATAGCCATATCCTACTTGAGTCCCGCTGGGCGTCATCTCCATGCTGATGTCATCGGTCATCCGCTCACAAAATCGCGAATCTGGTAGGGATGTCATCAATTATTGAAATTATGTAGTCTATCTTTTTGAATTGGTGTACACTACTTCCAGTCGTCAACACATTGAATCGATAACTTGGAGCTGCGAGAAATCACAGAATTCCCGAAGCACTTCTAATATTTGATTGGTCGGTGACTGGAAATTTTCTCCACGTCAGACTGGATGGACAAATGCCGACTTACAATAACCAATAACCATTTTGCTGTGGTTCTTTTTAGCTCTCGTGTTCGCCTTTCTACGAACTTTTCTCACAAAATTTCAACACACGAAACCAAAGAATCACAACCGTACAACGTTGCAACAATGGTGAAAGGAGAAGATCTTGGTTACGAAACCATCAGCTTTGTTTTGGATAGCTGGGAAGCTCTGCGGCGGGTCCCGAATTACCAAGAAGTAGCAGGAGTTGTCCTCTTTCAAAAGTACGTTCATTACTTCTTTGTCTTGAAGAAGTGTGTGGTTCGAACGACTCTGGATCCTCACGACACGATTGTTGTTTCGATTTCCCCCTCAATGCTGCTTCCATGTCTACCTAGACTTTTTACACTCTGTCCACAGGCCAAGATCCTCTTTGGATTTCGTGCCAACTTGGATCCGGAGTCGGACGAGTTGCTTTTGAGCAAACGGTTCAAAATGCATGCTTCCTACATAATTGAAATGTTGGATACGGCCATGGATATGTTGGGACCCGACAGTGAATTGCTCACGGAAATCATGTAAGTGACTACTGGGCCGCAAAAAGCTTGTTTTGCCTTGTGTAGTTCTAGGGTGTTGTCTCTCACGTGGTTGTGTTCGCAATGAAATCTCCAGGTACGATTTGGGACGGAAACACAATAGATACGGTGTCAAACCCTCCATGTTCGCCATGATGGGAGAGGCTCTTGTCCATACATTGAAAGAAACACTTCGAGAAGATCAATTTGGTGAGAAACATCTGCAAGCCTTGCAAAAAACATACGCCGTACTATCCGCAGACATGGTTGCCGGGGGCCGATCATGAGAGAACATTTATGTTCCAAAGTGAAACATGGTCGTCCCATGGACAACGCGTTTTGCACTCTAGTACTCTTTACAGACCATGACCCACAATGTACATCCAAATGACGAAACGCGTACACGTTTTCATAATCCATTCGTAACCATAAATTTAAATAAGTATATCAGCCACTCTGGACTGGTCATTCAAAATGTCATATGTGCTTCTGATTGGAACAAGTTCATGTCTCGCTTTTCATTGTCGTCAGAAATCCAAACAGAGTAATTTTGGTCTTTTCCAAGTCATGTACCAGGAACAAGTTCATGTCTCGCGTTGTCCTTGTCGTCAGGAATCTGAACAAAGTAATGTTGGTCTTTTCCAAGTCATGACGTGACTCTCAAAACTCAGAGCAAACAGGCCACCAAGGGATCAGGACGAAGCAGTTCTTGTGTTTCTTGCGTTCTAAAAACAAGCTCGAAATCCAAAACAGACGTTCTCTCCAATGGCAACCCAGCCGCTGCTAGGAGGAAAGAGGCTGTTTTGTTTTTCTTACTACTGGTGTCATGTCTAAATTCAATGATCAATTTAGAGAGACATCTTGGAAGGTTGGTCTAATCGTAGTAGAGGCGTTGCGAGAGTTGCCTTCCACAGTCTCAACTTCTTGTTTGGTTCTTGTCACCCAACAAGGAATTCTGGCGTTGCGAACCAATGGTTGGTCCAACGGATTAGCCATCTTTGTTTTGCCATCTTTGGTTGGTGGTGTGTTTGTGTTCTCTAGAGGTGGCATGAGTCCCCCGGACGAGTGGTTCCATGCAAGCAGCTTGGTCACGTGCGTGGCATACGACGGAAATTTTTTATCGGCCCAAGCAGGCTTTTGGCCCCAATGCCCGCATGGCACTCCATGTGTTGACAGGCATTTATCTGCTCTTGGTGGCTGCCGAGTATTTGCTGTTGTGGCGACGACGTGCACACTTTGTCGACCCGAGTAGTGCAACTACAAGAAGAAGTACGGGGGTCCAAGCCTTGACAATAAGTCAACCTTCCTCCACAAGCAATGAGATTTCTCGAAAGAGAACCACTACTGATCGTCATGATGAGCTATACTGCTCGGACCATGGGACTCTCGTTCTTTTCTTGTGATCTGGTACCCAGAAGACGAGGATCATTGCCTCGAAAGAGCGAAAACCGGACCCAGTGATGAACATGAAAGTATGATCAGTGGTCTCATTCTCATTGAATCGTCCCTCTATTGTAAAAAACAGAGACGAGAGAATTGCATGTCATGCAACATCTTACTTTTTCCATCGTTTTTATTAAGATTTATATAATGGTAAACAAACTTTTCAATAAACATTGACTCTGGGTAGTATTGTGAATAGACGACTCGATGACATGGACAGAGGAATGACATTACTTCGGACACTCAACCGTACACTTCCGACTACACTTTACACCTATAGTAAGATCGGCATCCAAACTCAACCATGACACATATCGACAGATCGACGAGGGAGGTCTCTTTTATGGGGATAGAACATGATCCCGACCACAGACAAGCTCACGAGGACGTTGTAAATCAAGGCACATAGAAAAAGAAGGAAGAGGTGAAAACGTTGTCGGCCATGCAACAACGCAAGACTTTGTCCGTGGTCTCCTCCTCGGACGCAAATTCTTCAACCCGTTCGTCGGCAAAGTCATCCGGCCTGACTGGTAGCGGTAGTACAACAAGGAAAGAAGCCGTTCGATCTAATACACTGGATGGATCGAAGCGAGTCCCTTCGGCCGCTGGCCAATCCAGCACTGCTCCTCCGAATACAAACCATCCTCGATCGCACAACAACAACAAAGGACCGCCCTTGATGGTCTTGCGAGTCGCCTTGTTGGTCCCACTCTTGACTTTGGGAGTCATTCTTCAAGCGGGGTTGCATGTTGTCGTTCCTTCGCACCACGACTTGCAAACGACTGGACATTTGGCACATCCGGCCTTGCTGCAGCAACAGCAACAACTACTACTAGAAAAGCAACTCCGAGAACAAACCAAAGAACAACATCCAAATGATCCATTTAATCCTCTGAGCGACGTTGCGTATTCGCCCACTGACTACTACAAAATTATTCATGAGCCGAAAAAGGAGGTTCCATCCAATCATTCGACGACGACAACAACAACAGCAACGCCGGTCCAGTATCATCTCGTCTTTTCGACTGCCTGTTCGCAATCGCAAGATTGGCAATCCTATCTCTTCTTTTACCATGTCTATACATCGGGTCAACCAGGCAATGTGACACGCATCGTGTCGGGTTGTCGCACGGCTCACGAAGAGGCATCCATGCGAGAATGGTTTCGTACCACAATTCAAGAACCCATGAAGGGTCAGGATCGTTTTCATATTCACTTTACGCCCGATTATGGACAATACTTGAAACCGCAGGTTCGACCGTACAAGTATTTCAACAAGCCACTGGGAACGCTTCATTGGATGGAACACGCTTTGGGATACTCCTATACCACCCTACAGACCCAAACTGTAAAATATGCCGCCGCGACTAACACTAAGAACCCAGCAACACGCGAGAAGCAAACAGCGACAATCCACACAACCATGGCCAAGGAAAATCCCCAGCACGACGATACGATTGTCATTCTCTTGGACCCGGATCAAATAATCTTGGAGCCCTTTGTGAACAATGACTTTTCACACGATGGATGGAAGTTTTTGGGTGCCAAGGAATCGCCACAAACGGCCATTCGACATGGCGCACCCATGGGACAAATGTATGGCTTTTCCTTGCAATGGAAAAAGCAAGTGAATACCAGTCAATTGCTTGGTCCTCTGGTTGACCTGGATGGACCCTCCCCGGTCGACCAACTGACCCACAACCAAGCCCAAAAATCCTACATTGTTGGTCCGCCCTACATTGCCACGGCACGAGATTTTTATGCCATTGCCCGACAATGGAGTGAATTTGTCCCCCGTGTCCATGACCAATATCCCCATTTGTTGGCCGAAATGTTTGCCTATTGTTTGGCAGCAGCTCATTTGCAATTGCCCCATCAAACGGCTCGGACCTTTATGGTGTCGTCGATCGATGCCAAATTTTCCGAAGGATGGTATCTGGTCGAAACACTGGCCACCATGCCCAATCACACGAGCACGAATACGACCAACACGGAGCGCAACAAGAAGACAAACTTGCTGGGAGAAACGGGCACACAAGGCAACCGGGCAACGGCTGTATCGACCGCAACCATGAATCCTCATCTTGCGGCCATTTGTTCCAACTCGTTTCCAAATTATACACCAGAGCAACGAGCCGAATTGATTCTCCCGCGCGTCTTTCATTATTGCCAACGATACAATTGGGGTCCGTACTTTTTTGGCAAATACAAAATGCCTTCCAACATATTGTCGTGCAAGGCTCCCCGGTTGGCCAACCCACCCGTGAATGTGGCCAATCAGTTTACTGCCTCGTGGTTGGTCACCGACACCCGAACGAATCGGTCCTCGACGGACCCCACTTACAATGTTCGACAAGCCTTTTCGGTCTGTACCTTGATTCATGCCCTCAACAATGCCCAACGTCATTACAAACTCCATCATTGTCAAGACCCCCAGAACAAGACCAATTGGAACAAGAAACTTGTCTTTGTGAAACGAGATGTTGGCTACTTTCAGTCGCCGGACTATGTCTTTTATTCCGAACTAACAGAGAATCAAAAGGGAGCGAAACAAAAGGGGCCTTGATCTCTCGCGTATTCCAATAGGAAAGAAATATTGAGACGGCGTATCCAAAACAATTCTTCCAGTGTTGTTGTTGAGTTTTGAGATTCGTTCTGTGATTGGACACAAAACAATGTCTCATCATCCGCTGATGCCTCATCACGGCAGGAACCTTGCAAAAGATTCACAGTCCATCGAAACGGAAGCAGGTCAGCAGACACAGACCAATCTCTAGCGGTCGTATCCGTATTACTAAAGCATGTTATCCTAAGGTGTCCGTTCCATCCCGCTGCGAACACTGAGTCACGGAATCCACGAAATGATCCATGACTGACTCATCCCGTCACCGGTCAAAAAGATCTTTGCGTGGTCTGCATCTTTGTATCATTAAACTTTGTTGTGAAAGGGTGTCAAGTCTATAATACCACGTCTTTGATTCGCCGCTCCATACTACTCCAGAGAGCAGCAGGAAGGAACCATGAAGCTTATCCACACCCTCTTGTTTTTGACGGGTGCAATTCCAACCTTTGGATTTGTTCACGCCACTTCTCCATTCGGAACCACCGGTACCACGACGGCCCTGTCGTCGTCGTCGTCTCCGGCGGCAAAGGACAATATTTCGTCCGAAACCGTGGATGGAAGCGAAAGCTTGCAAGTGACGGCGCCGCTCAAATATGTGGGCGCCTATGCGTGTTTGGCACTCCGCTTTCCGAACTTGGCCACGGCCAATCAACGACAACAAGGCAAGGCCGGTGTGAGTTTGGATTTTGTTCTGGCCACGGCCACGAATGCCAATACCATTGCCCAACCCATTGTGTCCGCCTTGGAATTATCTTCGGTGGGAACGGCCATGCCCACGATTGGAGGTGGTGCAGGCTCTGCCACAACGGCCACGTACATGTTGGGAGATACGCAATTGGATGGACAAGTTCCAATTTTCATGACCGACTTGACGGCGTCCACCTTGCCAGTTTCCAATCCCTCGACGGCAGGAACCTTGAGCATGGCCTTTTTACAAGCCTTTGATGGTATCGATTTTGGCTGGGGCATTGTCAATCCAGCCAGCGGTCAAGTGACACGATCGCCGACCATTACCTTTGTGGGTGGCAGCCGCATGCCGTCGCGCTTGGTGGCGGGCCGCACCCGTGTGCCTCTACTCCGCTTGTCCACGACCCAATCGCCCTTGGTCAAAATCACAGTCAATGGAGTCCCCATGACGGCCTTGCTCGATACCGGATCGCCCATTTCCATTCTCAGTACCGATGCGGCCCAACGGGCCAGTGTCACACCCAAGGCCCAACCCAATGCCATGTTGGGAGAAAAACTCACTGTAGCGGGTGAGAATGGTCGGCCGCTCGATTTGATTCAATCGGCCGATCCCGCATCAGTTCAAATTAGCGGTCAAACTGCCGGAGAGAGTGTCGATTTTGGAACCTCCGATTGGTATGTCGGCAATGTGCCCGGCTTGACGGCCCTCAAAACCATGATGACGACGTCGTCATCCAATAGTGCTGGGGTGAATCCGGAAGATATTCCCACGGCTGTGTTGGGATTGAATATTCTCATGCGTCGACCCAGCATGTTGCTCCAACCCAAAGTCAATCAACTCTGGTTCGAGTAACCGTCAATCCGAACAACACGACGCAACTGCACCTCTACTGTCTGTCGGGCAGTGGAACAGACCAGAGGCGAACGCAAGAGGATATACGGGGATATGACAGAACGAAACGGGAGGTTTGTGTACAACAGTGAATAGAACAATATTTGAATCATGTTACTTTGTAGAGTTTGTGGATCCATTCGTGTCCGTGTAGACCTCAATGCTCGGTTGCAAACGGTCTCGAGTAGGTAGTTGATGGAACGACTTACTCCTACTAGGAGTACCCATATTAGATTGTAGGCATTCAACGCCCAACTAGAACAGCGCCTGGCGGCGATTCGAAGCGTAGCTATTGGGTAACCCATTCCTGCCGTGCGATGATCGTCCTTGGTCAACGATTGTATCGCAAGGGAGTCACACATCCATGAAAAACAAGTGTTACCATAACCTGCTTTACTTTAACACTGAATGTCATTCGTTGATACATCATCATCCAACACACTACCTCTAGGTAGGTACACATACATGGAAACACACACATCACATTTACATGGCAACCGGCGTTTGTCCTCCTCCCAAACTCTTGTTCCAAGTTCTGCCTAGTAGAACAGGATCATTTGCCTGACCCTCGGGTTGCCGAACCACTTGCCACATTCTAGAACATTCACCAAACGCCATGATGCTTGACATGGCTTTTTAGCAATTCTTTCTGCTGCTGTTGTTGTTGTTGTTGCTTTTAAAAGGGAATCAAGAAACGAGCCAGCTTGGCCAATGTCCGTGGACACCACATGGGTTTGAGAATGAAATGATTGTCGTCCCACTGCAACACTGTGTCGTTCTCATCATCATACTCTTGTTCCTTAGTGTCCCCGTCGTCGTCTTGTAGTATGGCATGTCCCTCGTTTCCTCGACTTTTCTTGTTGTTGTTGCTGTTGTTGTTCGTGTCGTCGTTGTCGTTGTCGTTATCCTGGTGCTGCTGGTGAATGGTGGATGGACTCTTGTGTTTCTTTCTGGTCCAGCGTTGTACACACTGAACCAAGTCTCGATGAAAGTCATGACACCCACTGAGTGGTCCTTCCAAAATGGCATCGGTATGGGTCCATTCCGGATACAAACAAAACTCGACGGCCGTGTCCAATGCTGGTTGTTGTTGTTGTTGCTGCAAGGCTTGGGCAAAGAGTTGTGCCGATTGCCAGGGGACCGTGGCATCTTGCGCCCCGTGCCAGAGTTGAATGGGTGGCAACGACAATCCGTCTTGTCGTGATTGTTGTCGTGATTGTTGTCGTTGTGATTGTCGTTGTGATTGTGAGTGTTGTGAGTGTCGTTGCACCAGTAGGAGGGGATCGTACGCTTCCACGGCATGACGTTGAAACATGGCTTGCAAGACGGATGGATCCAATCCATGACGACCAAAGGTTTGTTCCATAATGGCAAAATGGTAGGGTGCCGAAACGGAAATTATTCCACAAAGATCTGTGGGACGCCATGTTGTTCTTGTGGTAGTACTAGTACTACGAGTCGTACCACCAGGAGGAGAAGACGAGTCGTCCGGACCAGAGGAGGAGGAGGAGGAATCGCCGGGTAGTGGTTGTAGCAGTTCTGGTTGGGAACCGGATGACTCTTCTTGTGGATGTTGCTGTTCTCGTTCTTGTTGTTGCTTCTGGACTGCCATGGCTTGATGCAAGAGTGCCGTGGTGAGCAAATGTCCCCCGGCCGATTGTCCCACCACAACCATGCGGTGGGGATCTCCTCCAAATTCTGCCACATGAGTCACGGTCCATTCCATGGCCCGGGAGACATCGTCGACCATGTCGGGAATTTGTGGAACTCGTTGTCGACTGGATCCAAAGAGCCAAAAGGGATGATTGCGATAATCGGCCACCACGGTGACAATCCCAAACTGCGTCAAGACCCGTGCCGTCAAGGCGGCCCACATTTTGTGACCAATCATCCAAGCACCACCGGGAAAAAAGAGTACCACGGGACGACCATGACGAATAGGAGAAGGAGCAGTAGTCTCGGAATGAGACTGGAACGAATCGGTCGAGTCGGAACACGACGTCGTCGAGTGTTGCGAGGTATCATCTTTTTCGTCCTGGTCGTTGTCGGTTCGTGTCGGGTGACGACTCGACCACCACCACCACCACGACACTTTATGCTCGGAATGGTTTGAACGGCCACACAAAGAAGAAGAAGAAGAAGAAGAAGAAGACGAACAATCGTAATAGACATCGACCGATTGTCGATGAGACTCGGTGCCATAGCGACGTGAGGTGCCCCGAGCCGTGACAAAGTAATACCAGGCAAACCGAACAAAGCCTGGTACCAAGACCAGGACAAAGGCCCCCAAACAAAGGGCGTCCCTCAAATACAAGATCCAACGGCTCGTAAAGCCCGCCGCTGCCGACAGGCCCGAGGGAGCCTTGTCGTTGTCCTGGGTGGTGGCAGTTGTGGCAGTTTTGGTAGAAACAGCATTCGTTCTTGTTGGTTCCCTCTTTCGTTGGTCATTGTGGCAGAGCGGTTCGTTCTCCCCCTTGTCCGTGTTGGTGGAAGTGTCACGCCCCTTGTTTTTGTTCCAGGATGGCTCTGGCTCTTCCGACGCCACTCCTACTGGTGTACACATGAGGATGATGGTTCCGGCAGTTGTGGTGCCCTAGGGTCGGTTCTAATGCTTTGGCAACACGTCTGCACGTCTAGATCCAAATCAAAGAAGAGAATCTCCTAGTCTTTCAAAGTCGTTCGCTTGTGGAATGACGTTGTTGTTCCAAGACAAGCGGCGTCACTGTCGATCATGCTCCTCCTCCTCTCCCGCTCTTGGCATCCATTGCTCCATCCAAGAGTTGAACAGAATCTGGGAGTGTTGTGTTTTTTTTGGAAAAAACGAGCGAGCGAACGCGTCCTCCTCTTGTCCTTCGGGTGTCCCAGTCGCTCGCTGAACCGTGTCGGTCGGTCGGCTCGGGATCTGCGCCGGCACGAGCTATGGCGAGCGTGCAACGGATTCTTTGGTTACGAACCGTTGGGGCAACCGCGATTGATGGTTGCTGTGTGACACAACGCAGCCTTTTGACACGAGAAGAAGTTTCTGAAGAGAAACCATCAAAAGTAGACAAGAGGCGAGAGAAGAAAGAAGAGGGAAGACCATTCACACAAGTACCACCACAAGCATTATCATCATTCTCCTTCTATCATCATGTTAGCGCAATGGTTGGAACGCGGTTTGGGTCAATGGCTGGCACCCGATCGACACTACAACAATGATACGGAGGACGACGAACCAGGACAGGAGTGGCAATGGATTGCTCCCGATCCACACTTTGCTGCCAGTCCTCCTAGTAGTACTGGTGCTGCCGCCCAAGGACGATGCTCCTCCTCGCCCAACCGTCGCCGCGCCAACAGTCGAGAAGAAATGACCACCATTTTCTTGTCACCGACACCAGTCAAGTGGAATCCTCGTCGTCGAAACACGGGGCCACAACAACAAGACGAAAACGACAACGACTGCAGTTCCCCTTTGAGTCCCACTGCTCACACCCCTGGACCATCCCAACACCAACAACCACAACAAGAAGCTACCGAAGCAACCTCCGTCGACCGGTTCCAAGGATGGAGAGGAATGGATTGGGAGGTGTCGCAACACATTTTGGAAGCCAGTCGTGACACGGCCTTGATGCCGCTCCGCAATGCCGCGGTTCAAAAGGATGCCTCTCGGCTCTTTCAATACTGTAGTAGTAGTGGCGCCAAACCCTTTGCCGACAAATGGGTCGAAAAGATTCACTCGATTTTGCGCATCAACCAACAACGATTGACCGCCACCCACTATTCCGAACCCAATCTCTTGGTGCAAGGACGCAGTTGGAATTTGGCAGCGCTCTGTCCCGATGGTTGTACACCATTACAAGCCACGGCCGTGGCGAACCAAGTCAATGCCGCCAAACTCGTGTGGCACTACGCGGTGGAACAAGGCGTTGCACAAGATCTCTTGGTCCAAACGAATTTGTATGGACAAACGGCACTGCACATTGCCGCCACCCATGGATCTATTGCCATGGTGGAATTTTTGCAGCAACAGGAACAGGCCTTGTTGCAACCGGATTCACCACAAGAACAACACCACGAAACGGACCAAGCCACACCCACCATGGAGGACCCAAACGACATGCCAAGCCAAAAGGAAACACACGACGACGACGATGCGTCCACCACGGTGCGTTCGAGTTTGAGACCGGCCACACACACCAAACCACTACGACATCCCTTTGGTTCGCCGGTCCTTTACGATGTGGCGGGCCGAACGGCATGGGGCGCTGCCATGACATCGCCCAATCCCAAAGCACGGCGAAATCGACAACAATTGGATCAGTTGTTGTCCTCCCAAAAACAACACGACACAAAGAAACCAACAACAGCAACAACAACCACGGCACACCCACCAACAACCTCGAGTCCAATGACTCATGCTCCTCCCACGAATTCTGCTAGTACCGCTCGGGCACCCGCCTTGGACCTGTGGTATACGACGGCCCATTTGGATGGACAACGGGTCCACAATGAAGATGCCGTCCTCTGTACTCCCTTGCCCTTTTGTCATGGATTGCTCTTTTTGGTCTGCGATGGACATGGCGATACTGGATCCGTCGCACACCTGGTCGCCCAACGCTTGCCGGATGCCTTGACGCATGCTGCCACCACGGTCGTAGTCGATCCGCCACCACCACAAGAGGAACCCACAACGAATGCAAAGGAGAGCAACGAAACAACGTCTCCTGCTACAACTTCCCAAGTCTACTGGACCAAGGTTTGTCAGGCCGCTGCCACAGCCTTGGAGAAGGACCTTGAACAGGCTCATGTTACGGGTGGATGTACGGCCGTCTGGGCCATTGTCACGGAAACACTGATTGTGACAGCCAATGTGGGTGATTCGCGGTGCATTCTTGTTCAACAAGAGTCGTCGGAAATTCGGGTCAAGGCCTTGTCGGAGGATCACAAACCTCATGTGCCCTCGGAACAAGAACGGATTGAACGGGCCGGTCTCGTGGTGGTCCAACACACGGTCCCATCTTCCAACCAGGAGGATGGAACGACCGAGATTATTTCCAAGGTCCAATTGTCGGCCGACGAAGAACTGGGCGTCTCGCGGGCCTTTGGTGATTTTGAATATAAACAACACCACCCAGGCAAGCAGGACCCGAACAAGGAGGAAGAGGAGGATGCCACGACGATGGAAACGGCCGTAATTTGTACTCCCGATGTGACGATCCACCGGCGACAACCAAGTGTCGATGCCTATTTGGTCTTGGCCTGTGACGGGATTTGGGATGTGCAAACCAATCATCAAGTGGCTGAGTTTGTCGTGACTGCGCAACAACGACAACTGTACACGTTGCGCAACAACACTGCCTGGTTGGCCCAAACGGGACATGCCTTGGTCGAAGCGTGTTGGCACTCTGGAGACAATCTAAGTGTCATCTTGGTGGCCTTTCCCGCCGCCATGGAGGTACCGCCCTTGTCCGTTTCGTCATCCTCCTCGTCACCACCAGCAGCACCACCAACACTGGTTTCGAAGGATACCGAAGAAGTGGACGACGACGAAGCCGATTGCTTGGCGGCCAAGACATTGGTCTTTTCCCCACCCACCAAAACAGCCGAAGTGTAAAGGGATGATTGCATAATCCGACAACCGTGGAATTGCAGTAGGATAGTTGCTAAATTTACAGATGGGGATGTAATGATACATGTAGTCTTACGAAGCACTTGTCATGGCTACAATTGGACCTCGGAAATAGTCTCGGTGGTTCCATCTCGGGCCGGTCGCTGGCGATGGTCTTGGGGCCGGGATGACTTTGATCCTCTGAATAGACGTGGTTGTGGCATTGATTTCCGATGCACTGCTTCCGCTTCTTGTTAACGTTGAGCTGGATGCGGCCTACGCTGTTTTTGTCTTGCCGGACTCGTAGGAGTACGAGTATGCCTTCTTGCTTCTTGATTTCACCGGAGAAGGACCTGGAACAGGCCCATGTCACGGTACGGCCGTCTGGGCCATTGTAATAGAAACGCTCATTGTGACGGCCAATGTTGGTTATTAGCCGCTCAGCAAGAGTCGTCGGACGTTCGGGTCAAGAGGATCACAAACCTCATGTGCCCTCCGAACAAGAACGCATTGAAGGGGTCGGTCGCGTCGTGGTCCAACACACGGTCCCTTCTTCCATCCAGGCGGATGGAACCACCGACATTATTTCCAAAGTGCAATTGTCATTATCATCACTTTCACCACCACCAACTCTGGTTTCGGAGGATACGAAAGAAGCAGATTGTTTGGCTTCCAAAAGACACTCGCTGTTTCCCCACCCACCATGACGGCCAAAGTGTAAAGGGATGGATGATCGGACGACTACAAACATGTGCCGACTCTTGTTTCCATATGTGACATTTGGATTTGCAGTACAGTAGTCGCTAGATGTACAAATGGTGCTGTAATGATACTTACATTTATTCTTGCGGAACACTTGCCATGGTTAGTTCTACCTTTATAGGAGTAGCACGTGTATTCCTTGATTTTTTATTCTGGTGTTGCGTCAATGATCCAGGTAACTGCTCGCAGTGTGTGGATCACCGACCGTCGGAGGAGGAGAACGACCATCCGTGTCCGGACGACGACGACGAATCGCTGTATTCGTACTAGGGAGAGGTCCTCCCACGGCATGTTGTTGTAAATCCGCCATGGCTTGCCATACCGTAGCTGGTATAGATACTTGTTGTTCATGTTCCAAATGCGTCAAAAAGGATTGCACAATGGTCAAATTGTGTGTGACAAATTCTTGGTGGTGGTTGGGTTGGGAACCGACCTGGAATTCGTGGTTGCTCGTTCGAGTGTTGTTGTTGTCGCTTAATGGGGTACCGCCGTGGTTCGGATCGTCTCGGTACACCATGTTGTACGGGGAGGAGGAGGAAGCATCCGCTGCAGTACTGGAAGTAGTAGTAGCAGTAGTAGTCGATGGTGGATGAGCCGCGGTGGCTGCCTGTTCCCATTCTTGATAAATTCGTTTGGACAAGGATTGGGTTTTGGTCTTGGCTTGTTCCAAGGTTTGTTTCCATCCCGCAGACAAGGACGACAAGAATGGATTGTGGTTGGGATTTGTGGCCGAGTCCAGCAGGGGATTCGTCGGGTGTGCGGTTGCCGGCAAAGCCGCGTTGGAGTGGACCGTGGAGGATGCGGTGGTAAGAGCAGAAAGTGGATGACTCCACAAGGTGGCACTATCGACCGATGGAGCGCCCATCCTGGTCGTTGTCGTGGGAGACGAAACGGGTGGTGGTGGCGGTGGTGCAGCCGCAACAATGACGTGACTGAGGGTCGTCTTGCCTTGGAGTAATTCTCGTGTCACGGTTTGCCAAGCATGGAGGGATTGTGTGGATTGAGGTGGAACATTCATGAGATAATGCAAGGGATCGTCTGATTGCAAAATGGCTGGTGCATGCAACAACAGACGAGCTACTGCCGCTGCTTCCAATATATGCAACAACCAATAATTGTTGGGTCGTATCGGGGATTGTTGTTGTTGTTGTTGTTGTGCTGCCGCATGTTCCAAGGTCAATTCCAACCAGGCATCCCAGAGGGGCAACACGGCGGTGCGAGCCGTTTCCAATTCACGACTATACAACAATCGAATCCATTTGGTCAAATACAATTGTGGTGGAACTTGAACCTTTTGTTGCACACACAGAATTAAATGGGGATGATAGCGTCCCGTCCATTGCAAGACACGACGTCCCAAGGCCACCAAGGGTTGCTTTTCTACAATTGTAGGAGCCGCTGATGTGTTGGTGGTGGAAGACGTGGGGCTTGTCGGTGTTGTCACAGAAGGACTCGGTAGTGTGGAGGAAGAAGTGCTTTCTGTAGCTGTGGTTGGAGAGCTCGCTGTCACAACTACTCCCACATCAAAGGCGGGTTGCAAGGGATCCAAAATGGCACACAGCAAGGCAAAGGTATGAGCAGCAGCAGCAGCAGCAGTTTCGTGTGGTACATCGACTGTAGTTTCATGTTCCAATTCATGGGCGTGTAACAAATGCGAAGCAATTTCATGCATTCCTTGTCGATATCCAGGAGTGGGATGCGTGGTGCAATGGTAGACAAACAAGACTTGTCGCAACAAGACCACTCGAGAGGCATTCGAAACGGCTTGCTGTGATGATGATGATGATGATGACGGTGGTGGCGGCAATCGTTGCAAATCCTTGTCAATAATTTGCAAGGTGACGGCTGCTTCATCGTACTCTTCGGATTCGACAATCACACTGCTGTTGCCTCCTTTTGTGTGCCGTTGTCGTCGTCGTCCCGCTCGTTCTTTGCGATATTGCAAATCCAATTCTTGCAACCGTTCTTGTTTCGTCTGTTCTTCCATCATCATGGCTGTCAAGGGATCCAACGACGGTGCTTGAGATTGTTGTTCTTGTTGTTGTTGACATAATGGGTCTTCCTTCTCCGTACCGTCCTGGTTGTTGTCCTCGTTCTCGTCCTCCTCGTCTTGATCACTTGTGGGAAAGGGATGTTGTTCCAACAACTGTTGGTAGTGAATGCACTCTTGCTTCCACAGGACTTGTTCTTCTGCTTCCGTAATACCGGAAGGGAAGATACCCAATTGGATCCGCCAGGTTCGACAACGAGAGGACGAAGAAGATGATACGGAGCTAGTAGTAGCCATGATTCAAGTTCCGAACGCAAAAGCGATCCAAGGCGGTCTTCTTTACGGTACGTCTCTCGCTTTTGATGAGAAAGAGACCTGAAGAAACTGGATAGAATTTTTATACGTATTCTTCTTCTTCTCTTGTTTTCGCACAATTATGACCACAATGAAGCAGGATAACTCTCAACCTCTTTCATCTCATCTCTCTTTATTGCACGCAACGACAAAGGCGAAGCTCTATATGTGTGCCTTCTTTTCCAGTCGCGCAAAAAGTCTGTGACACCATTCCATGGTCGGCTATCAGCTTTCAATAGAGTAGGTAGACATACGGGGTGCAAAGGTAGTTACTCCTATATGTTGCTCCTATGTTCTAGAAGCAACCGGCTGTACCTGTCCCGTTCGTAGGGGCCGGGGACCTGGGTTGCGTTCGCAGCCGGAATCAATGGCGTCGTCCCAAACAAAAAGTGTTGGAGTTGCAATTTTGTCGGCGATAGGTGCCATTGTCCCCATCGTTGCAGTGCCGCAGCATTCTTGTCAGGGTTTGAGGGTGCTGTATTGTGACGAAGGCGAACCAAACGTTATGGAAGGTGGTGCGGAAGATTTGGCGGTGGCTATGGCTGCCGTTGGTGCCATGGATAGCAATGTTGACAGGGACGTCGATGCAGAACTGGAGAATGTGAATCCTGGCACCCCGGAGGCTTTGTCTGTTTTATCCGTACTGGTCCATGTGCCAAACGTGGACGACTGGAAGTTAAAGCCTCCGGAGGAGTTTGGATTACTGTTTTCTTTCCCTCCGGTAGTTGTGGCTTTCGTCGTTGCTGTTCCAAAGCCGAACGACCCAAAGGAGGGTGAGGACGACGTGGCGTTGGCCGCGGACGGTTGTTTCGGCGCAGAGGAGGGACCAAACGTAAAAAAAACCGCTCGATCCAATCGAGCCTGTTACCCCGTTGGACTCGTTCTTTGGCTGCGTCTGTCGTGCTGGGTTTCCATTGCTTGTTTTCTTTGATTGTTCTGCCTTGTCTGGAGGTTTGTCACTCGGGAAGCGTTCTGCATCACAAGAGAGACAGTTTCTTACTGTCTCTGGATTTTGGGAGAAGCATGTGGAGCATTTCCACCCACTTGCGTTATCTTTTAAGACAGCTATATCCCACGTGGATGTTGTGGGTTTCTCAGCCCTTTGTGCTTGGCACTGCAGGCACTCGGATTCGTCGTTCGGATTCACGGCTTCGCAATTCTGGCACGTCCATTCCTCCAATCCCCTCGCGCGCGACGTTTTGGGTTCCTTGGTATCTCCTGTGGAATCTCCCACTTTTGACTTGTCACTTGTTGTCACTTCATTGTCCTCTGTGGACGTGATCAAGTCAGAATCCGCCAAGCATGGTTTGTCGACCCACCGATGGTAGCGTATTGGCAATCCTGGAGCGGTCACATTATCGTTATTGCCTGGCTTCAACGTGCATCGGTACACTCCGTTGATATCCCGTGGACGCAAGCAAGTCGGTTCCAGAATGGCGTCACCATCAGAATCAAGTGAAGAGGTTGACCCATCTGTCGATGGCGGAGGCGTGAGTCCGCGTTGGAATTGGACACGGTTGAGTCGATTGGGCATGGTCCATTCGAAACCGTCGTCCACCGACGTTCCCTCCATTGCTCAAACTCTTTCTCGGGACGGCCCAAAAGGAAGAACGAGAGAGACTTGCGCCTCATTTTTTTGGAAAAACAAAAAACAATATGCGCGGCGTGACAACACCCGGCGACGCGCACGCGCGCCCACTGTCTTTGTACGTCCGTCGTGCGTCTGCACCAACAAAATAATGTCAACCCATAAATATCTACCGGTATCTAGGTACAAAAAAAATCTTTCATGGCATCATGGCCATGTCCCTTGACATGTGCAGCAAATCGGCCTCGTGTTCGGACAATGATGCGGTTGTGGTGGTCACGTCCATTCGTCGGGTCTTCACGGTGGTCCATTCTTTGGAATCCTCGTTGGAACCGAAATGCGGGTGGTGAAGGGTGCTTTGGCTCGGTGATGTCCTCATACTCGTACTCGTCCTCCAAGCCACCACCTGTCAGCAAGTCATCACATTATGATTCATCCTCCCATTATTACCCTCATTCTCCACTGGTGCAATCCTTGTTGGATCCACCACCATCACTAGCCAACAACAACAACAACAGCAACGATACTGTGACTCTTCCACGACGATCCAAACGAAAACGACGACCCAGAATTGTCGATTGGATTCCACCCGGTCCCTTTCGTAATCAGGCCATGGTGGATTTGGCCTTGCATCATATTCATGGGACGGACAAGAGTCATCATCATCGTCGTCGTCATCAAGTTTGGATTGTCACCTCCTCTCCCCAATCGGTCCAAGAACTTTACACCCTTTTGCTGCAGCAGCAACAACAACAACATCCACGAAATGGAGATGGCACGACGAGTGCTCCGTCTGTTCCCAAAACGACAAAAGCACGACAGGACCATGTACAGGACAACGACAACAATAACAACAACCATGTGGGTGTCGACGCTGTCAGTTCGCAAACTGTTCCTCCTCCGATTTGGATTGGACTGCCTCAGGACATGATCTCCTATTTCCAAAAACAACAACAGCAGCAGCAGCAGCAAAAGCAAGATTCATCCGCAACTGCTACTCGTCACACTCACAACAATGACAACAACAAGGACAACATTCACTCGTCATCCTTCACAACAACAGCAGCAGCAAGCGCAACAACTGTGTCTGCTCCAGCCATGAGCCAAAGAGCAACTGCTACTCTCCCTTCTACGGACGACGACTGCCACAAGAATGAGGAGGATAACAATAACGACAAGGACAAGGACGACGTGTTGTGTATTCTTAACCATGGCATCGGTTTGAGAGGCAAAATGCAACGGGACATGAAAAGGGTCGAACAGCAGTATGCGAAACGACACGGTCGACACTCGTGGATTCGGTTCGTGACACCACCACCACCACAACAACAACAACAACGACAACAAGAACGATCTGCAGCCGTGCCGCTGTCTCTAACGGCATTGCCCATGCCATGGGAACCGAGCCGTCCAGGATTGGAAACCAAGGACAAGCGTCTACTACGAGTATCCAATCCAACCAGGACTCGTCTTCCACACGGGGGGCACTCCTACACGGCCCCTTTTACTACAAGTCCACAGAACCATGGACGCCACCCTTCCACAAAGCATCGACAACAACAACCACACGAGACTCCCCAAACGACCACGGCCACGGAAACTTCCCCGTCCACAACCCTGCAAGCTTTGGATACTACGACCACTGCAGTTCGGCCTGTACAGGTTCAAGTGTTACCAGAGGATCAAATGCTGTGGGGAACGGTACAAATACTATTGCATCTCCTTACTACCAACAGAGGGTCATTTCCCGCAACCAACCACAAGGACAAGATTGTGGTTGTGTTTTCCACGTTGGAACAAAAGACATGGTTTGCTCGCCTGTTTCAGTTCCATTTAGCGGCTCGTGTCTTGGAATGGCCATCCTCCATGTCGCCCGAATGGGCAAAGGAACCAGCAGATCATTTCGTCCGTCGACGGCAGTTTGTGCACCAGTGCTTTGTTCAAGACGTTACAACGTCGCCCGCTGTTTTGTTTATTGCGGCAAGTGATCTACAAGAGTTTTGGAACAATCATCAGTCCTCCGTTCCGTCTACTGCAGGACACAATCATTCCAACAGTACAAAGACAATAAGGACTCATGTCGTCCAAGTGGGTCTGACCACGACGGATCGTCGGGCTGGCTCATTTCTGTTTGACCACCTGTGTTTTGCAAAGGAAACATCCCATAACGAAATGATGCCTCGTGACGTAACCGGTTTGTGGATTTTGACGGAATGGGAGGAATCTCTTCTCGCAAATCACTTTGAGTCTGTGGGACAAACGAAACCAAAATGGATACCGCAAGAGTCGTTCTCGCGGCCTGGAGAAAAGAACGACTCCACCACACCGGTGCCCAACAATCCTGAGACCATGGTGGGATATGGGGCTTTGGATCCGTTGGTAGAAGAGATTCAAATGCAACTCCTATCGCAGTTCCAATCCATGTCATCATCATCATCAATTGCTGCCAATTCTGGACGACAAGAACTTACAGTGTTACAGGAATTGCACCAGGCGGCCCGATCCATGGCATTAAGTATGTTGGCCGACAGTCGGGTCACGATGCGCTCTCTGAAAATCATGCGGGAAAGACCCTTGACTGTGCCAGAAGAGGCCGAGGAGAAACTCATCAAGACACATCAACAACAACACGAAGCTGAAACAGAGGAGGATACTCAAGAGCAAACCCTGGTAGAGCATGTCATGGATACATGGGTGCATCCACTGGGCCTGCCCGACCCTCTGTTGACATTGACACGTCTAGAGGCCAAACGGTATCAATTGCAATCGTTTTCCTCCTCGTCCTCCTCCACCATTGGTGAACCTTCCACAAGCCTGGACACCAAACGACCCGTGTGGAAATTCGGAAAAAGCTTTGATGTGGGCAAGCGCAGCAGCAATTTCCGTGGAATCAAAACTTGAGTGTAGACGCGGCCACAACAACACCAAGAGAGCGAGAGAAGTGCATGAACCATGACATGTTTCCAAATGTCGAGTCCTTGGTATAACATATTGTCGATATATGTTTGTCTCGTATGTCATGAGACATGCGTTACGGACCAACAATCAAAGTACGGAGGGGAAGACGGAGAGGACGCACCACCAACCAGCTTGGGTTGATGTCGTTTCGTTTCGTGGCTAGTGGGCCAATGACATGCATCAACATGTGGCTACCAGTCAAGTTGTTATTATGACCTATTCTAGCATAGATTTCTTGACCTGATCTCTGACCTAACAGACCATGGGCGTATTCCAACAGTTCCCGCATAGCCTCAAAGGGAACAGGCTTTATGGAAAAGCCGAGTATGCGGAAAAAGAAGTGTTGTATGAGTATGCGGGATAGCGGTGAACAAAGAAAAACTAGGAGTACGTCTTTCGTAGGAACTACAAACTACTCCTAAACAATAGGAGTACTTAGTATTGATGTAACTCCCTGTGTCAAGCGTCGCGTCTTCTTTGAGGAGGGTCGCCCGTCACAGAATGTGAATAGACGAGGAGACAATTACATTTGAGGATGACGATGCTGTTGTGTTGAGTTGTGTATTGGTGAAAGACAATATTGTGGTTGTGGACTGCACTACGCGCTGCAGGTCTGTTTCACCCAGTCCCTATGGAGTTAGTATTGCGATGCCAAAAGGAGGAGGCACATGTTGCGTACATACATAAACCAAGGAGCAATGATGCATATCATGTTGTAACTTGGACTCCCAATGACACTAAGGATAGCTCATCTACAGAAAGCGTTGACTGGTGAATGATTGTGTTAGATAGCTCTCACTATAACGGGAATAGATGTACAAACTCTAATCGATCTTGTAACAGCGAGCCCGTCTTTGCAAGTTGTAGATAGATGTCTTCTCGTCGAGCTTCTTTCATATCTTGCATGGCTTCAGCGACATGATTCGTGGAAGCACTTACGTGTATTTGTTATGAGTCGTTACTGTTTCTTAGATCATGGCAGTCCCGATGAATGATCCACAAGATTGGAACGAGACGTGTAAAATGTGAACGAATCATAAATTGAGATAGGGAAAATGCCCTCCTCGCTCGTACCAAATTCTCTCCCGAAACATTTACACGCGATATGCGATATCTGGGATGGTAGGGCCATAATCGCCACGAATGGGTCCGCTCGAAGAGAATGTATTGCGCATTGCGCAACCGGGATAGTTCTATGTATGCGTACGGCATGAAGGATGGTGTGGCGAGCGTGCGTATTGATAGTACACCTTTCCTCACAGTCACGAGAGTACATGCAGGCTTTTGACGATCAGGCATTGACGTGGAAAGTGAGCTATAGCGCAAACAGTAGATAGGGCCTAAGCGCTTCTGTTCCGAAAGAGAGTTTCGAAAATTGCCTTTTCGTCGTGATCGTGAAGTGTCTATGTTTAATTTATCCATGACATGAATACTTAGGCGACTACCAGACGTGATAGCATTGCCCCTTTCGTTTTGTGGGATCAGGAGGTCTTGCTTTCCAGGAGAAGATGCAAGATCGTTATACATTATACATCCCACTTGCAACTTTCGTTCGTTCGCGCGCATCAATGTTCCGGTGATAAGTTATAAGTTAGGGGGTTACATCCCACTTGCACAACTTTCGTTCGTTCGCGCAGCGCTTCCCCCATCGTAGAATCGTAGCAGAAAGTTGAGGGATTGTCATCACCTTCCACCTTCCAACACTCACAATCAACGCCTTCCCTTATTTTGCAAGGCCCCCATCTCAATCTCATCTCATCTCCTCTTACCAAAATGGTGCAATTTGATACAATCGAAAAGTCTCCGACCACTCCGACTACCCCTGTTCACGGTTCCCCTCGACATTTGCAAAAGAGACGAGGAGACCTTTTGCTCGCTCATTTGCCTTCATGGGAAGTATCTCCCCACAAAAAACAACCTGTCATCGAACACGCTCGCATCGCCAAGGGTCGTCCCCCCGCTCCGCTCGGAACGCCAGTGACTTTGCGACGTACGAAATCGTTGCCGCTTCATTTGGATGGCAGTCATCGGTTTACTTCTCAACAAGAGTCAACCAAGTCTCTCTTTTGGTTTCGACCGCATCCCAATCGTCCCCTCCTTTCGGCAAAACAAAATACGAATGAGTCTTTGGTATTGCCACCCTATCGGGGAAGCAATTCCTTGAGACAATCACCTCCAGCCGGAGCTGCGAATTCTTTTGCTTCCAAGTCGTTGTCTCCGAAACGCCGTATGTTGCGCGTTTGGCGACACCGAAGAGTGGCCACGTCTCCCGATCCAATGAATTTTCTGCCGCGTGAGCTAGATTTGCCAACTTTGAAAGAGGAAGAGCAACCTCGTTTACGACCGGGCTTCTTGCAACGCGATGACTCCTACAATGGAGACATGTCATCGGCAGATTTTGATTTGACGAATGACGATGATTCCGATGATGATGACCAAGAGGATGAATTGCTACGCGGTCTATCGTTGCTCGAAGAACGAGATGAATAGAACAACGAATGCGGCCACAGATGAGTGTTGGTCATTGTATGGAGCTCGCTATTCCATTGACTCGTTTCGGGGTTTAGAGCATGGAAACTTATAACAAAATTAAGTGAGCCGTTAGATACTTTGGTTGGAGCTATGTCTACTTATGGGGCAGATCGAATTAACCATATTTTGCCCAAAAAGATAAGTAGGACAGTCTTACTCATCCATATGCCTCCAAACATTGGAGACATGCAAAGTTCTCATTGCAGCAGGACTCTTCATGAATCTGAGCCCCGAGCGTTAAAGTTAAGGAAACTCGGAGAACATGCGGAATAGCTTCTGGGAGAAGGAACTCGACTCGTTGTTATTAAAGTTCAGTTGCTTCCACGACCGGTGACTCGTCTCCGTCACCTTGTTCCGCGCTACTCTCGTTTGGAACAGGGCTACTCTCGTCTTCAGCTTCTTCTTCGAGGCCTGCTTTGCTCTCTGGTGTGGTGGTGTCGGCAGCGGAACTAGGTGATGTATTCTTGTTGGTCAGTTTCTTGATGGATTTCTTGCGCGGCATTGGTGCTGGTTTCGGATTTTCCAATGTTTGCTTAATCAGTTGCAAATGGTGGACTAAATGACGGGCGTTGGCAACCTTTCGTGGGTTCTTTAACATGGTTGCCAAACGCTTTTTGGCATTCTGGATATGTGTTTTGTAGTAGCAGCGGATCCGATCTCGTAATGCCTTGTCGTCCAGTGAAGGAACTGTCCAACCCCAGTCATTACGAGCTGTCGTTCGTACTATATCAACCAAATCATTGTTAAAGGCTTGTTGTGCAGCCGATTGTCGTTTCTGTAACGATAATTCATAGTATTCTTCCATGTGATCTCGGAGAACTTTCTCTAAGGGAGGATAATGACTCCAGACAAAAGACGCTGGCATTTCATGCCCTGCAGAGGGCAGTGTTTCAGGAGGGGTTCGAGTGGGCTGTCGCTCCATCACCATGCTTAACAGAAGCTGCTTCCCTAAGTGTTCTTCGTGAATTACTCTTGCTGCCAGGTCGGCCGCTTCTTGAGCCAGAACATTGTCTGGCTTCTGAGTTGAGGATGATGCAGTGACTGTCGTGTTTGACTTGGCCTTCTTCTTCTTACCTTCTCCGATCTCACTATCAACAAGGACTCCCTTACGTTTGCTGGTTCGACGACTTGGAGAGTTGACTCCAAACTCTTCTTTAACATTCGTCGCCTTCGATGCCTTTTTTCGAGAGTTCCCCTTTGTTTCATTCTTAATGCCGCCTGACTTCGCTTTGCTGTTCTCTGTCTTCGCCTTCTTTCTCGTTCGACCACCGCTTGTTTCGCCTTGTCTTTTGGTCGTAGCACTGCGATTTCGACGGGGTGTACTGGACGATTCATTCTTTCCATCGGCAGGTAATTTAACTTCGACAGCGGACACCTGATCAGCCGCCTGCAATAAACATTCCAATCCTTTGGTCACGCTGCTATTTCCGCCACCAAAAAACAGTGGGCCAGGACAGGCAGATGATTGGCTGGAGATGTCAGACACTCGACCCGTTATTGTTGGACCACCGGGGCAAAATTCTTGGGACTGCGATGCGGAACACACCGGTGTCACAGATGGCGCAACCCCTCCTCCTTGTGAGGACATTTGCGCATCTGCCCATGCCAAAGTGTCTTGTGAGACTCCAGTTAGCTCCTGGGACAATCCACGCAAATCCAGCTGCTGGGACAAGCTTTCCCCACCAACAAAACCCGAGTTTTCTTGGGTATGATCCGGGCGTTCGTCGGATACTTCATTTTCCTCTTCTTGAATGCAATTGGAAGACTTGGAGGGGTCGCAGTCCGTCAGCTTATCACTATTTTCCTCTTCGCCAGATTGGACTTGTTCATTCTTTTCGTTCGGAATTTCAGTGTCCTTCTCGTCTCCTTCACGGGGAAGAATCAAGCCATATCGGCGGGCAGTTGAAGCCGGTGTCGTTTGATCCTCTTCTTTGATAATACAACTAGATTGCACAGGTGTACGTGGACCATCGGTTTGTTCTTTGTTCTCCGTTTCTTCCTCGCTATTGCCTGCTTTTTCAGCTGTCATAGGATCATTAGGTTCAGCTTTTGGATGGTCGTCTTCCTCCGCAAAGTCGGATGGAGTGTAGTGCATTGCAATCTCTTGAGACAACAAGGACTGCGAACCGACCACCTGTGTCATCGCACCTGATCGTTCCATCTCTGTCAAAGCCACATCTTCATCAGTCGATCGACTACTGGTGTCTTCAAACTCTACGGTAGGGCTTTCCTTGTCCTTCTTCACGTTGTCCTTATCTCCCGAACTTGACGAGTTCGTCTGGGCAGACTTACCCGAAATCGAAGTTGACGCCTCTCTTTTATCTTCACTTGTGACCACATTCTTCGGACTGGAGACGTCTGTGCTCTCATGGTCCTTTTCATTGTTCTCCTGTTTTAGCGCCATGTTTTCCTTTTCTGATGAAGAAAATGGCATTGCCTTTTCTCCAGAGAGATTATTCAATTCGCTCTCCTTGTCGTTGCTAGGAGTAGGACAGCTGTTTTGACATGGTGTGGACTTTGCGATTGCCAAGTCCGCCGGTCGAGGTGGTGGAGGCATGGAGCTCTTTGCTGCCATATCCTCTTCTGTCGTTTCATTCTGCGGCAAACATTGTTCGGCAGACGGAGCCGTAGGCACTTCATTTGGGGACTCTGCTCCATCTTCCTCTGATTTTGTCAATAGTGCGACAAATTCTTCTTGCTGTGACCCCAACAACAAATCTTGCGAAGAAAATAATGGTTGAGATTCCACGTGTTCCGCAGGATGATCTGCAGTGTCTTCCTGGTCATCGTCCTCCTGTACAATGCAGTTGGTTTCCTCTTGTGTTATCGCGATGCGCTTCAATGACGAAACATCTTCATCTGACGATACTGCTACTTTACCAACTTTGCATTCAACCACAACTGTTTGGATTTTTTCTTCGCTAATGCTGGCATCGATGCCCTCTCTGGTCACGTTGTCCGGTTTCGCGCTAGCGCTTTGACCATTATTTTCATCAGAAACATGAAACGCATGCGTCGCTTTACCATTTTTGTCCACCTGAGGTTTCAGTGGCTCTGAAGCGGGTTGGTCATTGTTGTTGATGGATTGGTTGTGCGTGGAACGATTCTTGGACATGTCATGCTCGGCCTCCTTTAACAAGAGATGCACCGCCACTTGAGAATCAAACGGTTTTTGCGAATCATCTGCCTCATTATAGAACGACAGCGAGGATGCGCCTTGCGAGCCAAACAAGTCCAACCGTTGCGATTGCGAAAACGGGGCATGGTCGTTGTCCTCGTCTCTGGTTTTTGACTTGTCGTCGTCGTCCTCCTCCTCGTCTTCTTCTTGAGTGATGAGATGATTGGAGCGCACTTCGCCGGATGTTAGCTCTTTCGCCACATGGTGATTGACAATCGATTCTGGATTGGTTGTCTGGACGATGACATCCCCCGTCAATCTGCCAACCACACCATCGGAACCACCGCTTTCACGATTGACACTACAGGTCTGGGTGGAAGGTTGCAATTTTGGCTCCCCAACGACGATAGCAACGTTGGGTGAGGACATTCGGGTTGGGTTATGGAATGTAGATATGGCAATGCACAAGGTGTGAGCAACCCGAAGTGGAATCTTCGTTCCGACAATTGCTCTGCAGCGGCAACGCGGTAAAGAGAGCGAGACAGTTTTGCTTTTTGCTTCCAAGAACCCGCGCGTCTTGTTTGGACCGTGTGCCACATTTCGAAGGAACTCATCCTCGTAGATGCCAGTAGCAATTCTACGCGAGAGACGGCCGAACTTGCTGCCAACCACACGCTTGGCCTGTCATTGTCACCTGATTGGCTCGTCCGTCGTACGGAACGAGAGATATGGAACATGTGATGACAGTCTTCGGACTGTCTCTCCGTCCTGAGTCCATATTGGGGTAATTCACCTGTAAATCTAAGTTTCGATAGGGTTGGTAGCCAATAGGAATGGGTAGGAATGCTCTAGGAGTAGATGACATTTTCTCTTCTCTAGGAGTAGGAGTAGTTCAGATTTTCCGTGGTCAATCGTCCAAGCCCGATGATGTTCGTTATTCCTCAGGTGCGTTCTTATGGGAGCGTGATATATCATTTTATCACGATTTTCCGCCCCGCCCGTGGTCGCACGTGGGTGCATGATAAAATGATAAGGATGAATATCATGCGTCAAAATTCTGCGCATGATATTCATCCTTATCATGGCTTGGGGGCCTATGATATGATGATATCCTATCATCCCGATAAGAACCAAATCTTATCACGCACAGAACGGTGACATGGAGGGCGTGATAAAATGATATATCACGCTCCCATAAGAACGCACCTCACAGACGAGTGATTTCATCCTTGCATCAGGCCAAGAACTGCTGGATCGTAAATTGGAATCTGGAGAGCAACACATTCTGATTGGAGAACAGGGAACCGAAGCAATCATGCAAGCTAAACCAAGCTTAAGCGACAGGCGTGGAGCAATCTAACTGAACATGATATGGCTCTAAAGTCGCTTCTCTCGGAATGGTTTCTTTGATTATCATTGTCGAACTGACTGACCGTGAGCGGCTTTTGGCTAGAGGAACCCCACAGTGGATCCAGTCGCATAGCCACGCCTCCATCGCTTCGCGATCCAAAAGCGTCTCAATGACATACGACACCGAGAACCCCGAGACGTGCGTCGGATGTGCATTCTCCCACCATGATGAACTCTAATCCAACAAGAATATCTTTTCTTGGTACAGCCGCTACTGAGATGTCCTTTCTTCGACAGCCATTGCTTGGATCTCATTCCCTGTGTTGTTGGAATAGCAGCCATACAATGCGCTCTTGTATGATGAGTCCGAATGCTCGGATTGGTGCGGCTCATTTGTTTCATGGAAGCAATGTTGGTACTTCCCACTTGACGCAGCTTCAGAGGCGTTGTGCCAACAACACGATTTTTGCGATTAGGAGGACATATTCGACAAGGGAAACCTTGTTCGCTTCCTCGAGGACTGTTTGTGGACGACAGGGAGTGTTTTGGACACCGAACAACAAGTCCAACAGAAAGACTTCCGATCTGTTGAATCGTAACAAGGTACTTTGTCGTTGGTCTAGTTCTCCAGCTTCTACGGAAAGCGCCAGCACGAGCTCAACTGCCAATGCCGCTGCCGCCACCAGCAACAACAGCGGAGGATGGAACTTTTTTCATCGCTTGGCGTGGTGGGTCCGAACTTTGCGGATTCCTGTTCTGGTATTTTCAGTCTTTGGTTTGGGATATCAACAAGGTATCATTGAATGTTCCAAGCATCCGCAAGCTTTGCAGCAACAAATTTTGAGGGCCATGCTGGCTGGTCACGGTGTAGTAAGTTTGGAGGATCAAGTGGATATCTTATCGGAACAGGACATTTCCTTTTTGAACCCGCATCGCAACCATCAAGTGGCGGCGGTGGGACATCGCATTGTTTCGTCCGCACGGACTCATGTCAAACAAGAATTGGAACAGGCAATTCAAAAGGTTCTGGAGAAATTGCCACCGAACGTGGACCCGGAAAAGAGGGACCAACGCATTAACCAAGATACTCAAGTGCAATTTTGGTACCATGCCGCACTGAGATTGTACGGTGAAGTCAATAGTTCCAGTGTAGTATTAGATGCCTTGAATTTGGCTTCGGATGCTGTGGAACAGTCGACATCGTCGGCACCGGCCAAAACGAGTTTACAAGCCAAGCTTCAACAAAAGTCACCTTTCCAATTTCGACGGGCCAAGTTGGTCCAAGTTCCATGGCAATACGTCTTTGTCCAGTCAAAGGAACCAAACGCTTTTGTTTCCGAGGTCTTACCACAGAGGTTCTTTATTACGACCGCCATGTTGGACATTGCCACCACACCCGATGAATTGGCCTTGATTTTGGGACACGAAATTTCGCATTTAATTCTGGGCCATGTGAGTCAAACCAATCAAGTGGAAACTTTGTTGCGGACCGTTGAAGTGTTGCTATTGAGCCTGGATCCCACATCCGGATTCTTGTCCTTGTTGGTTGTGGGCGGATTAGCCACAATGCGATCGGCCTTGTCAGCGGCACACTCGCGGGAAAATGAACGCGCTGCCGATGAGTTGGGTTTGACCATTACGGCCAAAGCTTGTTACAATACTGTAAAGGGGTCGGAGGTCATGTACAAGATGCACGAGGCCAAAGTGGCCATGTCACCCAATGGTGGAGATGCTGTCATTCGAGTGCATCCTTCGAGTAAGGACAGCGGCAAAGCCTTGCCCCTTCAACTCTTGGATACCCATCCACCAACCATGGAACGGTACGAACAATTGAAACAACGAGCAGAAGAAGGAGAGAACTACACCAAGTATCAAGATGATTTATGCGCCACCATGTCCAGTCGAATCTTTGCGGCGTTGGGATGGGGCAAAACGCCATCATAAACAACGACAACTACTGCTACACCGCTCAAATATGTTCCCCCTATCGTCAAAGATTTATGTTCGTCGCATGACGTATTTGGTCTTTAGAGGGAGATTCAAGTGGACGAACGACAAATAACTCCTATACATGATACATAAGCCATTTTTTGCCAACGAGCATGTCGTATAGGAGATGGGACAAGTCAAACCTGCTCCCAACTTTTGCTTTCGTGCATTCCTGCACGATCTTTCGGTTACTCTCAAGTTGTCTATTCAATTGTCGTCTTTCTGGGATGGCACTATTATCCTCGCTCCTATCATCCTCCTACACCTACACCCCCCTACTAGGAGTACCATAGAGTATACTTGGGCTTTCTAGTCCACATAGATAAGGTAGATGGACAACGGTCAGTCGCAGATACCAAATCTCAACGGTCATGTTTTGTCATTTTTTCTTTTCTCGTCTCGCCTCTCGATATCCAGATCGGAGGATGGTAAACCTACGATAGACACCTCTGAACCGTATGTTTCCAGCAG
Source organism: Epithemia pelagica (assembly GCA_946965045.2). Taxonomy (NCBI): domain Eukaryota; phylum Bacillariophyta; class Bacillariophyceae; order Surirellales; family Surirellaceae; genus Epithemia; species Epithemia pelagica. Next base: position 2,504,140 of record OX337239.1, on the reverse strand, counting down.
GCATCGGTGTTACACACAAGAAAAGATCTTCTAAACAATGAGATCACCGCAAGTTAACTGGCTCAATCGAGACCGTCGATTCCACTGGATCGTTTTGTGTTGGATATTGATTCAGGTGGTTCAATCGACGACTGTCGAGCTGTCACAACAACATGGACAAGATGGCAGCCTTTTCAAAGACGATGTGAACAGTTGCAACTTGTCCTCTATATTCGCGTCTCCGTTGTTTGCTTGTCCAAATGCCTCTGGTGTGACGGCAGAGAATGACTTTGATGATTATTGGACGACCTACAAGGAAATGGGCCAAGAAAATCTTGAGGACACAGAGAACTTTCGTGAACGCGGATATGACTATCGCGCGCACTCATATACAAAAATGAAAAAGATGGCCTATAGGTTCAAGGAAGCTGTGTTCGGAGATGTACTTGAAAGTGGTGACCACATTTACGAAAGTGCATGTGGACAGGGACTGAATTTGTTCATGACTTTGGAGATTTTACAAGACTGCTGCGACATTACCAATTTGACAGTTCATGGGAACGACTATTTGTCTGAATCCGTTCATGTAGCTCATCGCATCATGGATCAAGAGAAAGGTCCATGGTTCAACAAGGGCTCGTTATGTCAAGGAGATTCTACCAATCTCAGCTTTGTTCCATCCAATGCGTTCGATCTAGCCTACACTGGCTTCATTGATCCCTTACTGGACCCACTCAATCTCATGGACGTTCCTGATGCTTCGATGCGCGAAAAGGAGGAAATGATAGAAGAGATTTGCGAATCACGGGACCCAAAAGTGAAAGAGATTGCACGTCGAATGCAGGAGCTTCAAGAAGATTGGTTTGCGAAATGGGTTTCCGAACTTCTTCGGATTGTGAAGCCTGGAAAGTACATTGTCATTGGTACGTGCGATGATCGAGCATGACCTAGTTGTCTCAGTAATTTGTGCTTGCGCTCATGTTCGTTCTCATTCTGTTGACGGGAAATTTGACAGAGGATGTTGGATGGGCTGCCTGTAGCGAGGATTCCGAGTGGGGCGGCGTCGATCCTGAATGGTGGGAAGGGGCTGTTGACAAATATGGCTGGGACGTTGACGTCGATTCGATTGAAATCCTGTTGGATGACCCCTACGTCTGGTACGATAATCGATACAATGTGGTCATGAGACGACTGGACGGCCCCGAATGCAAGGCCCTGGACTAAGTGTCCAAAGACTTGTCTATCGCTCAACAAAGATTGCCATCAGAATCCGTGTGGGTGCCTAGTAGTCGTTTGTTGCATGAGAGACACAATAACTGGATCCATCACCACATTTCTTCAACAAACGGTAAAAAATATCGTTCACATCGATTGAGGTTCGATTGCAATTTGTCATGTTCCTGTTACTATTCTACGCGAAATATTTTGGCATGGTTGTCTTGTAGACGCTGCGGTGATTTCAGCTGACAGTGTTTATTCACATTTGATGAACACATTAACAGTCTGGCCCATGCGGCGTAATCTTTTCTGTTTCGCTTTGTTTCGTTTTATTCCTATGGTCTCTAGACGAAATGACAAGCCTGACTACTCAAACTAGGTAGCTAATGTACGCTACGTTTATGCGCTATCATCCAAGACTGAATCCAAGACCCAGAACCAATTTCCAAGTCGACGATGCTATTATGGCAACCAAGCTGGAGTCGACATTGATTATACTAAACGCATTCCAATATATTGGAACATAAGAGATGAATGGGAACAGACCTACTCAATCCTAGCTACCGAGAGATTGCTGCCTAGGAGTACCAAAACCAATTGGTGCCACTTCTGAGTGTAGCGAGTAGCTAGATGGCATAGCTACTCGCTAACCGGATATTTGGGCTATGGCCTGCCGGCTTCTCCGTTCGTTGAACTCAGGTCAGTCGAACTCTGAACCGTTTCGGTGTTACATATAAAGAAGATAAGCTCTTAACAATGAGATCACCGCAAGTAAACTCGCTCAGTCGAGACCATCGATTCTACTGGATCGTTTTGTGTTGGGCATTGATTCAGGTGGTTCAGTCGACGACGGTCGAGCTGTCACAACAACATGGACAAGATGGCAGCCTTTCCGAAGAAGATATCCGTATGGACAGTTGTAACGCGCCCTCGATATTGGCGTCTCCGTTGTTTACTTGTCCAAATGCCTCTGGTGTGAAGGCAGAGAATGACTTTGATGATTATTGGACGACCTACAAGGAAATGGGCCAAGAAAATCTTGAGGACACAGAGAACTTTCGTGAACGCGGATATGATCAGCGCGCGGACTCGTATACGCAAATGAAAAGAAAAACCTATAGGTTTAAGGAAGCTGTGTTCGGAGATATACTTGAAAGTGGTGACCACATTTACGAAAGTGCATGTGGGCAGGGATTGAACTTGTTCATGACTTTGGAGATTTTACGAGACTGCTGCGACATTACCAATTTGACAGTTCATGGGAACGACTATTTGTCGGAATCCGTTCATGTAGCTCATCGCATCATGGAGCAAGAGAAAGGTCCATGGTTCAACAAGGGCTCGTTATGTCAAGGAGATTCTACCAATCTCAGCTTTGTTCCATCCAATGCGTTCGATCTAGCCTACACTGGATTCATTGATCCCTTAGTGGACCCGGAAAAGGAGGACATGATAGAAGAGATTTGTGAATCACGGGACCCAGAAGTGAAAGAGATTGCACGTCGAATGCAAGAGCTTCAAGAAGATTGGTTTGCGAAATGGGTTTCCGAACTTCTTCGGATTGTGAAGCCTGGAAAGTACATTGTCATTGGTACGTGCGATGAATCAAGCATGACCTAGTTGTCCCGGTAAATTTATGCTTGCGCTCATGTTCGTTCTCATTCTGTTGACGGGAAATTTGACAGAGGATGTTGGATGGCCTGCTTGTAGCGAGGATTCCGAATGGGGCGGCGTCGATCCTGAATGGTGGGAAGGGGCTGTTGACAAATATGGCTGGGACGTTGACGTCGATTCGATTGAAATCCTGTTGGATGACCCCTACGTCTGGTACGATAATCGATACAATGTGGTCATGCGAAGACTGGATGCCCCCGAATGCAAGGCCCTGGACTAAGTATCCAAAGACTTGTCTATCGCTCAACAACGATTGCCATCGGACATCCGTGCGGGTGCCTAGTAGTCGTTTGTCGCGTGACAAAACACAAGAACTGGATCCATCACTACATTTCTTCAATGAACGCTGGAAAACGTCGTTCACATCGATTGAGGTTCGATCGCAATTTGTCATGTTCCTGTTACTATTCTACGCGAACTATATTGCATGGTTGTTTATGCAGACAGCGTGTATTCACAGTTGATCAACACACATCAAAACACCGGCCCATGCGGCGTAATGTTTTCTGTTTCGCTTTGTTTCGTTTTATTCCTATGGTCTCTAGAGGAAATGACAAGGCACCGGTGCACCTAACTACTGAAACTAGCAAATGTACGCGACGTTTATTCGTACACTTTATACTTCCATAAAGATGAATTTAGCTATGGTTCAACTAGGAGGAATATCGTCGTGAGCTTTTGGTGTAGCAATTGGGGCTCACGGTATGAATGCTTCCTGAAACCTTGTTGCCCATCCTTCTTTCCATGGAAGAATGAGAAGGGCGTCCTATCTAACCGGGATATGGGAGAGCAGACAATACTTTCCGTTCATATCCATCACGAGAAAATCTTTTCGATGGTCCTCAATGATCGTCGCAGCGACGTCGCATAGGTTTGACGGAATCCAGGGCTATTGCATAAGTGATGCAATGCAGATGAGTCTCGCACGCACACTTAGAGAACCTTCATTAGGATTGGCCGTCCTTTCTGAACCCTTTGTTTTTACTGTTGAAAACCGGAGAGGAGGGAATTGGACCAGATTGTGTACGATCCCATGACCTTTCGAGATTTTTGAAGACTGAATGCTTCTGCATCGGTGAAGTGTTGTGAAAGGAGAAGCAGATTCCTTCTTCAATAGTGTCGTTGGCTTTTCAATCCCAGGAATGGCTTCCCCCCAGCAAATGACCTTCGTCGTTTTCCGAGTCGTCTGGATAGAAATGGGAATCCTTGTTTTTCTTCTTTCCGAAAATATTTCGCAACTTGATGGTAGGATTGGGTCCCACCTTTCCTCTCTTGTACCTGGTTTTCCCGTTCCGATTCTTTTTGCCCTTGCCCAAGTCATCGTCATCATTCAAAATGGGGCTACGACTGCCTCCACCACTTGCGGCCTTGGGGAAGAAATCTTGAAACTGTACTTCTTCTACGTCTTCCTTTTCTCGTTCCATGGGTGCAGAGGCCACGGATGACGCGGAACTCTTCTTCTTCTTCTTGCAAGGACTTTTGGAGGGCGATGCTGGTGGAAACGAAGTCGGAAAGGCGAGGGCGACACCAAAGGAAGCTTCAAAGCGATCATTGGCGGAGCCAGCGACTTTAGGGGATTCCATCTTGATGGGACTGAGCTCATCGACGGTAAACAAGGGTGCTTCCGACTTTTTCTTTTTCGGAATGCTTGTCTTGGTGCTGTGGCTACTGCCATTCTTTTTGAGTTTGTCACCAGACTTGGAAGACGTACTTGTCGTTGAACCACGTCGTTTGGATTTGCTGGACGAGGGTGATTTACACTTGCTGCTGTTACTGAAGTTTTTATGTTTCCCCTTGTCATGATCCTTTTGTTGTTGCACCATGGCACCCAAATCACCTGAAGAGGGCCATTTGGACATTTTGGCTCTATCCGAATCCTTCAAATCCGTATCCGAGCCTCGGCTCGGCATGGAATTATTCAATTCATCCTCTTCGACAAAGCCTCGTTGTTCTGCGGCACGATCTCGAGGCAATGACTTGATCGTTCCAGCCATATCGATTCCATGACGGCTTCCTGACAAGGGCGATTTGCTGCCCTTCTTTTTGGGACTGGCCGTTTTGGTGGTATGAAGAGTATTTTCTGTGGCAGCCGAAGAAGAGGACAACCTTCGTTTTTGTTTCATGGGAGAAGAAGCTTTGATTTTGGGTTTGCTTGCTTTGGGTGACAAGGCTCCATTCCGTTTGGGAGACAAGGGGTCTCTATTTTCCAAACCTCCCCGTGAACGCGTTGCAGAGGATCCTTTTCGTGGTGATTTGTCCAAGGATTTTTTCGAGGCGGCACCCACGGATGCTCCACTTCGTGATTTGGTGGGACTGCTAGTTGCACGATTTTCGTCCTTGGACAAGACCGTTTTCAATAAATCGGCCTTTTGTACCCCAGCTCGGTTCATGTCCATGGAATTGGTGGACATGCGGCGATTTTTGTGGCGAGGACTGGATGCGTGTCCACTGCTACTCTTGAGTGACTGCATGGATCCTCTCCGATTGCTTTTCACCGGTGCGCTTTCTGGAGGTTGAGCCATTTTGTTCTTGTGTAGTATGGGGTATAGCACACAGATACGACAACAACAACAACAACAACAACAACAACAACAACAACAAGAAGCAATTCACTCTCAAGAACGCACAATACGAGACCCGTACGGTGCAGTACCGAGTGTGGATGGCTCTCACCGCGCACAGCGGATGGAGTTTTGTGTGAAGAAATCAACGATTCTTCCAACCAACACCGACGTTTTCTTGGATCGTTTAGGACGACGAGGATGGCCTTGCCTTTCTTATTGTTTCCTGTTTTCGATGTTGTAAATGTGCACTACCAATGAAACGAGGAGACGACAAAGAGGTCATGTCCATGTTTTTCGTCGCACGCAACTCCCTTTGTGTTTGTGGGCACTACCGCGTGTGTGTGTGAGTGAGGGTGGGCCCAATAACAATATTATTGTATCCCCCGTTCGGAAAAAGTCCCAACCAGAATCAATACCGGAGCAAAGGAAAGGGCTGCGGTTTATTCGTTGATTTGAATGGGCCTATGACTATCAGCGTGGGCTGTGCCTATCCAACGAAAATTATTCGTTAAATCTTTTCTCATTCTCTTCGTCCAAACTTCTCATTGATCATTGATATTGATCAAGTCGTAGTTTCATTTCAAAATAGTATAGCCCCGTGGAATTGTGCTCGGTGGGGCCTGTCCCCGATCTGTCTGTCGCCGGGCGGAGCGATCGAGGTTGAAGCAATATCTGTCGCACAAAAAGATTGCCACAATGGGAATTGACAAGAAGCAACCGAAAAAATTTAGATCCCATTGCTTTGGTCTTGAGATTTTGACGTTGTATTCATTGAAAGAATCAGCATGACTGTGTTGCACTCCTCCTTCGCTGTCGCAAGCACTCGGCTTCTTTTTCTAGTAGTGTGTGTGTTTTACAGAGGGGCCTCTGCATTCCTGTCCTTGACCCCCACGGCTCCTCTGGTGACGAATCCTTCTATTGCCACGTCCTCGTCACCATCATTGTCCTTCTCTTCCGGGTTGTTCATGGCCGCAAATGACAACGATGACAACGACGACGAAAAAGAAAGGAACTTTTGTGTCATTGTCAAGGCCACTGTGGAACCCAGTCGCATGGCAGAATTTTTGACCATGATTGAAACCAACGCCCGCGAAACCCGCAAGGAGCCCGGTTGTATTCGATTTGATGTGTTGCGCAGTCAAGATGCACCCAATGAATTCTTTTTTTATGAGCTGTATGAGAATGCCGCGGCCATTGATCATCACAAAGCACAACCGCACTACCAACTCTGGGCCCACTTTAAGGAATCGGGTGGAACCTTGGAAAGCACTAGCTTCAAAACGGATGGCGAGTTTATAACAGAATAGATACAGGATTGGTCCATGCCATACAAACGTGTTTACCATAACTCTACTCGAGCAAATGGAACGCCATGATATCAGTTGATTTCTTGCAATCTGGCGTTTCGGGTCAAGCGAGATAAACGAAACAAGAAAACTGTAGGATGAGATATGATGATGTTTCCTTCCTATTTTTCTATTAGCTGTTCTATCATACCTCCAGCTGGGCCCATAAATGTCTAGGAGAAAGAGCAGTTCCATTCCTTCTTCTGTCTTCTCTTCAACAGGGTTTTGTTTTCCGTATTACCAGTGACAGATTTTTTTATGCTTCTTCCTATCTGCAATGACACGATTGCCATGATTTAACAGCGACTTGTCCTTCATGGTTTGTCATGAAGGAAATTGCTGCGTTCCCAAGCGCCCCGTGCACTCGAGCAACAAACACGCACAAGAGTATTAAAAACTAGCATATCGGAGACGTTCCAACAGGTCTTCTTCCGAATAGGCGACACGCGAGTTGGCTAGAGAGTCATTCTCCCTCGACAGGATTTTCTCCACATCTTCCGATATATTGCTGAACTGTGCCAGATCTACCGATAATGACAAGTGCTTAGTTGACAAAAAGGAGTGGGCTTCTTTGTTGCTCGTTCCTCTATCGTGATCGATTCCGTCGAGAGAGGACGAAATCTGCGTTGCCTTATCGGCAATCCTCACGATTTCTTTTTCGACTGATTTCAAATAGCGAATTGCCTCTTCTAACTGGGATTGTCGTGCTTCTAATTTCAATGTTCGTTTGACCGATATGAGGGCACCCGCTCGATTTCCGGAAAGAAACCGCGCATGAGCACGATCGTCGTGGACGCGAATGCTTTGTTGAAGAATGGCCTCTTGGGTTTTCCGTAGCGCCATGGATGCCCGAACTTCCTGCAGCAACAGGTCGCTGGTCAACACAATGTCCACAAAGGATGGTGGTGGCACTGTTGCGGATGTATGTGCGTGATCACCAAAGGGAGACGCTCCATCCTGTGAGAAACGACGTGGTGACGAAGGAATTCTACGCAAACCATTCATTCGGAGAAGAAGTCGTTTTCGCTCTGCTGCAGGAGACGAAGGAGTGACAGGAAGGGACGCCATGGAAGTAGACTGGGATGGATGTGCATGATGATTGTTTTGACGATTCATCATCAAAGATGTTATTTCTTCGCAGGAAGGGTGACGGTATTTGGGTAACGACCCTGGTTTGGCCTCCATGAGATTTCCCGACATTCGTCGCGTACTACTAGTAGTCGTAGAAGTAGTTGCGGTGCTCCCAACCGAACTTTGCGGTTGTTGCAAAGATGGTGCAACCACTAGTTTTCGTGTCGACGACGATCCCGTTATCGAACGTCGGAGCGAGGGCAATGGTTCATCGTGAAAGGTTTCGTGTTGAGCCTTGGTTGTTGTGGAAGAACCAACCACCGAAGCTTCATCGCTCGTGGTGGAAAATTCCGTTTCGCTCGTCATGGGTCGAGCCAGCAGGGACGATCCAGCACCTTTCTTGAGGCCGGCAACGATTCGATCTTGTTGTTTGGTGTAATGGATGTCGTGATGAGTCAATGACTCGCCAAGTTCAGCCATGCTCGATTGGTTGGAGATGGCAGCAGTTCTTTGCCACAAAATGAACAGGCTTTATCCTGCTTGAATCTCTCTGTGCTCACTTTGTGGAGACTTTTCGCCTTCTCATTGTCTCTTTGGTCACAATTTATTTCGGAATTTATTGGAAACCGGAACCTTGGAATTGTCAGGGCTTGCTTAGCCCAACGTCATGAGGCTCAACAAGGTCATTTGAGGCAATTGTAAGTCTTATTCAAGCCGTTTGGCATGAGGCTCTGGTGAATGGTTAGGGGCAATAGCAATCTTCAGCTAATCGTACTGGCAACAAAAACCTCTTTCTATCACTCACTCGCGGGCAATACAAAATATTTTGAAAATACTCCGTGAGGTTCTTTGACGACGAATTTGAATCAAATATCTGCGACCTGGAAATATGCCCAAACTAGTAGAAATCCGATTAGAAATCCGATTAGGGTAATAGAGATCCCAACCCGCTTCTGTTCTGACGGTTGGGCCGGCACATCCTACCCAATCAAAATCATACCGTTTGGGGACTGCCCGTATGCCACTGCCCTCGTCCTGTCCATGTGATGAGGAATGGATGCAAGTTATACAGATGCTCATGCCAAGCCCATGTTTCTTCTTCATGCTGATACAACACTCATCGTAGCCATTGAAAGCCCAAAGACAAAGTACGAGACGTGAGAAAGTGAGACCGATCATGGTTTGGAACTCTTGGACGAGAGAAGGAGACCTTGAAGAGCCTTCCAATCACCGAACGATTATATCTAGACTCTGTCCGGAATGATCAGTGGTTTCATTTTGTATATTTTTTATATCACGAGCCTACTACCGGTAGTGCTTGTTTCCGAATCACTTCGTTCCAGTCAAAACAGAGATCACAATCCATATACCAGCACTCTCAACCGCGTGTCAAAGACATTCCAAAGGAGAAGTCAGTCTGTAGGTCCATTGTGGCATCGTGTTACTCCAGTGGAACATTTTACTGGTAGTCCTGGAGAGGACCACCATTCTTTGCGAAAGCATTACTCCTAGAGAGCCAAAGGGCAGGTTGCAGGTTGATATAGATGATAGTCCACATAGCACAAAAGGACGACACGCCTGAGAATGACACTTGATGGGATTGCTTCATGGAGAGACACCTACAATACAATTCTCATTTCTCATGGCGCAAAGCCCTGCTCACAAACTCCCATGGCTTGTTTTCAACATTGAGAATGGTGTCCTTGGTGAGATCTCTTCATACCCCATACCATCATCCGAATGGTGACTACGCAAAGGAGAGGGAGATACAAGACAATGAGCCTTCCATAGTGATTCTTCGAGTAACGACCTCCTGCTCTTGATCGTCGTTTGGTCTCTGCGGTCAAGGATATTTCATCTCTACAGAGCATCGACAAGTATACTTATGAGAGAAACTACCAACAATTCCTACTAGTACATTACGGTAGTGCTACATGTGATGCTGCTCGGGCTCGGGGTGTTTCAGGCTTTGCTGCCAAAACCGGTCCGCGAAAGTTTTGATTTGGTACTGTTCCATGTCTCCATGATTGATCGCATTGCTCTTCTCGACGCTTCCTTGTCGTCTTCGTCTAGTTCCAATGCCCGTGGGAATTCCTCACTTGTTCAGGAACCACACCCATAACAAATAACCACTCATGGCAAGTCTGTTTTCACGAGTTTAACCAGACATCATGGACCAGGTAGCGACAATATTCATCATTCGCAACAGCAACGTTTACAGAACAGGACAAATGAGGAAAAGAACGAAATCATTTCGATCTCTCTCCTATGTGAATTGGGGAGCCACCGTCGAAACGGCTCGTTGTTACGCAAATGTAGATGTCGTGTCTGTCTTTGTCCACACTCCACACTCCTATTCCTGTTGTTCGTCTATTTGATCTACTAGGAGTGGGAGTAGGAGTATGAGGAGTCTTGAGATAGTCGATTGTCTATGCGGGTAGACTTCAAGGTCCAAGAACCGTTACGTAAAGCCTTTTCTGCCATTCACTGGCACTAAGTAGTACGTCCTCCAGTCTGCCGTTCCTTCACCAAGAAGGACTCTTTGGGTCTACCCAGGAGTGCCATTGGGTCTGTTTCATGGAATCCGTCAAAATGGTTTGGCTTCCCACCAACCGGTACCTTGGATTCCTTCCAAAAGGACTCATACCCAAGGACAATCATTTCGGCGGTGTGTTTTTTGTGTTCTAAGATGCAATCCATTTCATGCTGTTACCACTGACACAGGTGCCGTCGCAGACGTAGGGCAATGTTGTGAACTGAGTTGTTCTTGCAAGACGTGACCCGAAACCCATCTTCCCTCATTTTGTTGGTGTTGCAAGGCATTCCAGACCTCATAATCTTGGTGATACAATTGTTGGACCACGGCCAACAGTTCTGGTGTGTAATACTCATCCATTTTGTTTTGAGATCCCTTCGTGTGACTATCGTGCTTGCCCCGACTGCTTTGTTGAAAGCCAAGAGGAGCCGAAACACCAGGTTGGTGGGGGAACAGTGTGTGGGGATTGGGTGGGAGTGCATTACATCCTCGTGCCTTGGGTGAAGAAATGTAGTGCGCACCATGGTCGTCCCACAATCCTACTTTTTGAAGCAAGGCCTTGCTGTGATTGGCAGCCTGCGACAAGCTTCCGACAAATTCAAACAGAGGCAAGAAAGAGGAATGTGTCGTGTGTGGTTTTATACCACAGGAATATACTTGGGGACGCCAATGGGGATTCCAACACCACGACGGACCACGACGGTCCGGACAACGCTGAGACGTTTCGTTTACCAAGGACTCGATCCATTGCGCAAAGCTGGGGGTGGTGATGTTGGTGGTGGTGGTGGTGTCGACGTTTTGGCCATTTTGTCGTCGCTGCAATCGATGTGTGGTTCCCACGACTTTGTCCAAGTAGGCCGACAAGAGACGTTCGGCTGGATCTCGAAAAAAGACGGCCCTCGTCCATTCCGGACTGCTCAAGATTTCTTCTTGTCGATGCCGGGGTAATTTATCCAAGAAGAAGGAAGACAAATCTTGTTTGATCCAGGGAATGCTCTGATAATCGGCTGCACCCAAAAGGAACCGGGCAAACTTGAACCATTGCGTAATGCCCACCTTGGGGATTCCACAAATGACAAGCTTGCCTCGTGGAATGAGAAATGTGCGATCAAAGGGACCGGATCGTCCACCCATAGAAAATTTACTGCATCCCATGGGAATCTTGGATAGTAACTCGATTTTGGTGGATGTCGTTGTTGCCGTGCGGTTGCGATCTGTTGCCGTAGTGGAGAAGGGACACCAATCTGTCCTCGTCGAGCCTTCCGCCATTGTTGTCGTCGAATTCTTCTTGTTGTCATTTTTGGTTGGATGGTCGGGATGATGTACCGGGTCCTGGTCCATGTACTGGTTGCAAAAGAGTCGAAGTTCCTGTTGTTGTCCCGGAGCGGGTTGAAACCACTCTTGTTCCGCAACCGAGGCAAAGGGATACAGAGATGAATCGTCACAGGCTGCTTGGGTATAGCACGTGAAGAAACAAACACGACTGGTATTGCAGCAACCAATCTTTTTTGCCTCAGTATAGTTGAAAAGAAACCTTGGTATGATCGGATCGCCATCATCATTAGGTGAAGTAGCACTACTCGCATTCCAAGATTGGAAAGCAAGGGCGTTCTCGACTGTGGCAGGAGGAACGAATGATACGACCGAGTGGGAATGAGACGACGGGTTGCGATTGTTTTTCAGGGTGGTAACGTGGGTGGACAGTGACAACAACGCCTCATTTATGGGTACTAGTAGGTTGTGGGTTGTCTTGTTGCTGTTGTCAAGCGTCATTAGATGTGGTCCTTGCCCCAACAAGTGGGTGCCAGTGGTTGTAGTGTCGGAAAAGGAGGAAAGGGTTGCTAGGTCGTGTGTCATGACAAAGGATGCCTGCAGTTGAACCATCCAGATGGACAGTATGGCCATCAAAACCACGGCGGTCAATGGTTTTTGGAGAGCAGCAGCACATGGTGGTAGTTTCTTCTGGAGTTTGTTTGGCCGGTGGAACACCTTCATCATTGTTGGGACCACAACTGCGGCTGTTGACACCGAGTAACCCCCGGGTACAAAGGTCTGTCGCCGCCGGTTTTTCTTCGTTCTCTGGGTGTGTGTCCTCTGGTTCCGTCGTGGTTCGTGGTCTCGCTTATTCGTGTCGTCACGAAAGCAAGTCTTCGAAGCTTCTATTTCTTATTTCAGCCTCCCCAGGTGGTAGTGGTAGTAGGTGGTGTACGAGGTAATGACTTACCCCCAGCGGGGACGATTATTCATAACTAAATTTCCACCCCCGCTGGGGGTTAGATAATGACTATGACCCCCAACGACCGGGACTCCATGATCCAGTCACGACCACCCACAGGTCGGTAGAGTTGGTTGACACGACCTACACCCCAGGTGCCATGCCACAAAATATGACTCCCGACGACACAAAATTGACGACGCACCGAAAATCTACGCAAGAAGAGGAGAAAAGAGTGAGGAAACGACCCACAGCACTCCCTCTGAACAAGCCCGTTTCCACCAAAGCACATCATCTTTTGTAGCATGAGAAACGGAGACAAGGGCTCTAGAGAGAGCGTTAGGGCAGTTGCAGGTTACAGGTTGCTGGTTGATATAGGAGTAGATGATAGTACACATAGCACAAAAGGACGACACGCGCCAAACTTTTCGACCGTTGAGACTTGTTGGACACGACCTACACCCCAGGTGCCATGCCACAAAATATGCCAACAAACTCTCGACGAGACACACAAAAAACTGAATACACACCAAAACATCGACGAACGAAGGAGAAACGAGTGAGGACTGAACAAGCCCGTTTCCAGTAGCATGAGAAGCGGAGACAAGGGCGACATCGATTTCAACATCAAGACGAAACATGTCGGACACCAGAGCACTACCAACGGATCCTACTAGGTCCCAAACAATACGGTTGCCGCTTTCAAGAGCAACCAACTCATCGAAGCGCGCGAATGGGCATAAACGACGAAACTGTGAGAACAAGATGAGTTGTCCCTCGTTGTTCCGTGGGTATTGTTTGGTAGGAGCCATTTTGTTTGGATCTAGAACCGTGATGTTTTCCGTCAGCTCGTTTTGGACCATTTCCCACAGCGAGTTCCTGCGATTCCATCCGGAAGATTCCTCATTTAGGGAGTTGCGGTCGTCAGAGTCGCTACGACAATTTCCACCTGATCGTTCTGAGCACAGCAAGGTGGACGACGAGGAATTGCACAAGATCTTGTTTGGCAAGCAGCAATCACGGCCGAAACAAGCCACGTTCAAGGCTCATGGACAACAAACGAGAGAGCTGCGTGATGACTCACTCCCCTGTCGAAGTGGCTCTTGGTCTCCTACAACAACGTCAAGTATTTGTTTCTTGACCTCTATAGCTGAGGACGATGCCGCCCAAGAACCCTTGCGTTATCCAACAGTGGATTACCTAGAACCCATGGACCGATTTCGACGTCGCTTTTCATTGCTCCAACAACAATCGTCTCAGAACAGCCATTACAAGTCATGGGATGCCAAGTTCTTTCTCTTTACCGACATACCACCCCTGACTCCACCCCGTGGATGGACCATTCTCCAACAACCCCAACTACGAAAAAGACACGGTACCAACTCTACCAACTCCACTACCACCAACACTTTTAGCAACAAGAAATTGTCACGAGAGTCACATTCGCCCTCGTCTTCTTTTTCTTCTTTTGTGTTTCACGACGACGTGGGTTCTCGTTCTGTCAGTTTGCAAACGTTGGAACGATGGAGTCAATACGTACCGTGGCAACACCCACGCATTGTTCAGGACTGTCGCATTGTCTTTTTTCTGTCCTTTTTGGAGTCTCTTTCACCCCTTGCACCACCTCATGTGTTTGTGGATCTGGCACAGACCATGCTTGTCGAGGACCAAGGCTTACGCGATACAAGCGCAACCATGAGCAGGACGACGACTGGCTTGGCCTTGCATCGAGACACACGATTTCCAACCTTGCAAGATTTGCAACAGTACATTGAGAAACAGCAAGAGCAACAGGAGAGTAGCAACAACCAAGAGAATGATCTTTCCGAGGAATGGACTCGTACACTGGAACTGATTCAACAACAAGAGACCCATCACCAGAATCCAAACAACAACAACCACCACCACCACCAACAGCAAGATTCATGGAAACAGGCACCCGTCTATCAAACAACTTGGATGGGAATGGATTTGCACAATCCCCGTGTCCGTACTGTCACACAAGACTTTTGGGAGCTGTACCAAACAGAAGACTACACGGTGTACGATGCCTTTTTGTTCTCCTACCTCTTGTATCGTCATGGAATCCATCCATGGACGAATCATGACAATGACGACAACCAGAAGCCCCGTTTGCCGCCACTGGATGAGTTGATGGATGTGGGATATGGTCGCATTGTACCCAACGCTTACAATTCCTTGGGACGATTGGTGGTGGCTCCTCCCCCAATACAGCCAGTAGTGTCGTCGTCCTCGTCGTTCTTGCCGGGGGAAGAAGGCACTGGAACTAGTCTTGCCGAAAATCTTTTGAATGATTGGGAGCTTGGTCAGCATCCTCCTCGCCGCATACCGAGTCGGGTGTTGGAACACGAACGAAACCGAGGACAACGTCCCCATGACAACAACATGAAACGCAAACACAAGCCCCCGACCCAACACATGGGTCCAACGACGACACAACGACGACGAGATGGACTGGCGGTATTGGAACGTCAGGTCCGCGAAAAGTATCCATCTCCGGAAGCCCTCTTGGAGTGGGCCAAAGCACAAGGTGGTGGTGGTGGTGGTGGTGGTGGAAACAAACTATCCGTCCAAACTTTGTGAAATGACCACCAGTGGTAGTTCCACTAGGTTCTGGTTGTTGAAAGAGAGCGAACGGGAAAGGTTATCATGGTACTCCAGATTACTAGGTAGTTTGTTGGTCCGTACTGGGTTGGTCCGTACTGGGAGTTGTTTCAATCAGGAAGAAACAATATTAGCAATACAGTTTCTCTCCCGTTTCGTTTGGCCGAACTGTAAACCTGCTCTTGCAACGGAAAACAAAAACAAGCTTTTTGCTGAGAGAGCTTTCTAGTGGATAGTTTCGGTCTTCGGTGGTCCAAATAGTGTCGGGCCAGGTCAACTCCCCAGAGTCGTTGAGAGGAAGAAGGACATGGGGATTACAGGAACGTAAACAACGGGAATTCTTTCATTCACTAATTATGTTCTCTCGCTAAGGAGTACTGTACAAATCGCCAATCACAAACGTCACATCCTGAAACATCTGCATCCAAAGATCCGTCCGACGATACAGACAGTGTGGTTCGGACGACGACGACAGAGGTATATACTGGATTCTTCTGTCATCTCGCTGCCTCTTCTTACAGCTCATATTGCCCATCCAAGTGATTGTATCCAACAAGCTTCCTTACTGTGTTATGAGTTTGTATCTACGGTGGAATCAGGTCCGAGCGTCCGTTGGTTCTTTGAATCGTCGTCGTCGTTATGCTCATCCTCCTCCTCCTTTGGATTTTCTCGTCGCACCAACCAGAGTCCAACCCGTAACAAAAGGGCTCGGAATTCGGACCATTGCCTCGACGACGACAACGACGACGACAAGCACCACGACGACCAGACGAAGGACCATTCCAACTACCGCTGGCTGTGACACTCCACAAATCTTGGCATGGACTCGACGACGAACTCATGCACAATCACCCCAAGCCTTGTATGGTTCATGGTCCAGACTCTGTTTGTACACGACATCAACAACCACAACAAGAATCATTCGGGAACCGATTGTCGACTCTCCAGTCGCAACGAGGCGGTTGTCGTCGTCGTCTCCTCAAACGGAATCCAGGAACGTTTCGACGATTCCTCCAACGGTCTTGTCCAAACCTCTTTTGTTTCGGTACTTTGACTTGGAAACCTTTTCCGATTCCGAATTTGAAGCCGTCTTTGATAGAATACGACGACAAACTTCTTTCCGAGAGCAGGATGACAATACCACCAGGAGTGACGACGACATGAACTCGGACACCAAACACAAGACCAACCCTCCGACACTAACGTCCATGGAACAGGAGGAGGAGGATCGGATCCATATACAGCACTTGCAAGCCTTTTTCTCGCAGCGACTCCAGGAACTCGAACAGGAGGGAACACCAACCTTGAATAATGAGGAACATGACGAAATGGATGATGAGGCACAACGAATGCGAAGTGAATTTTGTGTCATGGAAAGTCGCCGAATATGGCACACATTGTTGCAGCAACAAAAGCACGTCACCTTGTCCCACTATGCAACAACAACCACAACAACAACCGAGGGATTGAAAGCACAAAATGACACTACTGCAACCGAACCCTTGATGGCGGACCAAACAAGGAAGACGGCTACAAGCCCCTCCGTTTTGTCCAAGGAGGACTTTTGCAACTTACTTCGTGCTCATGCCAAAGCAATCAATGTCAAACAAACATGGCCCATTACCGCGAGTATGGTACTGGTCGGGTCCTCTGTCGGTGTGATTACACCCGCCATGCCGTTTGTCGTGGAGCAATTATCCTTGACGGCTTCCGAATACGGTTTGGTGGTCTCCGCCTTTGCCCTGGCCAAAATGGCTGCCAACATTCCCTCCGCCATTGCCATGGAACGACATGGTCGGAAACCCTACATGGTCCATGGCTTGACCTTGATTGCCTTGGCGGTGGGGGGCATTGGATGGGCGTCGTCCTTTGAGGAATTGTTTCTCTGTCGCTTGGTCGCGGGTGTGGGTGTCAGTCTCTTGTCCGGAGCCGCCACACTCATGGTGACCGATTTGAGTACACCGCTCAATCGAGCGTCCACCATGGCTCCCATTATGAGTGGCTTTGCCGCCGGAACCGCCTTGGGACCGGCTCTGGGGGGAGTGATGGTGGATTCACTCGGTTTAAATCCCACCTTTTATGCCGTGGGAGTGTCCTTTTTGGGAGTGGCGGTATTGAATCGAACCATTCTGGAAGAAACGCAACGACGACCCTTGCAATTTGCTTGGACCAAACGACGACGACAAACCACAAAACCAGAGCAGCCACAAGCCGACGACACGGCCAAGGAGAACAACAACAGCAACAACAACAACAACAATACATCTTCTCAAGACACCTTGTCAGGTGCCGTCCACAACGCCGTAGGACAATGGATCCCCTTGTTTCGTCAACCCAATGTACAAAGTATATTGATCATGAATGGGTTTTACTGGTTGGCCTTGGCGGGAGGTCAAATGACGCTCATGCCTCTCATTATGACCAACGAATTAAGCATGACGGCTTCCGAAGTTGGTCAGTCCTACATGTTGATGAGCGTGGTTCAAATTGTTGGCAATCCCCTCTTTGCCAAATTCATTGACCGTGTGGGCAAGGCACCGGCCATTGCCGCCGGATGTACCTTGATTTGTATCCCCATGGCGGCCTTACCCTTGGTGACACCGGGCCAAACCTGGCAATTGGCCAGTGTTTTGGGAGTCTGGGCGGCCGGATCGTCCATGTTGAGTACAGCACCCATTGCCTACATGTCCGATCAAGTCCAAGAAAGTGAACGAGCGCAAGCCATTGCCCTCTTGCGGACCTGTGGAGATGTGGGCTTCTTGGTGGGGGCCAGTGCTATTGGAGCCTTGGCACAACTCTCCGATACAACCCATGCCATGCAGACCAGTGCGGCAGCACTCGCATTGGCTACCACCTGGTTTGCCGCTCGACAAGCCATGGCGGCCAAATTAACCACACTGACAACAACGACGTCTTCCGATAGCTCCGACACTACGAGTGACGGTGATGGGGATACTTTGACGACAACAAAGCATTCAACATCGCCTCAATCACGCAAATAAAAATCAAAAGACAAGAAACAAATCAAAAGCTTCCACCTGAAACGCCTTGCTACAGTCGGGAGATACCGGAAAGTCTGACACGGTACGCAATTAATTTTGGATCAGAGCCATTTGTGGACCGTTGTATCAATCTACAAGTGTTAAAACTGCGCGCGCGAATACGATTGAATCGATGCAGTGATTCGTTGCATCGTTGTCGTTTACTCTATGGTTTCTTCTACGGAATCATGTGTTGGCACATACCGCTCCAATTGTTCCCACGTATGTTGAAAGGACATTTGTTTCATGGCTGCAAAGGCTGCCATTTGTTCCTGCCATGTGTAGTAATGACCATAGGTTTTGGATTCGACAAAGACGGCCGGTGATCCCACGTGTTGCAATTGTAAAAATGTCAAGAGTCGATCCAACGTGGATTGAAACAGCGGAGCACGATAATCGCTATAATGCAGGACCAAGGTCTCTAAATTCAAATCCCATTGCGTTGCCCAGGCCATGTTGTGCCATTCAACGTACCGAATCAATTCGGAAAAACAGGGCACTTGTTCCAAGAGACGCAAGAGGGTAGGATCCAGTAAAAGTCTCATTCCCGGAGTACGGTAGTGAGATCGAAATTCTTGATTCAATGTGTGGCAATAGGATCGAAAGCCTTCACGAGTATCGGGATAGGCCGTGGCGCTTCGACCATTGGATCGTTCGTACCGGAATCGAGATACGACATTGTCCAAGGGATTGCGAAACAAATGAATCGCCTTGGTGACATGCGTAGTCGGGTACACGGCCTTTTCAATGGTGGGAACCAGAGTACTAGGAGTGTTGTTTGTCGTGTTGTTGTTCTTGTTGTTTTTTGTGGTGTCATGAGAATCGGAAAGGACAATGCGTTCGGCTCGTTGACACCGACTTTGAAAAAAATGTGTGGAGATCAAGTATTTGTCGGGTCCACACCATATACAGGGTGTGGCACAATGTGTCTTGGTCAAGGCCACGTGTGACGGCAAGGCCAGGTTGCTATATTCGTCTTCTTCTCCACCCCAAAAGGGACCCATGGGTTGCGTGTGAGGCAAGACGGGACGACTGACGGCAATTGCTGAATTCTTGGTAGGAGTGGTCGTAGCATTGGATGATTCTTGGCGGCGGCGGTGTATTTTTCGTTGCAATCGTTTGGTGGCATAATTCGTAGCCGTTTGGGTTTGACTGGCCGTTCGTACCAAATGAAGTGTGTAACTGGTTCCACTGTTGGGAAAACTCATGAGCCAGGCAATTTCTCGATTCATAGAAGAAGAAGAAGAAGAAGATGATGATGATTCTGCTGTGGTTGGAGTATGGTGGGATTTTGTTGTCGTTGTGGTGGTGTCAATGATGTTGTTTCTCGTATACAAGGACGACGTTGTCGACGACGACGGTTGTCGATGTTCTTCTTCGTACAAGTCCAGGAGAGGGATACGATTGTCGTTCCCCTCTTCTTGTTGTTGTGTAATTCGTCCTATGTGAGAATGCGTTGTGGAAACCATGGACAAGGCAAGCAAGAGTGCTGCTTGTAGGAAAAGGAACACAACTTGTTTCGTGTCGAGAAGGGTTTGAGGACGTGGTTGCCCTTGTTTGGCGATTGTCTTTGCATTTTGTTGTGGTGTGGCTGGATGGTAAGACAATCTTGTAGATGGTGTATCGGATGGTTGCCGTGCAGGCATTTCTTCTTAACTTGTTATTGTAAAGACAGGGAAAGAATGGATCCACTGTAACGTGCAAGAATGGAATCGTTGTACGAAGTAAATATTCTGATTTACTGAGATTTGATTATTGTGAGACGAAGAAGACGGCAAGTTGAAATGAAGAGATGTTTGTTCATTTATCTCTCACTAACAGAGAAGCTACAGAGACTCTTGCCCAGGCAGAAGAGACACAAGAACAACGATTCCCCTCCCTTTCAAGATCGACAATTTGATGTTGTGATTTGTGATGATGAATGAGCAAAAGTTTAGCGATATGTGACTCACCAGGCGCGAGCTTTAGATACGGCTGACATGCGCGATTCACTTCCACGTGGAGACTGTTCGGGTCAGAGTCAGAAAGATGGGCGCGTCTGCGTGTCATCTGTGACACAAAGTGTGACACCGACCGTGCCCACAGTCCAGGAGCCAAAATCTTTTGTGTGGTCATGTGGTCATTGTTTTTTGGGAACACCGTTTACTCGAAACGAAATAGTGAAGTGAAGTACATCGAGGACGATAACACCAAAGACAGCCGCAATCCGATCCCTCGGCACGAACAGTCACCGCAAGAAAAGGGGTATGCTGCCAGAGGAGCAGGACGCGGACCCGCCATGGGCCATGCCGGCTAATAACACGTTTCCCATGGCCGAAGCACGACCCAACCACCAACCAAAAACCGATCCACCCCCGCCTATCGGTTGGAAACACATACAACGCACGGCGGCCCCAACATGGACCATGGAATCCCTCCATGGTCTCCGAAAACACAAACCAAATCAACACCATCGACCCCGACATCTCATCGCCCGTCACCATGGTACAACCCAGAAACCAGTGATAGCCAAAAACACCGAGCCCAACGGACACAACAACACGGCGCAACTGCTACGGAGTAGCAACACCAATCCCCCAACAAGCCAGCAAACTACAAAACCAACAGAGCAAATGACCAGGCCGAAAAAGACGATGACTCCGCAAGACCACGGGCCCACAACAACAACAAGCGACAGACACGAAACAGGGCACGACGACCCAAGCCACGCCGACAACACTAAAAGCCACCAACCACTCCCCCGCAAAAGCATTCGTACACCAGCAACGACAACACAAGAGTCGATGACCCAACCGACCGCCACCAACCAAACAGACACAAGCAGGGCATGCACCAGGCACCAGACCAGCTGCCTGCCGCCACCAAAAGGAGTCATCCGGCAACTGGAACAAGCCTTGCAAAGGGTCACAGCTGCAATGAAAATGACCCTGCCACCACCAAACCGAACGACCAGGCATTCTCACAAAACCAGTGAAAACTCCGTTTTTCACCCGAAGCCCAGACCGGAAGCACCAGCAAACCAGACCAAACACCACCCGCCAACGATGCAAGTCCACTCCAAGCCCTCTGCAGGCCGCCGCCCGAACCGTTCAACCAACACGACGGCCCTCGGCCCGATTCCCCTTGTCGCGACAAAACTGCCCAACAACATCACCGCCATCACCCCCGACCGCCCCAACAAAAACAAAGAAAACCAAAAAACCAACAAAAACAACACCGAGAACAAGAGCACCACCACCCACAACACCGCCGAAAACACCCAAACCAACCAGAACCATTACGAAACCCTGGACAACAAACAGGAACAGGAGAACAACGTCCACAACAACAAAGAGACCCAGCCCACCACCAACAAAACAAACAACCACAACGACGCCGCCGACTCGGACGACGAAAACCCACCGAACAACAACGACCAAGGAACACCACGGGCCAACCCGTACCTTCAACCGAAGGGCGAAACGAAACGTCCGCCGTCGCCCGAACCGAAAACACTTATTCATCTACACGTGGCGATCAACCATCACCCCAACCCACAAGTCGAGTCAACTCTCCCACGGCTCACCGAACAAGCCTTAAAGACGCATTTCAATGAAGTCTTTTTCCACCACAGCAAACGAGAAGAGCCCATGTGGCTCCAAGTCCATTCGGTCGATTTCTTGGAGACCAAGCAGTCGGGCACACGATCTTTTCGCCACAACAACCAACACGGGTCACACAAGGGAGGAGGGCACACCTCCACGTTCCACGTAACCCTCTCACCAGCACCTGCCAACGACGTTTTCGATTCAGAGATTTTCATCGAACAAGGACTCCGATTCGTACTACAAATGTGGCACAAACACCACAACGACGACTTTGTGTACGATGAATTCGATTCACAGACGGTCCTACCTCCCGGAACGAAACAATCGAACCCGACAATCAATCCTCGCTTCGACCAGATCAACGTGTACCACCCAGCCTGCAACAACAGGAAGAGTGACACGTTCGGAATCATTGTCGGCGTGCCCGCCCAGACAATCAAACATCGCCGGGCGGCACTGGATCTCACGTCCGACATCCAGAACACCCTCACCCCTCATCTCCCTAGGAAAGTACACTACATGGACTTCTTCAACCACATCGGCTGCCGTACGGGGACATTTAGCGGCGAGCTCAAGAACAAACAAAAAGGACAGGTTCCTGCCATCTACGTCACGGCATCAACAAGAAACAACTTCGAAGCATTGCTTCGAAGCTACAACGCCTACATGGCCGCAAATCGCAACTCCGAAATGAAATGGAACAAAAACAACATTCAGCTGATTCCCATGCCAACCAGTCAACCCAATCGGACAGCAACACTGGAAGCCATCAAGGACATCGACCAATTTTTTAGTGCGTGCGTACGCATCAAGCTCAAACCAATCAACCCGGAAGCGACCGATGGAGATTGGAAACAACTTCGACAACTACGCGAATTCGTCAACGAGGACCCAGATGCGCAATACTACACCCTATACCTGCGCAAGACCCCTGACACACACATGCTCACCACCAACACCATCCGCCAGTTCACAGACTTCCCGACCAACATCCTTCTCCCCACCCTGGCGGCCGTGACCGCGTCACCTCCGAGACAACCTACAAACAACCAAGACCCGACAACTCCGACTTCTTCCAGCCACACCAACCGACTCGTCGCCTTTACCAACCGTCTTCTCAGGCGCAAACACAACAACCTAGACGACACACCAGCCGACGAAACACCTGCCAAGACAGAGGACAACGGACCCGAGACGCCGAACAGGCACAACCATTCAAGCAACCAGCCAAACAAACGGAGTGCAGCCGCCATGCAACCAACAGAGGACGACGACAAAGACCCATACAACGACGGCACAGATTGGACAACAGTGGCAGCGAAAGCCCACCACATTCAGAACCAAAACAACGAGGTCGACGACCGAAAACCAGCAGCCAAACGGAACCAATTCGCCCCGTTGGCCGAACAACAAGACGACCAAACAGCTAACGACGACATGATGGACACGGAAGAGTCCGACGACCACTCACGTGCCCTCATCGGAAGCGACGACAACGGAGACAACCATGCACAAGACGACCATGAGTTTTCAGCCACCACCATGCAAGAAATCGAGCTCATATTCAAATATGTGGCGGCCAACAACCCCTCACGCATCGACGAAATGCGTGAGTTTCTCGAGCATACCAAATCGTTTACGAACGACACCGACGCGCAGGATGCTTGGCGCTTTGCCCAGTCTTTAGTCCAGACCGGCAACACCAACATCGCCGACTCGCGCACCGGCCATGTGGTCCCGCATGACAAATGGGCCAAAGGGCCAAATGAGTGAACGAAAGACAAAAACCCCCCGACACTGTCCAGTACCCGACTGCCCATGGACAGTGCCCTCATCATCAACCAACCCCCATGCCTCCCTGAAGGAACACCTAATCACCGAGCACAGCGAAACTCACCCATCAGACTACCTCACACCCCAATATTGCAACCAACACGGCTTTCATCCATGCCTCAAATGCGACACGCCCACCGCCATCTTCACTACGGAAGGGCATCTAAGACAACACGTAACAAAAAAACATAGTAGGACGAAAACAAACCTCCAGTTAGTCCTACAAACCTACCGACATTCCCAACCAGAAACTGAGAGACAATGGAAAGATAGCTTAGCTTATCTGCACAAACTACAGCTTTCACCACCACCATTCCGCCGAAGTATCTGGCACAAACTAAAGCCTCCCATCAAAGCAGAATTTTACACAACATACAACACGGTTGTGTCTTGGATCCTTGAAGCAACACCACCCCTGTCCCCCTCGGTCCTGAAGGATGACAGGCCACCACAACACGACATCGACGCCAGTCCCTTTTGGAAACTGTTAATTCTATTAGAGTCCCTCCTGCTGGCACCAATCAAAGGAACAGTGCACCTCACCTATGCAAACGCCTTTCGAGCCCGGCTCTCCTGGTTTAAGACCGGCAGACTCGAAGAACTCCACCACATCATCTGGAATCCAACACCACTCCCAAAACAGGGAGCAAGCAACAAGAAAAAACAGAAACAACGACATCGGCAACAACATCACCCCTCTCCGTCCGACCAACTGCCACAATGGCGTCTCCACTCAGCTCAACAATTAGCCGACCTTGGCAATTACCGAGCAGCAGTCAAACGACTCACAACAAACACACCACCAGCAACATTGACCGCACCAAGAGTCGAACGTTGCCAGAACGAACTCTTTCCACAAAGACAACGACCACCCCCGTCAACAAGATCACATGGTCAACCAACAATGGGACCCCCAGCCGCACAGTATTTAAAACTGACAGACGAGTCCTTCGAAAGGGCACTGCGGCAGATGACACCGGGGACGGCCTCTGGACCGTTCTCCACATGCATCGACACCATCGTGTCGATGGCTCTCCACAAGACAACAAAAGCGCCGAATGCAACAAGACCGTACTTCCGCAACATCAAATCTCTCATACAACTCGTAGTGACTGCCCAAGTACCGACAACAATCCAACCAATTCTCGCCAGCAATTACTTTCTTGCTTTGCATAAAGACATGAACAATCTGGAACGGCTACGACCAATTGGGATTGGAACAGCCATCCGAAGAGTAGCAGCCAAGACAGCCCTGGTACACCTTACCGATGCCATTCAACCCCTCCTGCTCAAAGGAGGTCAGTACGGCATACAAGTACCCGGGGGAGTCGATTTTGTCGCCCAAACCACGGCCATGGCAGTGCGACAATACATCGACCAAAATCCAACAACGACAGACTCATCAACAACATCAACAACAACCGAAAACCGGACGACAACGACAAACCCATCAACACCATCAACAACAACCGACAGTCGGACGAGACCGCCGAGCCGAGCACTGGTCATGCTAGATCTAACAAATATGTTCAATAATGTGAGCAGAACTGAAGCAAGAAAAATCTTGTTAGAGCACGACGAAACAACACCACTGGTCCCCTTGTTTGACCTGTTAACACAACACACCTGCAAGCAATGGTACTTCGACGAAAACAAACAAGCAAAGTTTTTACGGCAAGAAGAAGTGTTCCCCCAAGGCTGCCCTTTGAGCCCGCTATTCTCCTGTCTCGTCTTACTGGCCTTAACAAACAAGCTGAACAAAGAACAAGCCAAAAGAGCACAACAACGACAGCGCAACAACAACCCACACGACGACGAAATGGGCGGAGTAGGACACACCGCATCCATCATGGATGACACATCAGTGTGTTTGCCCCACTGCGACGTCCCATGGTTCCTAAAACGTTTCGAAGCACTCGGTCAGCCTTTGGGAATCATTTTGAACAAAAGCAAAACAACAATTCTTACCTCCACCGACGGTACACCCCCCGACACGCTAGACCCAACCGACAAACAGTTCCTCGAACAAGCGCTGTCGTTCCTTTCTCCCGCCGACCCGGCAAAAGCCGAGATCACAAACGGGGTACGATTTCTCGGACAGCCTATAGGTTCGAGCAACTTCGCCCAGCAATACATCCAAAACAAAGTGAAAAAGATGCATCACAAACTGGACTGTTTCTTGCAACTGCCAGACCTCCAGACCAAACACAACCTTTTCAAATTTACAATGGTATCGTCCCTGTTGCACCTGCTACCATCAGATGTCTACCTGGCGCACACAACAACAAATCCAAGAACAACGCTTTGGTCCAGCCCAACAACATTACAGACAGAAAAAATCGTCGCACGCTTTCTATCAGAACTCACCTCGCTCCCCGAAACCGAGATCAGCTCTTCGGCTTGCCTCATTACGGCAATGCCACAACGACTTGGAGGCCTCGGATACCAACAAGCGGCCACATCGGCGTACCCACGATTGCTAACCCAAACGGCACGAGCAATCGCCTTAGCAACCTCGAGCGAAACACCAATCCCGAGAGTCCACCGAAGGGAACTTAACAATTGGCAAGAAAGCACCGATGAGTACATGACAATTTTCAGAAAAACACTTTCACTCTACGCCAAAGAATACGCAGAAGAACAATTGTACACACCAAAGAGGTATGACCATACCACTCACAACAGACTACTCCATCACACAGTCCAAGAACATACCCTACCGCGCTTGGTAGCCGAAACCCCACCAGAACAACGAACCTTCCTCCCCGGTTTATTGTCGCCTCTCACCAGTTTGGCCCTGTCCCTACCTTTGACAGCAACACAGTTTCGCTATCCAAACGAAGTATTCCAAACGGCAATCAAAAGAAAATTGCGGCTCCCCTTGTTCGTGAACGATCCAACCCAGTCTTGGCCCCAGAAATGTCGCTGCTCCAGAACCAAGACAATTGACCCTCTGGGAGACCATTTGTTCTCATGCACCTCCGCTTCGAAAACAGCCCTTTCGAATGCAATTCGAGATACCTTATTCGACGTACTACGACAACTCGCACCTGCAGCTGGAACAGTCGAAACCACCCACGACGTCCACGTTGAGCCACCTGGTTTGGCTCCGCAACACGAGCGAAACATACGGCCCGCCGATGTCGGGATGCTCCTCCGCAAGCCACACCGCAACGACCACTTTCAATATGTGGCGATAGACATCACCATTCCCCCACCTCAACAACCTTTGCCAATCCACGACCCGTCCGACCACACAACAATAGCCACAATGGCATCAAGGGCGCATCACGAGGCAGCAAGGGCTAAGTTTTGTCGGGATCCACAAACAGCAACACACCTGCTCCACAACGGCGTTTATCTCTTACCATTCACCGTCGACCACCTGGGTTCCTTGGGATCTTTCGCCAATACCCTTCTTTTCCCATCAGAATATCACCACCCAACCTTATCAACAACCAAACCTCCGCCATGGGATAACCCCTTTTTCGGAAAAGACGAAAAGAGAAGTAAATCACATCCAGCGGCCTACGCACTCTTCCAACAACTAAAAGAAGCCCCAAACAACATGCTTACAAAGGCAAACAAAAACACAAAAAAGTTTAGCTATCCAGAGGCTAACATATACACAATCGGACACTATGCCAAAGCCTCACTGGGCCATGCAATCATCTCGGCACTGGCCAACCACGCCAATAATAACATCACAGCGATAAAACATCACCAATCCCATCGAAAAACTCGAATCACACAATTGCAAAATCTGGCAACACCATGTTTTGCACCAGTCACTCCGATCTACTCCCCGGCTCCAATGGCACAGTTCATCACTGCCACGGACACAACCCCACTCCTTTGCGAACTCCCCGCTTAGGAGTCCCACTTTACCATAGACAGTAACGTACTAAAAAAAAAAAAACACGCACAAGTCAACAACAACAAGAATCCACGATGGACGACCGCAGTGATACTCCTCCGACCTCTAAGAAGAGATCATCGACACCGGCAACAGGCTTGCCGGCGACGTCGTCGTTGTCTACGGGAACCCCCTCGTCGTATCACAAAACCAAACAAGCGAAACGTACTCGTACTGGTGTTCCCTCCTCTGTTCCGTTAAACAGCGCATGAAAGCGCTGCGGGATCAACAATTTCTATTATTAAATCAAGACTTTCAAGACCATTTGAGAGAGATTCAACCAAGGATCCAAAATTCCAAGGACGGATCCTTGGGATGTGACCCCCACCATCCAGTTCTTGGTCTCGTTCCACGGGCCGTGGCTTCCTATCGCATGACGGAGTATGAAATCAATTCCCGATTTGGCGGATCACCCGCTGGATCGGTTGCAAGTTTTGGAAGCAACGAGAAAATGGCGATCCGGAAACGAATCCGGACCCCACCATGATTCCCAGTTTGCTGAGTCGAACCTACATCCAGGTGGAATGCGGGGGAATTCACTCGGTGGCTCATTCCAGTACCGGAGTGCCGTGGATGTGGGGACCCAATGACTTTGGAAGGTACGTATTCAAAGATATGCATCGCAATGTGTCTTTTGTGGTGATTTCATGGATTGTTTGTTCTCACTCTCGATTCTTTACGTATGCAGTTTGGGACGGCCCACGGCCGATGACCACGAAGAAATGGCAGCCAGCCAGGTCACGGGTTTTGTCATTCGGGAGGAATGGCAAACGAAACAGGCTGCCTTGAAACAACAAAAGGAAGCACATGATTTGCTGGTCGAACGAGAATCTCTTATGCCTCTTGCATAGGGAAGCGAATATGGCCGAAACTTCAAAAATGGCCGAAACCTTCCATACATACCTATGGAAGGTTTCGGCCATTTTTGATGCTTTTGCCGTTTTCACTTCCCTATGCAAGAGATGCATACATCAAAGCTAATTTCCTTGGCTACAATGGCATGGAAGTTCCTCCTGTGTTTCTTGTTGTTGTTGTGCACCATTTGTGTGTGTTTTAGCAACAGTAGATCCAGAATGACGTAGCTGCAAAGGCGTCCAAACAACAACAAGAAGAACCACAAGCGGACCCCAAACTCCTGCAACGATATCGCGAATTGGCTGACAAGTTCGATGAAACAAATGTGGCTATGAAAGCGGCCGCTGCAGAAGAAGATTATGAAATGGCTGCCGAATTGGATAAAGCCATGCAAGAAATCCAGTCTCTTGGTTCGACGGACGATCAGATGCCTATCCGTACGAACCTTTTTCCGGTCCTTAACCATCATGAGCTACAAAAAATGAGTAGGAACACCCAACTACACATGATTTTCTATAGCAATGCCTCTCTATAGCACCTATATAGCATAAATAATATTGAAAAGGTGGAAATGACACACTTTCGTGGCTTTCAAGCATGGTTGCATACGTCGTCATTGCATGCACTCCTTTCTTTTGTGATCTATGATCAAGGTAGACGAGATAGGAGATAGATGAGGTCTAGCGAACCTATGCTAGCATGCGCGATTTACTTCCACGTGGAGATTCGAATCTTTCACCGCGGCATCATCCGAAAAGATCGCGCCGAGACCACAAACCATCATTTATACCATACCATCTACTCCAACAATAACCAAGAAATGATGGTTGCATGTCGTCTTGGTTTTCTTTTATCCCTGTTCCAGATTTTGGAGTTGGTACCACAAAGTCATGCATCTATTTTCCTGGAAAGGTCTTGTTTTTCTTCTTCTTTGCCGATTTGGGCAGCCGTAGTCATTCGAGGAGGAGGAGGAAGACGCTACGACGACGAATTCCCCGAGGATGAGGAACATGATCGACGAAGAAGGATGCCTCCTCCAAACAATAGACATGGTCGCCCTTCTCGTCCTCCACAACAACCACAACCATCCTCCTCTCCCATGTGGAGTCGTTTGGCGAAACAATCGGCTCGTGTTTCGGGCCGAGCCCTGGCGGCAACGGCGCGAGTGTCGGGGCAGGCCGCTCATCATTTGGCCAGTCCCAAACAAGTGGATTGGCAAACGGATTTGGTGGGATTGTGGCGATTGGATACATGGAGAAATGATCGGAATCAACCCCAGCAAGTCTTGGTGGAATTGACACGACAGAAAACCGTAGTACAACTCCTGGTGGGAAATGGAGGAGGAATGGGCCGAACAGAACGTCCCTCCAAACGATTGTCGTCGCACAACAAGAACAACGATAACCATGATGGTAACAGTGCCAATCGGGGCGTGCCTTGTGAGTTTCGTCCCGCCTCGTGGCCTCGGGCGGCTCGTTTGGAATTTTATGGCTCGGAGGATGATTTGTGGTATACCTGTACGGTTCATCGCAAATTGGCCGATTCTTCGGTCATCAAATTGCGTGGGAACATTTATCAGGTCAACAAGGGTATGTTTGGTGGCCGGGGCACCAAAAAGTGGATTGGAACCTTTGTGGGACGCCGTCGTTTGAAATTACTGGCCGAGGACGAAGACGATGAGGACGACGAAGACGACTACGAGGAGGGCTACGACGAAGACGATGAGGAGGAGGATCTAGACGAAGAGTATCAAGAGAACGCCGAAGATGATGGCGAGGAATACGAAGACGATGACGATGAGTATGATCCGGATGAGGAAGACTTTTGAGTCTAGTCGCAAACCTTTGGATGACCTGCGGCCAGAGACAGACGCACTGGATGGAAAGAATACAGTGAAAGGCATACGTTGAGACAACACGCTGCCGTCTCTTAAGTGCCATGACCGGCAGCTTTGGGTTCTCCATACGATCAGACTTGTGTGGAAGATCTGGAACGCACACGCATGTCCCACTCACAAAAGTTTGACACGACAGCACACGCAGACGCTCTTGTATTCCGATGGCACTTTGGGGGATGCACCACACTAGCTCATCCAGAAAAGAGCATTCTTCTGGTTACGTTCTTTGTCCAATCAAGACTCGAATTGTGTGATCCTCATGTTTTCATGGCATTTTCGTCTACAGAGTGATGCAACTACCAATGGCCCATTGTGGTTCCGCCAAATGGAGACTTGACGTTGTTTTGGTACAGTTCATTCCAAAGACGATTGTGACAACCCATCTGCGCGCGATATATGCATGGGCATCTTTTCCGAAATGATTGCAGTGGTGGAGCTCGGCCAGGGAAACACGTGTGCTTTCCATGTTTCACACCAAAATCCTCTGTTTCACACCAAAACCTCTCATGTTGCACTCGTCTAGGGGTCCTTATGATTGTATGCACACAGTATTGGTGACAGCAAAAGAGAATACAAACGGCACAAATGCCAGAAGACAATCCTGACTGGGACGGACGCCCGTCGTTCTATCCGCAGTCCGGATATGAGCTAGATGCCCATCACTGCAAGGAATACAAGGCCTTTTGTGAACGAGAAGGAATTTACCAGGGCCCTGATTGTGAATTCGACACGTTTAATGGCGATGAAGAAGACTTGTATGATGGAGAGGAGAATTCTGGTATTGGTAGTGACGACGAGGAGAATGATGAGGAGCAAGACAGTGGTGAGTCTTCTGACGACGACTCGAGCGAAAGCGAAGGTCCTGGCCGTCTTTCGCGCAAAGTGATTTACGCACCTCCACTCTATGATCGAGATGATCATTTTCATGATCTCTACAAGGATGACCAGAACTATTTCAGTTGTTTTTCAATTTCGGATTCTGGACAAGGCCTCTTTCAAGAGCGCCTGTATAGCAAGTTTTCCCATGCAGCGACATGGGATGCAAAAGTAGCTCAAGATGCCATGTCCTTGATTCAAAAGAATCGAGAAACAGTACCAAGCATTGCCAGGGCATCCAGTCATCTTCTTGTGTGGTATTAAAGGCCCATGTCAAGGGTCTACGGAATGGCGCAGCTCCGGTTCGACGAATCCAAGTTCCTGGGAAACTTCCTTTATCGACGCTTCACGACCGAGTCCTTTGTTCTGCTTTTGGTTGGACGAGAGGCTACCATGAATATCGCTTTTTGGTTCCAGCCAGTGGTTACAAACACGGGCCACCCAAAATTCCAATCTTGGATGTGGTGTTTGGTGCCACTAGTGTCAATCACGTAGCTTCGGCTATGATTTGTAATCATGGCTATCACGGAACCCTGCGAAGCGGAGACACTGTTCCCACGATCCCCGATTCCAGTGTGTGTGTGGCTGATCTGTTGCACGAGCCCGGACATTGTTTGTGTTGGGACAACCGGGTTGGAAGACGGAGCTTGTCGTGGAATATGTCGAGCCAAATGCCGACTCATTGCGTCCGAAATTACTCACGGGAGAGAATGGGGGCCTTCCTGAATCATTTGTGTTGGACCTGGATCTATCCACGGACTCGTGTGTGGAGGAGTTTGATTGCGGAGGTCCCCATGCGTTTGCCCTGGCCCACGAAATGATTCGACGAGGAAATGAATCTGACGAAGCATTGTGGATGAAGCGTCATGTTCTAGGTCGTACGCATGCGACGGAAGATACGTTCCGTATCCATCGTGCCTTTGATTTGAAGGATACTCGGAAGCAACTTGCCCTGGCATGGCAGGGAGAAAGCACGCCCAATCCCGAATACTCCTCCATGTGGCAAGACATGTTGTTTGGTCGTCCTTCCTTTGGTGGCGGCCGTGGTACAGTCAATCCCTCTGACGTTGTGTCAGTGGCTGGAGTTTGCAACTTTTGTCGCAAGACGGGAGAGCGTTTGCAGAAACCCATGCAAGTGTGTGGTCGATGTATGAATGTCAATTACTGCAGCCGTGAATGTCAAAAGAAGGACTGGAAAGCTCACAAAAAGGTTTGCCTGCAGCAGAGGAAAAACGCTAGCAAGAATCAATCATAGATTCAACACCTATGCCCATTGTCATTCCATAACAACGACGAACGAAGTAGTAAACCGACTTAATGCGACCTATAAGCGATCGGTACACGAAAGATCTTCCGAGAAAAAGGATGTTACTTCTATTCCGTATGTTACTCACCCTCTCCCTCTCGTCCATAGATGCGTATGTTGTGGAGAAAAGGAAGTCGAATAAGAGAATTGTCAATCTGGAGCATAGAACAAACAGGTCATCGACTTCAAACGCAGTCAAGCAAGGGGAGGACAAATCGAATAGTGGTCCTTAAGCTCTCGGACCATGGCATCGCGTATCGTTCTTTCGCCCCATCAAGAGGCCATGACGACACTGGTGTGGCTGATTGGCATTTTCCTTCTTTTGATTGACTGTACCTCTTCAACCCCGACTATGGCAGACGCCGAGATCATGACCGAAGCTACAGTCGATCCTCCAGTCACCTTGGTGACAACAACTGGTGGACTCTTATGGAAAAACATGTCTGTCACAACGGCCAGTTCATCGGCATCTTCTTCCACAACAACGACAAGCAAATCCTCCACCACGTTGCTTCATTCATGTTCAGGATTTATTCCCAATGGTCATGTGTGTGCTATTTTAGGACCTAGTGGTAGTGGGAAATCGACCTTGTTGGCTGCCTTGGCTGGACGATCTCATCAACATCACACCACCGTTCATGGACAAGTAACCTACTACACCGATGACGAAAGGACCATTCGAGGAGATGCCTCTTCTTCCTTCTCCACCGTTTCGTCGTCACCAGATCCTCGCCATGTGGCGTGGTTGTCCCAAGTCGATGTCTTTTTCTCCCTCTTGACGCCACGAGAAACCTTGAATTTGGCCGCCTTTTTGGAGTTGCCCCATTGGAATGATACGGCACGACATACCTTGGTACAACGACATTTAGATTCGTTGGGATTACAGAATGTTGCCGATCAAATGATTGCTGCACCAACCCTACAAACAACCACTACTGCTACCAATCCAAAGAAGAGAAGAAACTCGCAATCTCGGGGATGGTGGTCATTAGCAAAATGGCGTTCCCCCTGGACGAGTTCTTTGAATGCTACTAACAATGCCACTACCACAGCGTCTCTGGGTGCCAGTGGTGGCGGTGGTGGTGGGTGGCTGTCGGGTGGAGAACGTCGTCGTTTATCGGTAGCAGTGGAATTACTTTCGCATTCCTCATCCTCCGCCTCGTCCGAATTGTGGTATTGGATGGCCGATGAACCCACTAGCGGTCTGGATGCCTCCTTGGCTGTGACTGTCTTGTACTTGATTCGGCAACAAACCAAGGCACGCCATATCCCCACCTTGACTTCCTTGCATCAACCTCGATCATCCGTCTGGCAATGGTACATGGACGACGTTATTCTCTTGGCGCCCGGGGGACATGTTTGTTATTGTGGACCGGTCGATCAGTGTTTGCCCTACTTTGCCAATTTGGGCTATCCCTGTCCCAACCTGACCAATCCAGCCGAGTTCTTGGTCGACTTGGTCTCCTTGTACAGTCCTCCTCCCCTGTCGTCGTTTCTGCACAACAACAGTAGCAACAACGGCTCGGAATCCACACACGTCAACGATGAGTCATGGACCTCTATGTCCGAACGACAACAAATTGTCCAACAACGCATTGACTTTTTGGCACGATCCTTCGCGGACTACCAAAACAAGCATTGGAGCGATCCTGACATTGTTCGGGTGGAACAAGAGCAAAGGAGAAAACAGCATCATGACCAAGACACTGTCGTACGAGCCATGCCAATATCGCGGGATGATCGTTCCATGGGACAAAAACGATTCCTTCCCAAATTCATTCAACGAATTCCACAAGGCTTTCGTCGGTGGGCCGCCTTGTGGCGCCGGTCCTGGCGTCAAACCATTCGCAATCGACCCTTGCACATCTTTCGATTTTTGGCCAGTCTCGGCAATGCCGTGTTGTTGTCCAAAGTTTTTCCGTCGATATTACGAAATGCACCACCTCTGGCCAGTTCCGTTGCCGATCGCGTCGCTCTCTTGTCCTTTGGAGCCATTACCATGGCCTTTCTCGCGTTTTTAAATACAGTGACTATTTTTGCCAAGGAACGGGTACGTAATACATTCAATATTCCGCCTTGAACGCAAGACAGACTGGTTTGCTTGAAAGTTTGCTCGACCTAAGGTCTTTTGATTTAGAACCTTGTTCTCACACATTAATCCTCTGCGCTTGCTCTCACGACAACAACACCATTCATTCTTCTTTTCTGTTCTGTTTTCCCTTTTACAAATGTGTTTTGGTACTCGATTCGGACAGCCGGTTGTCCATCGAGAACAAACTCGACGACAGTATTCTGCACTTGTACGTATTATTGAATGTTCCATCCTTATGATAGAATGTGGTCTACAAACTTGGTGTCGCTGATTGTTCTTTGCGGTCTGTGAAGAACAGAGAACACTTGCAGTCTCTCACACTCTCTCGAACACTCTCATTCTTCGTTTGCTCGCCATCAATTCAGGAATACTTAATGGCCAAGGTGCTGGCCGAACTTCCATTGGACACGTTCTTTGCATCGATATTCACAACGGCTTTGAAATGGTGTTCGGGTCTGGGCATTTCATGGACTCGTGTGACGGCCACATTTTCCCTCTTGACCGTGTCCTGTGCCTGTATGGGTTTCATGATTGCCAGCTGGACACCACCGTCGGGAGAATTGGCAACCACGGGTACGTTTCGTGACATGTACGCAGCAATAGATGGCTGTGGACGACAGAATGATATTTCAAACGAATTTTAACACATCGACTTTGCTTCATTCCTTGTTTGTTCAGCAAGTGTTCCAATTGTCGTACTTCTCATGGTGGTGGGGATCATCAACCCAAGCGGCGTTGATCCAGATCGCCCACCCCCAACATTGGTTCGACTGCTCAAAACAGTGAGTCCCTTTCGGTATGCCATTGAAGCACTGTGCTTGGGTGAATATCCGGGCATGGAATTTTTCAGTTCACCTACCCAAAAGCGAGGTGGATGGTTTCGTCAACTCAAAAACTTGCCTCGCATGGGAGCCATGGCCATGGTCCAAAATGGTGACCAAGTCATTGAAGCTCTCGGTCTCGACAATCAAACTTATAGTGGTGCCATGGTCAAATTGAGTTGGTTGTCGCTACACTTTCTTAGTTTGAGTTGGTTGGGGCTTGAATTCCAGGCATGGCGTTCCGTCCATCGACCCAGCAAGACAAACACCCTCGCCACTGGAAAACTATCAAAAGCAAAGACCAACAAACTGTGAACATTATTCTTATAACTTGTCATCTCTCAATAACATGCAACTTATGTAAGTTTTTCTTCTTGTTGTTGTTCTGCCGGCGTATTTTTAATCATCATCGCTGTCACAAAGATCCATAAAGACAACTCTCTTGGGCGTACCCTTGGTCTTTTTGAGCTCTAAGAGAGCTCTTCCAATTTCCCTACTTGGCACCCATTTCTTCATTGAAAACGGTCCCCGTATCCTGACTTTTTGCCGCATGCGATTCTCCACCACCACCAGCGGCCATTGCCCTTGCAATTTTTGCACCCATGGCTTCAAAGTCCATTTCCTGGTTGGCTGGAGAATCTTCATTCTCAGCATCCTGACCGGAGCCTCCATCACATTCATGGACTGCTGGTGGTGGGTTCTTCTTGAAACCTGCAGAATCCCTCTTTTGATCCGCAAAGAATGGGACCAAAAGCCTGCACTTGCGTTTCTTTTTGGAGACCCGTGAATTTGTGGTGATGCTCCCAACCATGGTGCCAGATTCCAAATCATTGCTATGGGAATGTGGAGTGACTATATGCGAGGGATTTCCGGAGGCTGCGGCTCATGATATTTGCAGCCGTGGGTCGACTCGGAGTTCCCCGCATTTCTCATTCGAGCAACACAGAGTTGGTCGAGTCCTTATCCGCGTAGTCATTCCACAGATCATCTTCCTCCCTCAGATCTGGCTCTGGCAAGTCTTCGGACTTATCCGACTCGTAGCAATAGTCCTGATCTTGAGTCTTTCTACAACTTCGTTCAGCATTTTCTTTCTCACCACCATCCATGCTGTTGTTATCCGTTGGCCACGAATCTTCGGGAACGAGGTACTCTCCACTATCGTTGATGAGCACCATTTTCCCTCTCTTATGAAAGCATCGCTTTCTGGGAGGTTGTGCTTTCTTTGGTGCCTTCTTCTTCTCCGCAACATAGTCGTCGGCTTGTTCGGAGGGGCGATAGTCATAGCCGTTCGCCGCCCAAATACGCTTTCTCTCTTCGACCAACGCCAATCGAAAGCGGCTGAACATACTTTGTGTAGACCTCTTCTATCTGACGAGTGGACTCCCACTTAACCCACACTAAGAGCCCATACCCATCGAACCGAGGTGGTTGATCCGTTTTTACCAGCCATGCCTGATGGTACATGAACCGATTCAGGCCAACCACACGAACCTTTTCGCCCAATGGAATGGATCTTGAAGGTACGGCTGTGTTGTTCTTCATGGCGTACTATTAGGACATCAATGGAATGGTGAGGGTTTCTCGTTTGACAATGTGCGGATTGTGGATTTTTGGGTGAAGCACCCATTATACTGACTTTCCTACTGTATAGGCCACACTAAGGAAAAGTTTAAACTACCCATCTGTAATCTCACATATACGCATTCACATACAAAGCGAAATTCTGTTGAGGGTATCTTTTGATAGAGATGATGGTACGAATGGGAGTAAAATGAATGGACGCGGGGTGGGGTCTCCAACGGAACAAAAATTCATCTATTCCCATAATAATTTATCCTAAATTTTTGGGGATTAATTCATTGTCATTGCTCGAATCTCGGATGTTGTCGTTTATCCAACAAACAGAGCCATGGCACGTGGTCAACGATTGACCATCGGCACAGTATTTGTACTGGGAAAGCATATCTTAGAAACAATGATGTTAGGCATCTCAGGTTCCGTCACAGCGGAATTGAATTCAATATTCTGTTTTGCTTCCCCTTCTTTTGAGTCGTGTGACCACGAATCTTTTGGTTCGTGAGTGCTCCATCATCTCCCACGAGATTGCAAAAGGGCGCTGGAGACATAGTATGTGTCACCATGAAAGAGACGACCAAGGAACATCATTCGACACCCCATGCTCCGACAACGAGTACTACTACAGGTAGTTTAGCCAGCACAGCAACAACAAGTACGACCAGGTCGATTCGTCGTCTCGCCACATCCAATGTGTCCTCCTCCTCCTCCACGCAACCAGCTCCAGATCCTTCCCTTTTTGGTGGCGAACATCGTTTACGTTCCGAAAACTTGGCCTTTGAAATGGATGTGTGGTATCCACCCTTGGCGGATTTTACCTTTGCATCCGTCTTTTTACCCTTGACGCGACGTGACGCCGAGGCGATTGTGGCCTTTTACAATACGACCCGTCGCCATGTTGAACGAAAAACAAGCAACAGAAACAAGAATGTTAGGCCAAACGAGATTGGA
Source organism: Epithemia pelagica (assembly GCA_946965045.2). NCBI lineage: Eukaryota > Bacillariophyta > Bacillariophyceae > Surirellales > Surirellaceae > Epithemia > Epithemia pelagica. The sequence goes on along the minus strand of OX337239.1, from coordinate 2,466,162 downwards.
TTGGCCATGGATCATGTTGTTCTTCTTCAAGCCTTGGAACGGAGAATTGACCATGCGTTGCGAAACGATCCACATCTGGCCTCTCCCAATACTACCTCGATGGAGGAAGGAGGTGCTTTTTTGCGCTTGTGTGGCCGGTCTCCCAAAGATGGAGAACCAACGGATCGGGAACGACGAGCCGAGATATGGCAGACCTATCAAGAGCAACTGCAGGAGCTGCAGCAGCAGAAGGAACAAAAGGACATGGACGCCAATGAATGGGGAAACTTGTGTGCCGCCGCCATTTTGCGGACCACCAAACTTTTGCGGGTACGAACCGGAGCCGATGCCATGGCTCTACTGCTCACATCGGAACGGGTTTACTCCGACCTCTTGGATTGGTTGCAGTATGGGGAACCAGAACAAGTGGTATTGAGGAAATGGTCCTCGAATTTTGATTTGACAACGGAATTTCGATGTTATGTGGGGCCGAGGGGTGTCCTTGTCGGAATCTGCCAATACGACCCCTACGTGTGCCATGACTATTTGCAAGATATTGACAACCAACACGCTGTGATTCAGGCTGTTCTTCAGCAATGGATGCAAGTCCGAACTCTCATTGAAACTATCGATGGCAGTTACTGTGCCGATTTTGGTGTCAACATGACTCTTGGAACGGCACAACTGATTGAATTATCACCCTTTAGAAAGTGCACTGGTCCATCCTTATTTGCATGGAAGGGTGACTTTGAACTCATCATGCCAGAGAGATCCGATGTGAGCGACACATCTCTTTGGAAAGTGCTGACTATGGAGACAGTTGGCGCCAACTGGAAAGGATTCTCGTCTGACGTTCAGAGTATTGTTATGAAATCGGCCGTATTCCGCTTCCGATCAAAACCAATTGCGGGGATCGGAGAATTGGTGGCAATGAACTGGGATTATCAGTGGTCTGAAAAGCGTCATGATGCCCCCACTCCCCATCAACAAGTCTACGAACAAGTGTGGCAACAAGAATCTTGGCTGAATCGTTTCTGGTACCTTCTTTCTTCATGGCCCAGTCTTGTCGCCATGTGGCTTCCCCCATGGATTCGTCGCTCTATGTGGAGCGATGACAAGAACGACGAAAGAACTGCGTTGTTATTTGTGTATGGAACTCTCAAACGACAGTGTCATTGGCATTCAAAATACCTGTCAGATTCTCAGTCTGTGGGAAGCGCCACAACGGTCCAACCACATCCCTTGGTGGTTGGACAATGTGGGGTGCCTTACCTGTTGGATACGTTGAATGAGACCAACCCACGAGCCAAACATGTGAGGGGAAAGGTGTGGAGAATATCATCTGACACAGTAAAAAACATTGATGACTATGAAGACATTGGCAAAAATCATTACATCCGAAAGGAAATTGATGTTGCCCTGAAGGATGACGATACTGCACGAGTCGACTCGATGCCAATGACTGGGCAACCAATGAGGGCATTTTGTTACTTCTACGCAATGAAACAGGATCCTAGAAATGCCCATTTGGATGAATCCTTGATGCACGCGGACTGCATCGCTGAGTACACGGTACAGGAACAGAAGAAATCGTACAAGCCTATTCACCATATTCAAGCCAAGCAACTACAGTACCTTGGCGAAAGGACGAGCACATAAACATGGAAAACGAGTGTTGTGGCTATAGATAGTGGGAGATGAAGTTTCAAATTCTGAATATGCAACATGTCGGTGATTCTGACTGAAAGGTCTTATTCATCGTCTTCACATAAATCGATAATGACAATTGTTTTTGGTTTCTCTTGGAGGTTCGTGTTCGAGAGATTCGGAGATCCATGTAAGACTCCAAAGTCATTTGGCTCGTTTCTACCAGAATCTTTAGGGTCATTCTCCGGCATCGCTCTCATTGGTGGAACTGTTGTTGTATGGGCAGAATGGGACTGAGTTGTCGTCTGATTGACTTGAGACAACGGTGCCTTCCAACGAATTGTCTTCTCTGCCAATCCTGAATTTTGTTTCTTCATCGGACGGCCTAGTCTATTGTCCGAGGGTTCATCTCGAACAACAGGATCAGAAAGCTGCGCTGCGTGATTATTTGTGTTGACTCTTTCCTCTGTCTCTGCTTCCGGATTGCCCGATTTCTCGGTTTGCTGTGGCTCCACAAATGTGTTTCTTGGAGTGGTCGATTCATCTCCAAAAACTCTGATGGAATGTGCAGCCAGTTGATTACAAAAAGTAGTTCTTTCGTCTTGTTCCTGATTTTCTCCTTCATCTACATCTGCGATTTGCTGAGCTCGCTTGTGCTGCAACCGTGTTTGTCCGACTCTCAGTAGTTTGCCCGTTATCGAAGTCTCACGCACGTTCTCAAATAACATGGTGGCTTCCCATTGTACTCGAACTCGTCGAATTCCTACCGGGTCCACAAAAACCGCCGAGACGACGGTAGCAATGCGTTCTCCCTTTCCTCATGTACCGGTGCGTACCCATACCTCCTCTCCCAGGCCTAGTCTATTGTCGGAGTGTTCATCTCGAACAATTGGATCAAAAAACCTGCGCTGCGTGATTATTTGCGTTGACTCCTTGTTCTGTCTCTGCTTCCGGATTGCCCGATTTCTCGGTTTCCTGTTGGTCCACAAATGTGTTTCTTTGAGTGGTTGATTCATCTCGAGAAGCTCTGCTGGAATGTACAGTCGGGAGTTGATCACAAAGCATAGTGCTTTCGTCTCGTTCCTGATTTTCTCCTTCCTCTACATCTGCGCTTTGCTGAGCTTGCCTGTGCTGCAACCGTGTTTGCCCGACTCTCAGTAGTTTGCCCGTTATCGAAGTCTCACGCACGTTCTCAAACAACATGGTGGCTTCCCATTGTACTGGAACTCGTTGAATTCCTGCCGTGTCCACAAAAGCAACCGAGACGATTGTAGCAATGCGTTCTCCCTTGCCTCTTGTACCGGTGCGTACCCATACCTCCTCTCCCAGTCTCCACTTCCAACCAGACAGCTCGTTCGTGGTTCGGGTCATGGAGTCATGGACACCCAAGTTCCGCCAGTTGGGCATGGAATTGTGAGGACAGGCTTGATTCTTCTGAAGGTACAGACAATAGATTGCACACAGAACACAGTACTCTCGCTGATGCTTTATTGTGGTGCAAAGTTGAGAAACCTCTTATTCAGCGCAAGTCGCTCTGAATAAGGCACGCGATGAGGGCAAGACACACAAAACACATTGTGTGACGGGTAACTAATATCACTCTAGGGGAAACACGACGCCGGTGGTATATGTTATAAAATCACCAAGTCATGGACTGCAACGAATTCGCCGACTGCTCAAACGACGGGATCGGACAAGATCCGAGACGGGATCCATACCACTATAGCGTCGTACGAACAGTGACTCTCCACGTCTGGGCCGTCGAGAGTTGAACTTTCATGACCTGAACTTCGCAAGGCAAGTGTAGGCCTCGACTGAGTGGGGTAAGGCCATGCAAAACAAATCTTTTTGAAACGTTTGAATCGTTCGAATAGTTAACCCCCGAACAAAAGTCCGTCCACAGTAGGAAGCCGAAGAAGCAGCTCGCGCGAAAGTAACTGTGAAGAAAATTGCAAACAAGGCTTCTCTTCGGCCCTTCTTCTCCGCGTCCGAACCAACAAAGACGGTTCCAGTAAAGAACGCTGTCAAGTTACCGAGCGCCCTGCCATTCTTTTGAAATTGAATAAAAGGATGACGGGGCCCAGTTTCGAGACTCATTTCTTTTCTCTCGTGTTGGTTGTTTCCTTCTTCTTGTTTTTATCCTTGTTGTTATTGTTGTTGTTCGCATCGTGTTCGTCGTCGTCATCGTCATCGTGATCCAAATGGGGTGGCACGTAGGCTTGTTTCCAGGCTTGATAGTGCGTGGTGGTTTTCCAACAGGCATAATAAAAGTCAATCAGTTCAGGCACGGATTTACTGGGCAATTCGTCATGAATCAATTCAAAGTGCTTGCCGTGATGAGCCAAGGCGGCTTGAAAGACGGCAATTTCGTACGGAGACCACCGTTCCAAGACGGTCGGTCGTCTCAAGCCATGACGACCTTGGACCAAGGCCAATCCCGAGACGGAATTGCCCGCGACATTCAATTCTTGGAGCAAGTGTTGTGTCGTGGGATTTTCGAGGGTCGAAAAGACGAGACGATTGGCCAATTCGACCTGGGCTTGAGTAATCAAGGTCAATTCCGGTGTCGATACCGAAAGAGGAGGAGCAGAATGCTGTTCTTGGGTACATTCCTCCGCACGGTGGTGGGGCAGATCCGTGCTGGTGTTGGTCATTGCGTCCCTGCTGGGCAGTGACTGATGGTCGTCGGCTGCCCTTGTCGTGGCTGTGGTGGTTGCCGTGCTGGTGGACGGTTCCACCCGTCGAGTTGTCGTCGTGGAATCCTCTGGACCCGTATTGACTTGTCGTCGTTTGGAGGCCGGTGGTTCCATGGCCTGCTCTTGTTCCAGTCGTTTCCGTTTGGACCGTGTATACGCCGGACTCGCCAAGGTTGTTGCAGTAGTCGTACTAGTTGTGGTTGTTGTGGTTGTGCATGTTGGGTCCTTCTCCGTGTGGGTCTTGTGGTCCTCTTCCTTGTCGTCGTCGTCGTCGTCGTCGTCGTCCTGGGTGGTTTGCATCACCTCGTCCTTCTTGTCCTCGTTCGGGTTCGTGGATTGTGTGGTGGAGACGACATTATCTACCATGGCATCCTCGTGATTCGTAGTAGTTTGGTTGTTGTTGTTGTTTGGGTTGGTCGGAGTAGCATTGGCGAGTTTCGACTGGGAGGATTCCGTAGAAATTGTTGTTGTCGTGGTGGTTGGTTCCATTTTGGGTTTGTCATGGTCGTTGTCGTTGTCATTGGTCTGGCTCACCACGATTGGAGCAGAGGTGATGGCTGCTGCCGTCGTTGTGGTGATGCTGGGTGTAGATTCCGGTTTCACGACACGACTGGGAACTTGTCCCTCTTGTTGTGGTAATTGCAATTGTTGTTGGGTTGGGTCGGTACCGGCCGTGGTGGGTGCCAGTAGTGCTGGACTTGCCAGTGTTGCTGCCATGGCAGCATCCTCCGGTGTGCGGTCCTTGTCCTTGGTGGGGATGGGTTCCGGATCCGACGACGACATGAGGGTCTCTTGGGAATGGCTAGATGGACTGTGTTTGTTCTTATTGGTGTTGTTGTTGTTATTGTCGTCGTCGTGGGGAGGTGGATTCAGAATGACAATCACGACGACAGTGTCCTGCTTCTTGTGTGTGTTGGTGTGCGGATCGCGTCCATGGTGCGTCGTTGGGGTCGCTTTTAGAAAGCGGATAATCATGACGTCATCCGCGGACCGATCCTCCGTAAGTACTCTCTAGTGTCTAATCTACCTCCGGGTACCCTACGTAGAAAGCCTACAAGAAATTCAAATCTGGAACATAAATTTTTCTTTAAAAAGTTTGGCCGATTCGACCACTGAACATATCAAAAAATTCCTCATATTCGATTTCCTGTAGAGAATTTTTACCCCAAGCCTTGAAAACCACTTTGAAAATTGAGTGATTTTCCGTTGCGTAGGAAAATGTACTGGGGTATACTTGTCCTCACCATGAGGACAGCGGTAGACTAGACACTAGACTATCTATTGAAAGGGAGGCATAGATCACAATCTATCATATTCAGTTTGCTCATAAAAATTTTGAGATTCATAAGGTTACAATCAATTCCATCCATTGTCGATTCATATTTCTCGATCAATCCCATTGTCTCTCATGACGATGGACACTTGTATCATCAGTTCCACAATTCAGCTCCGTCTCCTTGTCATCTTGTTGCTTCTAGTCAATTCTTCAGTGGTGGCACAAACGAACAACTGTGATAAACACCACCTCCTAAAATACAATGGGTTCCGTTGTGTGGTGCTCCTACCTAGGCACGCTCCAGTCTATAGTTGGCATCCTGTTCATCTCTGCGATGGCTCATTGGGAAGGCAGTGTGGACGACACCATATGACATATGGAAACACCCAGCAAAGGAGGCACGAGACAGAATGGTGTTTTGGGAACACTCATCAAAAGTTGCCAACAAACAAAGCAGTGCCACGAAAACTCTGGGGCTCGCCAAGTGTAGCTTGTTGTGGACCATTATGAAGTATACCTAGATTGCGTGCTGACGACAAGGAGAGTCGGACCGCCATTGTCGGAAAAATCATTTCTCCAACTTCTTTGGATCCATCAAGTGGTGGTGGTCCCAACCCAGTCTGATTCAATGGCATACCGATGATGGGCACCACAGGGTTACCCGGTACTATGTCCATTATAGTGTACAAACTAGATTTGGGCTATAGTGGATAGTCTTATTAAGTATAAGTTGTGGACATGCGTCGTCCACCTATGTAAATTTCGTGTCTTCTTAAATAAGAATATCTGACGAAAAAGAGAATAAGAGATTGTGTACCTGTTGAGTCGTACAAAGAATATTGCCTCCACAGTTACTTACATCATCACAAAATGTAACTTATAACCCTATACGATAATAAGTACTAATCCAACGGCTTGTGACATCTACTTATTCGGCGAAAAAGACATATGGACAACCGTGAAACTGACAACTGACAACACTGACCATGGTGGGGTTGCGCATCACCAATATACCGTCCGAAACATTATAGACGTCTTCTATAATGCGCACAAGGTCACTGGGCACGTGGGACGCCGCAATGAGACAGTATGGAGTAATTGACAACAAAAAACTTGAATCGGACAAGGTCGAATTGTCCATGGACAAGGTCGAAACGGACACGGACAGCGTGCAAACGGACACGGACACGAAAAAGACAACACCTTCACAATGGGATTTTGACCGTCGTAATGCTGGGATCCCAGCCAACCAACGATCAAATTCAACACCCACAATGGTGTTGACACTAACAAAGCATCATACAACAATCAAACTCGCGTATTGTGCATTGGGGACGTTATGGACAAGGGTCTTGGACAACGGTGGACAACGATGGACACAATCGGACAACAAAGAAAGACAGGTGTTTGAGCTCCATGAGTGCCATGTAGCAATCAACTGAGCATTGGGCGGTCTCAAGACATGTCGTGAGGTCCCTGGAGAGCATCCTACGCGGTCACATGGGGGCTATGGACACAACAAATCGAAAAAGACAGCGCGCAAATGGACACGGACGCGCGAGGACACGAAAAAGGGAGCACCTTCACAATGGGATTATGACCGTCGTAATGCTGGGATCCCAGCCAACCAACCATCAAAGTCAACACCCACGATCATGTTGACACTGCCAAAGCATCATACAACAATCAAACTTGCGTGTTGTGCATTGGGGACGTTATGGACAAGGGTGTTGGACAAAGATGGACACAATGGACAGAATCGGACAACAAGGAAAGACAATAAGTTGGCCAACAATGAAGGAATTTAGGCAAACAACAGTGAAACAACAATCAAAAGGCATGTTTGGGATAAAATAGAGACTATTTATATGCACTTAATCGATTACTATGATTATTATCTACTCAACTATGTAGGGCGTAGGGCATTATGGTCGTCATCGACAAACCAACTCAAGGTTTCTCTTTCCCTAGTCAATGTCCTGTGCTGTACTCATGGGTGCATCGGGCATTCGGATGTGTTTCCAATCGGCGTCGGGGCCCAAGCGTTCCTGGTGCTCGATGGCCTCATCAAGCATAAGCTTGAAGAGGAGGGCCATCGGTCCAGAGTCTTGGAGGCCACACTGCGCAAGTTTGGTGACAAGCCTCTTCATTGCATGCTTCACCTTCGGCTGCTGATCCAAGATTGCCTCCTCAAAAGAGGAAGGCTCTTTCCGCTCACTTTGCTTCTGGACACTTGTCTTCCTCACCGCCGTGATCTTTTCCACCCCTTCTCCCATGTCGACAATCACTGGAAACATCTTCGCCGTCGCAGCGCGGCTGATGTCAATCCAGCCCCGTTTACCATTGTAGGTCCCAGCGACAAAGCGAATGGGTTCTCCTTTCTGGGACATGGTTCTATTGCCTCTTGATGATCTTCTTCTTTACTCCTTGCTCTTCTTCTTTACTCCTTGCTCGTAGCTAAAATGATCGAAGTAGGAATGATCAAAGTAGGCAAAAAAATGAGTTTCCATCGATTGGTTTTGTGAACGTGACAGAAAGCAGAATTCGCCCCGCGGGATGGGGGACGCGCCCCAAAACATCAGCGAGCCAAAAACAAACATAGTAGAAGCACACGTAATTTTAGTTTTTCGCGGAAGACAGGTATTTTCTAGAATGGCGCGAGGTAGGCCTTTGATCTTGGAAACACCGCAAGACATGCTCGAGCATGGAGTTCTTATTGCAGGGATTGCGCCCCACGTCAAGCAAAGGATGAATGAGAAAATGAAAGAGACGATCTTTCGGAGCCACTACGGCTCGAATCAGGTTGTGGTCGCGGAGATCTGGCATGATCTCCGAACATCCGAGGACCCGTCGTTGAGACTCAGTCCATCGGAGAACACTGCTTCGGGTCTGAAGAAGTTTCTCGTCTCACTCTTCTTTATGACGACGTACCCGAAGAATTCGTATTTGGTCGCAACGCGCTTTCGACAATGCGAAAGGGTCTCCCGTGGCGAGCATGTTTGGAAATGGATCCAAAAGATCCAGGGGTTGAAGGTCAAGAAGATTGTGTGGTCAGAAGAGCTCGACCTACCAGAGAGCGCACAATTTGCAGTCACGGTAGATGGTGTGGACATGCAAATCTGGGAGGTACGACATCCCACCCTACCCGTTGACCGAAAGTACTACTCAAACAAATTCAAACATGCTGCTTTGAAATATGAGCTTGCTATATCGGTTTGGGATGGGAACCTTGTGTGGATCAACGGTCCACATCGAGGCGGAAAGCATGACCTAACAATCTTCCGTGAAGGGCTGAAGCATATGCTCGTGGATGGCAAGATGGCAATCGCCGATCGTGGGTACAACTCGTCCAAACCGGACGAGATCCGCAAGCTTGCCACGCCGAACAGAGCTGACAGCAAGGCGTTGGCTGGCTTCAAAGCCCGTGCTCGTTCGCGACACGAGACTTTCAACGAGAGGATCAAAAACTTCGCGATCCTCTCACAAACCTTCCGTCATGATCCCCTGCTGCACAAGGCAGCATTTGAAGCGGTTTGCGTTATGGTGCAATACCAGATCGAAAACGGAGCACCGCTTTTTTCTATCTAATCGTAGCCTAAAAAGTCAATTAGTGATGAGTCGTTCTAAGATTTTAAGTTCTAATAGTTGTAATGCAAGAACAACTCGGTTCCTTTACGAATGAACCGTTTGGCTGTTACTCGTAGATTGCCGTCTATTTTGATGTTATATTTTGTGGATTCACTGTCCACCTTGGTCTTTCCATAGTTCGACAAGAATGGGTCATTCACAAAGTGAAGACCCATCCACACATCCTCTCGCCGTGCTTGCCAAACTTGAGGTGGATTGGTGCTTGTCTTGATGGAGTAGTTTGATGCCTTGATCTGCTTGCCGCTGATCATTCGGCCACAGTAGTACCCAACACATTCGTCTTCCTCGTAGTCCTTCTCCGCAAACAAACCAAATCCTCCTCCCTCCATCCCTGACTTTGCGATCCGCAGCAGGGCACAACCACCGTAACTGATCACCCAGCTGACACCATCCAGCGGAATCTGAACCGAACCGCTCAACACAACAAAATTCTTCGATGTCGACTTGGGGTTGAGAAGCGTCGACGCTGGCTTCCCAGTCTTCTTCGTCCCATATTCCTTCCGGACCTTGGCGCCAGACAAGTCGATGGTGCAGTCGATCTTGTCGGCAATGAACGCGTTGAGCGTTCCACGGTTTGTTGTGTGCAGAAGCTCGTCGAGCTTCTTGACCAAGTTCTTGGGAGCTCGACCAGGTTTTGCTTTGACAGCGACGACAGCCCTGTTGACTCGCTGCTGCTGTGCGCTGATTGTTGTTGAGTACTTCCGATTCTTTTGCTTCTCGCATCGTTTCGCGAGTTTTTTCAAGTCTGAAACTTGATTTTGCTCTGACTTGCCCATGGTGAAGGGTGAAGTTTTGGGGCAACGACAAAAATGATCGTTTTGGTAAAAAAAATGAAAACTTGTCTTCCTCCAACTTATACTGGCAGCCAGCTAGCCTAAAGAACAGCGTTGAGACGTTGAAGGGGACATATCTTTCTACTAATTGTTCGATTCTCTCAATCACGAGTTTAGTCTTGTTATAGTGTGCTATCAATATCGTTCATTCATTCTCATTCATGCTCTCATAATTTTCATAATGTGATCACTTCGTGATCCTTGCCTTGCGCTTCAAAAGGGACGCAAGCTCTTCTTCCTCCGCGTCGTGACCCATTTCTTCCGCCCCATTCTTTTCAGCAATCCACCAGTGCAAGAACATTCCATACAAGACAATGTCCTTGCCTTTCTCATCTTTTCCGGCCACCTGATGCATCAGGGCCTTTTCCTTTGCTATCAGAGTGTTGTTTCCTGGACGGAAGACGGTGTTGTCGAGGACAACGCCGTCGGGGAAGATCAATTCCCAGTGCTTGTTCCCATAGTTGGAGCTGGTGCTCTTTGCCGCGGCCTTCTTGAGTGCCTTCTGACAGGCCTGGTGGAAGTCTTCGTCCACCATCTCGAGAAATTGGTCGCTGTCCTTGTGCCAGCTGTCACGCCAAGGCCCCGTCACATGCACTGACTTCTCCTTGAAGTCGTCGTCGGTCATGTTGACCTTGGCAGTATAAAGCTTCGAGTCGTTCGGATGAACGGACAACCGGATCATGTACACCGTACGATCCATGGAGTTGTACTCCAGCCCCTTCATCACAAACACTTCGAAGGGTCCATTAGCCTCCGGGCAATGAAGGTTCAAATAGACGATGTAAGGGTTCTCGGCAGTTCCCAAGGGGGGATGCGTGTCCTCGCTTACAATCGACTTGAACGGAGTTGAAGACATCTTGCGAGCTGGGGAACGATGGATGCGGACGATATCGGCAGGCTTGGGGATCGTGTTCGGGGTTGACAAAGCGATCGGGCGGAAATCAGAAGTTGGAGGGGGTGCTGGGTTCTTCAGTGCTAAAGGGGGTCTGGGTGCCGGTTGGCCAACAAACCTTGGTCGGAGAGGCGTCTGCACACTTTCGTCCACTGTCCAGTCGTCGTTGTCGTAAGTTGCTGCGTGTCCTTGGTCGTAAGTTGCGTCGTTGTCGATCGTGGGCTCAACCTTGACTGCTGTTGCTTTCTTCTCCTTTACCTCCTCTTCGTATGCCTGCAAGTCTTCGTACTCAGACCACTCGGTCTGAGTGTGATTGTTGGGAGTTTGCTTGTGCTTTTGGAGCAACGCGTAATACTTTTCAATCGAGAGATTCGTGAAATGGGAGCAACGCTTTTGGAGCGTGCGAAAGTTGTCTCCCGACGTTCCGTATGTGGAACCGGTGGCAGCAACTGAAACGACAATCAAACGTAGACATATGAGATGGCACATCTGAGAACTCAACAATCCACGCAGCACATAGAGCGAAACAGTCAACACAGCAACTCACCAATGTCCGAGAAAGTAACTTGCGAACGCGGCTTGTTCTGTTCCTCAATGTGCTGAAGGAGCGTGGCCACTTGATGATCCGAAACTTTTGGCTTTCGGGGCATCGTCTTGGCCAGATTATGAGACAACAGACAACAATCAACTGGATGGCAAACCTCTTGGTGGTCGTGGAAGTCCAAGCAGATGAGTCATGCAGCGTTGAGCGGGAACCGCTTCCCGTTTCAACGCCCTACTCCTACTCCTAGTTCTATTTTAAGTGTTATAGATGCATATAAACGAGCATGCTTTAGTCAAGTCTTTGCAGCCTCGCTGTGAGACATGTTTCGCTATGATTTGGCGTCCAAACATGAATCGCGCAGCAATAGTCGTCGTTGAGCGGGAATCGCTTCCCGTGGTTTCAACGTCCTACTCCTACTCCTACTCCTAGAGTTCTATTTCAACTGCTATACACCATGCTCAGTCGGGTCCATCACTTAGTGTCGTGTTTCCATATGGTTTGGCACTTCTGGGATTGGGTTCGACATTGTGCTCCCGTGTTTGTGACGATCGTGCCTAGTTCAAAATTTGGCCGAGGAGGTCCCCCGGCGTTGCGGGGGGGGGGGGGGGGGGCACACTAAGTACTATAGTGGCAGCTGGAAGCGCACCTCTTCTTTCGGGCTCTCACATTTTGCTCTTCCTACTTCCTACCATGCCGTCGTCGACGAATCCAGATTGGATTGATTGGCGGAATAGCCAGTCTAGGAAAATAATCATTAGTGATTTAGAGGCTGGTGTCGTTCCTATGGAACTATCAGCAGAAGAGGCGTGGGCCATCTACGCTACCGACGAAATGTTTATTCGAGAGTTTGTTGTTTTTTCCCAATTCGAGCAACGTTTCTATGACCACAAGCGACAGGTCATAGGACGTCAGAAAGCGACAAGCCACGAGGAAGCTGCTCTCCAACACGACCTGGCACTTCATCCTCCCTCCAAGGTCGACTCCTTTGGACGCCCCTTCTGGCATATGTCCGATGCCAAGAAGCTGCTCGCGCAAGACGTGAAAGACAAGATGCACGAGAGGTTTACGCCGGGTGTCCTTCGCAACCTGCGTGAGGAATACCGTCAATTCGACTTGACTGTATTCCGTCAGCATATCTATCAAGAGATCCGACGTCAGAAGTTCGCGTTCTATTGCGAACAGAAGCGCATCGAGAAAGAAGAGAAAGAAGCAAAGAAACGAAACGCATTCCTTCGAAAGCACAAGAAGAAGCGAAAGACTGACCATGTCGACCTGCGTAATACCAAGCCAAAGCCTGCTTAAAATAGCTTCTTCTATGATTGTTGTGTCGATTCTCTGTCACTTGGTCTTTTGTTTGATTGTTGTTTGGATCTGATGCAGTCGTCTGACTGTGTCCATCATGTCCATCGTTGTCCATCGTTGTCCAATTGTCCTGTTTCCTTGTCAATAACGTCCCCCATGCACAATACGCGAGTTTGATTGCTGCATAGTGCTTTGTTAGTGTCAACACGATTGTGGGTGTTGACTTTGATGGTTGGTTGGTGTGGATGGACGTGTTGTGTCAACCAAAAGGTTTTGTCTTTTTCGTGTCCATGTCCGTTGTCCATTGTCCGTGTCCGATTGTCCACTGTCCATGTCCATTGTCCGTTGTCCGTGTCCGATTGTCCAATGTCCGATTCATTTTAGCAGTTGTCAATGAAGGTGTCCCATGGGCCCAGTGACCTTGTGCGCATTATAGAAGACCTCTTTAATGTTTCGGACGGTATATTGGTGATGCGCAAGGGCCTTGGACCACCATGGTCATTGATGTCAGTTGTCCGTTTCATGGTTGTCCATTTGTCTTTTTCGCCGAATAAGTAGATGTCACAAGCCGTTGGAATAGTACTTATTATCGTATAGGGTTATATGTTACATTTTGTGATTATGTAAGTAACTGTGAAGGCAATATTCTTTGTACGACTCAACGGGTACACAATCTCTTATTCTCATTCATGTCAGATATTCTTACTTAGGAGGACTCAAAAATTACATAAGAGGACGACGCATGTCCACAACTTATACTTAATAAGACTATCCACTATAGCCCAGAACTAGTTTGTACACTATAATGGACATAGTACCGGGTAACCCAGATGATGGTGGTCTCTGGTTAGGGTGCGTTGGGAACACCCCATTTGTGGACTCCATTCGTCGACTCTACTAGCTCTAGTAGAGTCCTATATCAAGTCGAGGGTATTTACTCCAAGCTAGCTAGAGAGGAGGTAGTTTGTGGTAATTGCATAGTTTTTACCCAGGACCCCGTATCCCGTTACTCATAGTTGTAAGTCCTTGTGTCTGATCGTCCGAATGACTTTTGGAATTAAGGAATATGATAGGGAGAAATCATGGGCTGTATTGCATCATGTCTTGCGATAAACAATAGTTGTAATAAGGAACTTATGCTTGTCATCCTGATCTTGAAGGGCGCTTTAGCCCTGTATTCGTATTTTGTAGGGCTGTAAGCTCCAAACACGAAGATGACTTTGAAAAGTCATGGAAGAACAAAAAGCATAAGTCAAATACGAGCAATGACCCCATAAAGTCATTATGACTTGTTAATTCTTCTCATTGCTATTTTTAGGAGATTGAAGTCGGTTGGGTTCGGTCATTATTTGTATTTTGCTGGATGGGCTTCTCTTTCCGCATGGAGAACCTCTATCACACAAGAGTAGGAGAACGTGAAGAGAATGTCTGGGCCTGAGTGTATTCGTATTCCGAAACCGGTTGCGCTTGATTTCAAGCTGACTTTTACATCGGGTCCATCTAGAATCACTCCCAATAAATCATGGAATGACTGATTCCACGTGCTGATTGCTGATCCTGTTTTGAATGTCTCATGGTCGCGAACTTACTCGTAAGGCCCTTACTTGGCGTTCGGATTTCTCATGGATCGTTGATCGTTGTGTTGGTGCTTCGCGCGGTGCGCTAGCGGCGGAACTTTGGGTCCGCGAATGCAGAACCGGTTTTCAACAATTTCCCTTTGTTTCGGACAATCTCACCTATCAGATATCAGATCCCGCGCAGGCAGTAGAAGTTGCGGAAGCAGAAGAAGATGGGAGCCGAGAACCGACTCAGGCGGGATCTGATGCTACCTCTTGCGTGCGCAACTCCCTCCACGGACTCGTGCGAATTCAACGCGACAGAACCACGGGGAACTACCGCAAACCCGCTCGCGACGTTTGTATCGTGCGAGTAGCTTTTTGTATCTTGCCAAGAGATCTTGAAGCTTGGTTGTTGTTATGCGGACGGAGTTGCCCTTCCAAGTTTCCCCAACAAACATACCCCGAAGAAGTCCCATTCGCGGTTGTCGTGGATAGATAGTGCGTGGCCACTGCCACTGTCGCACGTAGCATCCTTGTCCCTTCCTTGGGCTCGGTGTCCCTTCTCCCCACCCGTCATCCGCTTCAATTCGTGTCAGATGTCAGATCCCACCAAAGGCAAAACCGAAAAAAGACCCACACACTCTTCCCACAAAAAATTATTTCGCTTGTTCTTTCCTTCTCGTTTTTTGCTTCTTTGCACCTCTACTACTCACTATGACTTTGTCCATCACCACCATGATCAACGACAACAACGACAACACCGAGGAAACCTTGCATCGAGTCAAGGCCATGTGCCAACAAGAAGCTCATGGGTACAAAACCTGTGACTTTTTGCATCAAGACGACACCACATCTCCCTCATCTCCTCCTCAGTGTGGTCCGTTGAATGCCATGCTGCTGCAGGACCCGATTGATGTCGACTGCCGTACAAAAATGGCCGCCTGGTGTTACCAAGTGGTGGACTTTTGCAAATTCAATCGCGAAACGGTGGCCATTGCCATGAATTTGTTGGACCGATTTGTGGCCAGTCCCTTGGCGCAAGCCGCCTTGACGGATCGCAAAACGTACCAATTGGCGGCCATGACGGCCTTGTACACGGCCGTCAAGATTCACGAACCCGAAGCCATGGATCCCAAATTGGTATCCACGCTCAGTCGAGGCACGTACTTGCCGCACGAAGTGGAGGCCATGGAAGCCCAGCTCTTGACCGCCCTGACGTGGAGAGTCAATCCACCCACGGCCATGGCCTTTGTCCGACACTATCTCGACTTGATCCCGTCGTCTCATGTTTTGTCGGATCCCTTTGTGCGAGCCACGCTCTACGATTTGACCAAATTCCAAACCGAATTGGCCGTTGCCGAATACGACTTTTTGCAAGTCCCTCCTTCGGTGGTGGCCTTTTGTTCGCTCATGAATTCGTTGGAAAGTGTCGGATGCGTCGACACGACCACACTCGAGTCGATTGCCACGCACTTGGCACAAGCCATTGACTTGCAAGGCGATGTCACGGAAATCCAAATGTGGTTGTACCAAGCCGTCGTCCAAGAACCCGCCGCCCAATCCGTCTTTGCCTCGACCGTGTCGGCTCCCAAACCAGCAGCAGTCAACAACAACAACAACAACAACAAGACGT
The DNA here is from genome assembly GCA_946965045.2 of Epithemia pelagica. Taxonomy (NCBI): domain Eukaryota; phylum Bacillariophyta; class Bacillariophyceae; order Surirellales; family Surirellaceae; genus Epithemia; species Epithemia pelagica. Next base: position 2,450,153 of record OX337239.1, on the reverse strand, counting down.
GTCTGCAACGACAACAATCATGCGAAGTGTCACCGCGATCCATTGCGGCGGCATGATTCCACGTGTGATATATATATCTTTCTGTACACATTTTGAATGCATGTGCGAGTTTGTATGATACCAGTTCATTGTGCAACTACCACCTAAAAACCATAGAGAATGACAACACTATTCATGTTACGACTAATAAAACGCTACTGCTACTATCCAATCCATTCCTGGTATATCAATCCTTTTCTTCTCGTCTATTCGTAGTAATTTTCATGGCACCTCCAGTCATTCCTCCATCTCGATCTCGACCGAACCGCTTCTCGTTTTCTCGTTGTGTCGGTAGTCGCGCTATGAACGTGCGAATCCTACCTCTACAATAGTCGTTGTTGGATGCGTTGTGCCCAAATACCGCGATCTATCGGGATCAGGACGAAAGGAGGGTAAAAGACTACGATTGATTCGAAATAAACTATAGAATTTCTCAATGTTGGCATCTTTTACCCCATTTATCTCCTGTGATCCTGGAAAATCTATTGTTTTTCCGCGCTTCGTTCGTTCCATTTGGAGGAGGCAGTTCGTCTTCTTGGCGTCCCAACAACAGGCCCAAACTCTTCGGGCTCGAACCTCGAGAACGTTCCACCAACAATCGAGTACCACAGACACGGCGAATGCGGGAAAAAGATCAATTCAACGGTTCCCCTCGTTCGGTGCCCTGGACCAATCATGTTCCGTCTTTCGACGTTGTCAGTGCACTCGTTGCCCAACGTCAGTCATCTTCCCAACAAGCTTTCGGATGCCAACGTTCCTGCGTGGACCACTTCGTCACTCCCCAAGTTCCCCCACCACGCTGGTCGCGCCTTTCTCACGGTCGCATTCGAGGACACTCTCACAAAAAGAATACAAGAGATGCGTTGGATGAGAAAAAAAGATCAGAGAGAGACAATCATAGCAAATTACGCCATCATTCATAGAGGAAAATTCTACAAGTGAGACCTAGACCGTTTGCCCCTCATGGGGTTAGCTATTCGCTTAAAATTCGCTCAATATCGGTCGCGCTTCTTGGTCCCCTCACAATTTCTCGTTCGCTATTGTCTTCGAGTGAATTGTGCATCCTCTATCACTCATTTCTTCGTGCAACATAGACCTGCTTTTAGAGACTCATATGAGTGCAGGACGTACCCTGACCCTTTCCAGGCGGCGGGAAACGTACTCAAAACAAGATCATTCCAGCAAGTCTTGTTCGTTCCGGTCCTGTTTGGACCTTCGTCAAGAGATCAGCCAAATTAGTTTTGGATGGCTCATAGGCAATACGACACACTCCATTTGCCACATTTTCTCGAACGTAATGGTATGCAACTGCATTCGACTTCTTCTTCAATGTTGATTCTGGCTTCGAGCTATTGGAAACCACTGACATGTTATCACAACGGACATGTGCGTGTCCATCGAGTGGTATTCCCATCATTCGTAGTTTATAACGTAGACCTCGTAACATTTCGATGCCCACTTTGAGGGCCATGAACTCAGAACCAAAAGTAGAAGTCTCCACACTGGTCTGCTTCTTGCTGTACCACAATATGGGTGACCGATTTAGGTAGATGAGTATTCCAGTTCTGGATCGTCGCGTTAATAAGTCACCGGCGTGATCGGAGTCAACAAAGCAAGTCATTTGTAGAGGGTTGCCCAATGGCTCTGGTGCGTCTAATGGAACTTCTTCCTTCGCATTGGGGTAGAATGCTGTCCAATCCCCCATGGGTTCATCCCCATGCTCAATGTACGACGGGTCCAATACCAATCGAGAACGATCGTGAAATTTTAGGTACGCGAAGAGGTGCAGCATTGCCTCCACGTGTCCTTCTCTTGGTCCTGCTAGAAAGGCAGCAAGCATCGAAACTTCTGTTGTGATGTCGATGCGTCCCAATTCAACCAACCAGCGTAATACTCCAAGTTGTTGTTGATAAAAGGACAGGAGTTCATCGTCACAATACGGACTTACGTCCATTTCTGGGCGATAGCCACTTGGCAAAACGGTTGATACTCGTGTCTTCAACTTTCGCCCACGTTCTTCCAACCAGTCTGATACGTTTTGGATAGCGGCCTTGGCATATTTGTTCGAACTAAGGGCCCAGCACCGTTGACTCGCATCGTTGTTTATGTCATATTGTTCGACTTGATTACCGAGATAGATCTTCGGTATTCCAATGGAATCAGGCTTCAATAGGTAGTGATGATCCAGCATAGTGAGCGTCTCTTGCGGCTTATGCGACACCACCAAAATATCATCTGTATAGACAAAAAGCATTTCGTAATATCGCATGCCATCAGCCTTGGTGGAGGGTCGGATATAGACATCTGGATCAGCTCTGCAAGGCTTGTATCCGAGATCTGTCTGTAATGTCGTTGATAACAGCTCGCGCCATGCATAAGCACTTGTCTTTAAGCCATAAAGAGCCCTGGTAATGATGGCTATACGACCTTTGTATTCTGGACCGAACTCCAATCCGCAAACCGTGCAGACCTTCTCGAGACATGGTGCATTTAAGTAGGCACCGGCAATGTCCGCGGTTAGCACGTCAAGACCATTCAAGGCTGCCATCAAGAAGCCAATACGCACACTATCCCTGCTCACAACGCTTGCATAGGTTGGAGCTTCTGGTTCGGACGTCTTATGTCCCCCAGCTACATACCGAGCCTTCCGTGTAAAGTCCATTTTAACGTCAAAGACGATATGGCACGGGATAGTTTGGTAGCCAATGGGGGTGGAAGAGCCTTCCTCAAGAATCTTCATACAAGGAAAGATCTTGGACATTTCCAGTTGCAAGGCCTTCCTCCAATAATCTGTTCCGGTCTCTCTGTCGATCTCAAGAGCCCGTTCCACAGTCTTCGGTACCTCTACTCCGTACTTCTGCCATGTACGCATGTACCGTTTGCTACTGGAGACGGCCTTGATCAGTCGTTTACTGCGCTTGATGGTGAAAGGTACCCACCAGTTGAAGGCTGGTTCCTTGTCCAGCTTATTTGCGACAGCGTATTGGGCCAATTCCAGTGGATAGGATTCCTTCAAGTCCTTTAGCCGTTCCCAGCTGGTGGACCCATCCTTCCATTGGATACAGAGGAACCATCCTCTCGTTGTCTTCTTTTTATGCGTTCGTCCGTTCAGCACAAATTCTCCATCGGAGATTGGGATTGCGCTGGCGTCTTTCTTGTGGTCGAGAATGTCGTCGATTATGCGATATCGATTCCCTTCCTCGTCTAGTTGCTCAAAAATACTTTCAGCAATAATGTTGGCGGCATATGCTTGCGTATGTCCGTCGTCGAATTCCACTTCGTACAGGCTTGTATCAAGCAACGGATTGCTCGACGCTGTACCAATTACTTTGCCGTCGGCATCTCGTTTCCGACGTTTGACAGTCCCCTTTCGCTTATCATCCCCTAAGGGGAGCATGACTTTCGCGCTTATCAATTTGTCATAGGAATCCGGAGCATAATGATCAGCTTCTGGCATGGAGACATCAGCTTGCTCATCGTCCTCGTATGGCTCATATAGAGGGGTATCAGCCTCCTTGGGCTCATCGTCGTCTTCAGCAGGGATGCCTGCCATTCTCGCACCAAGTGCTTCTCCAAGAGTCGATGTGAACTGTTCCCGTTGCTCTCGAAAGGCCTCGTCGTTTTGCATTGCCCTGGTAATGGGCCAGACGGACGTTCGATGTACGATCTTGCCCTTCTCCGTCAGTATTTTGGCACACATCGCCTGACCGACAGAATGGCTGGGGCCGAGCCATCTCCCAAGCTTTCGTCCTTCAAACCCGGGATTGCTGTACCATACAAAATCGTACCATTTGTGTTCGATCAAGTGTGATATATCGGGAGTATCGCCAGTAAGGATTTGAATTGGAGGCGGATTCCCATTTGCTTGCGACGTATGTGATCTTCTCTCTGCCACTAGCATAAGGCAATGGTCCCATAACACGGCTGGTGCATTGCTTTGACGCATCTCTCGCCGATAGATTCGTTTCAACTCGCGTATATTAGCCTCGGCGAGGTTTTGATTGGGGGTCCAAGCTTCCACTGGCTTGAGACGACACCCGTACTTTGATGCAACGCGCTTGAACTCCAAAGAGGTGAGCTCTGGGGCGTTGTCGGGGACAATATGGTTGAAGATGCCATATTCGTCAAAGAGAGGAGGCAGAGTGGATGGTGCTTCACTTCGCTTGCGCATTGGGACGAAATGCACCCATCCAAAGTCGGTAGCAAAGATTTGACCGCATGTATGTTGGTCCAATGATTTTGTTTCGGCAAATAAGGTATCGGTATATACGTCCGCCCGCAGACGGCGGTGCCGAAGTTGGTAGGCAGTGTGTCTCAGACGCTTAGAGCCACCATGTTCATTGAAGTCACGCACTCCGAGCTGCGTTGTTTCTTCAAAGGTGCGCTCCGCTGTCTTGAGTCCAATATTCCATCGTGTGGCTAAATCTTGTGGCTGCACTGTCCCCTTTCGAGTATGCGTGGTCTTGGCAATGGTGATGGTGCGCCCATTGATTCTTCTCACAGAATAAAGGGAGTCAACTTGCAGATCCCTTGAAGGTTTCTCTACGATAGTGTCGTGAACAATCGCATCCCGAAGCTTTCTTTCATCAGCATCATATTCTGCTGCTGAGTCATTCGGTCGCCATTCGGGTGTTGCGTTGGTCATATCGATCCGATAGCACGAGTCCATATTCTCGATCTCGTGTGCGGTCGGCTTTCTTACTTTGAACTGACTGATGATCCCACGCAAGTCCATTGGGATTACAAGTTCCTTTTCCTCAGAGTCTTTAGCTACGATCGCATGAGCCCTCTCGTTTCGTTCTGTAGATGGTAGAAACTTCAAAGGGACGTCATTGACCATAACACCGGCCTCTCTCATCTGATTGGGATTTAAAAGACAACGATCCATTTGAGGGAGGTACAGCGCTTGGTGGAAGTAGAGCAAGAAGGTTGCTCCGCTCTCAGGGTCATCGTAGGCTAGGACACCCGTGATGACTGGGGTCTCATTCAATTTTCCCAGTGTTTCCGTGAAACCACTGACATCGGCAGTGTCGGTCTGATACAGAACGTGACAACCTCGGCCAAGACAACATGTGTCGGCATGTGAGTCTAACTCGCACATGAAGGTTGGAACTGTAATTTCGTTGGGCTTGGTCATTGACATCGACTGGAGCGATAGTCACAAACTTTCAGAGTTTCGTTTCTTCTTGCGCTGGCTCATGATTGCGCCAATGCCTCTGCTAGCTTCGTCAGAGGACTCTTCGGAGACATCGGGAGTGTCATTATTCTGTGCATCCTTCTTTGCCTTCTTTCGGGGTTGACTCGTGAGGGATGCCACTCCTCTCCTTTTATCGCGTTCTTCACGCACTTCGCGAACGCGTTGGCGTTCTGGCCCACTCAACTTTGACCATTCCTTTGGAGTATAGTAGCGGTCCGTTAATTCCTCCTTTTCTTTGTCTTCATTCTTCTTATTGTTACGGCCATTATTGTTCCTTCCCTTTCCTTTGTTTTGGGATTGGATCGAAGAGATCCTGGCTTGCTTCCTATTGGAGGCGCTATAGGAGACCTTGCTGTCTAACACTTCTGCAAGGAAGTTCGATGCGGTTTCAAACGTTGCTCTGAGAGTAGGGGTTGCAAGAATTTGATTCTTTGCGCTCTCGAGTCGTGCATCTGCAATGCCTGTGAGGAGGATGCGCACTTTTCTCTCTTCACTCACAGCTTCGCCTGTTGACTCAAGGTCAGTAAATGCCCGTTGCAGGGTTTCTATGAATCGTTCATAGGTAAAATTGCGCTTTGCTCCGTCGTAATACACACTTTCGAGTGTTTGATCTGCTTTGGCACGGAGACGAGATTGGAAAGCGTCTCCAAGATAATGGGTACGCAAGGCTTGATAGGCAGCACGTCCATTGCGAGAGCGGGCAAATGGTTGCACCCAGCCCCATCCTGGTCCATCATGTGTGATGTGTCTCACAACATCCCACACGGCAAGATTGTCGGTAGCATAGGTAGGGCCTGTATGTGGTGCCCGCCTGATCATCTCCGCCAGGATAGTTGGAGCACCGAAAGTCGGATCTTCATTTTCAGGTGCAACGTTGGGATCGCTACGAGTGTACGCAGCCAAAGGAATGCCAGTGACACCTCGCTTGGACTCAAGATAATGATCAAGGTCCTCCAGAACAACACGGATATTCTCAATCGATGTGAGTTTCTCCGGCATGGGAATTTCGTTGTCATGTTCCGTCTCACTCTCTTTGAATTGATAGAGTGTTTGTAGATCGGCCAAGTTGGGAACAGTACCGACAAAGGTCCGATTCACCTTGTTCAAATGGATAACAAAGTAACGAAACATCTTGAGGCGTTTCTCAGCCAGATGACCAATCATGATACCAGGATTAGCAATCAACGGTGGTCCAAGAGGATTAGGATTGGGAATCATGCCACCAGGTTTCCTGGCATTTGAGCAAATTTCAGCGATATCATCTTCGCTCAGAGCTTCGAAGTCACTAATTGCTCGTAGTCCCTGAGCATTCAAGGCATCACGAGCTGCCTGATCGGTGATTTGGAGCACTACATCCATGTAGGCATTCAAGATGTCAAGAGGGCTTGCTGGAGGAATCGCTGCCATGGTAGTTCTTATTCGAGTGAAGTTGGGCTTTCCGGTGAAAGTGTGCAGATACTTCACCTGATAATCTCGCTTTCAGTTGCGAGCGAGGAAAAGTAGAATTTGAAGTCGAGAGCTCGCATGGTGCCAGGACGGCGCACTTCATTAAGCATTTAAGCAACGAAAGTGTCCGTATGGCTGTCATCTTTCAACGGCAAGATGTGTGACGCGTCCGTCATTGCCCGATATGCGCGCAAAAGCTGACCACATATCTCATCCTCTATCTCTAACCCCGTTGCAGGTGAGATATGTAGTAGAGGAAGGGAGAACAGGTATCCAACCTTGGGCGGTCATTCTCGGAGCGAATGATCCAGATATTTCGCGACCTTCCCAGGCCATGGTTGAGGTAAAGCTCATAAAAGAGTCGTGTGGGTCTGATAAACCAAATTACGCCATCATTCATAGAGGAAAATTCTACAAGTGAGACCTAGACCGTTTGCCCCTCATGGGGTTAGCTATTCGCTTAAAATTCGCTCAATATCGGTCGCGCTTCTTGATAGATTTTACAAGAGTCGCCCAAAACGAGTGGATGACATCATTGTCTGCAAGAGTTGAAGTTTTGCTTACGTAGACAATCAGAAGACCCATTAGACTTGTAACAGAAGAAGCAAAGACATCTGAACAATACAACAAGTACAAACAACAGTCTTTTGTCTTTTGTCCTAGTTCTTGATGGAAAGGGCGCCAGATTCCAGATTCTACTCATTTGTATCCGTCGAGATTCACGATACAAAACTCTTTTGGACATGCTAGGAGTATCAAGTGGCATACGCACACGACGCTGTCTTGTCTTCTGCAGAGATTCCGACACACATCACATCACATGTCAATCTCTCCCGGACAGAAGAGGAATTGAGCTGAAAATACACATGGGCGGACGCAATCTGTGCCACCCTCACAATGGCAACATGAAGCATGCAACAAGGGTATTTGGAGTGACCGTTTCGGGGGTTGAATCGTTCATTGGTAGAGATTGGAAATAATAATACTCCTAGTTAATAGCTTCTGCTACGAGAAGGGCAACCGCAGACAATCAAATTCCCATCTTGTGTTGTACGTACAAATACGGATAATGAATGGCCATTGACAACTGACTTTCAAAAATAGGTTCGGCCGTGGACGGTTACTTTCCCTCCCCCCGTGATACTCTACTTGAGGAGTCGATAGGAGTTGTAGGAGTAGTAGCTACTCATTGTAGACGTTTGGAAGTCGTGACAACTCGTGATTCAAGACCTACGTACTTGTGGGAACTTTCAGTCGCTGATGGTTCGCTCACAAGTTTCTTACTCATTTCGCATTTTGCCCACCAGAATTGTTGATGGCGGACGACAATCGAGAGAGCTTTAGTTGAGGAATACTAACCAAACAAGCCGAGTATGCTTTGGTGTTGTGCCCTGGTTTTCTGCTGTGTTCTAATGTCTCCTTCGATGATGAGTAGTAGCTTCGGTTCTGCGTTGTCATGGTCTTTGATTGTTCCCGCCACAACAAGCATGCGACAATCCGTCCATCCATGTCGTTCCACGACAGCAGCCTTTATGACCCTACGCCATCGAGGGAGGCAGTCCTTGTGTTCCATTCCCATGATCCATTCTTCATGGAAACCACAGGGGAAGCTAGTCAATCGCTCATGGTTTCAACGGAAGAGGAAAATTCCAAATTTTGGTTGGCGCTCGAGTTCTTTGGAGAGTTTACGAGGTGGAGGACATGACTCTGTAATGACAAGACGTTACAGTCAGATCAACCACCAATCAAGCGACAAGGATCCTTCTCGTCCTGGTGAAGATGATGCCCGATGTACTCCCTCTTCTCGTACATTTCAAGTATCTTATTTGACCGACGTCGAAGGAGATCGTGATTATTTGACGCGTTACGTCAACAATTCTCGCATTTTACGATTCGTCCCAATTGATCCCACCAAGTCAGACTTCCCTTTTGATTTTCCCTACGAACACTGGATTGACTTTGTCAATGTCGAAGAAAACGACACCAGAGGGCAGTCTACTGTTATCCCCATGTTGGTGTATGGAGGAGATGTTTGGGATAAGGGCGGATCTGATTTGTACGTTATTCGACAATTGTTGGCCTTGCGCATTCGCTATCCCAGTCGTGTCCATTTGATCATGGGGAATCGCGATGTGAACAAGATGCGAATGGTCGAAGAATTGGGCTCGACAGTGGGAGCTGCCAAGGCTCCCATTCCTCACCCGGGTGTCTATTGGAAATTTCGTTCGTCGATCAATGGTGGCAAGCCATCGTCCCCGGACAATGATGACCCCGTGGAACGACTCCAATGGATGTTGCGAGAAACCATGGGAAGTCCAGATGCCTTTGAATATCGACGGCAAGAACTCGCTGAACTACGCCTTGCAAAACAAGATGCACAACAATCATCATCATATGGTGAACAAGTATCAGACATGGACGTGGTGGATTCATATCGTGCGTCGTGTCATCCTCTGACTGGTGAAATGGGATTGTATTTGTCCCATGCTCAGTTAGCCCTCCGATTGGGACCAGCACTCTTTATTCATGGAGCCTTACCATTGACGGTACCACTCATGGAGGAGTTTCAACAAGACCGAAACAGAAACGGAAGCTTTTGGGATGATTTGACCAAAGTCATGCCGTTTCTCGAACCAGGTGTGACGGCAGCAAGCGTAGGGGTTACCAATACCATGGAGTGGATTCGCCATCTCAATGACTCGTTTGCGAAGTGTGCGATTGAAGAGTGGCAAACGACACATTCGTCATCCTCCTCGTCGCCCAAACCGGAATCAATCTGGAGCAATCAGGGAGGCTATCACAATCCACAGCATTCTCATGAATCATGGACCAAGCTGATGCAATATGGTATGGGCTGGACACCAGACGGCGTTCGAAATCCGACCGTGGTGTACAACAGTTGGAGTGAAAGTGGATTTCCCAATCGATTTGCATCGCATGGTGAAGAAGAACCCGAGAAGAGAAGGGAAAATGACTTGTACGTACGTCTCATTCGTGAGTTTTTGGTCAAGACTCCTGGTCTACGAGTTATCTGTACGGGTCATCAGCCGCAAGGGGACATGGCCAATGTGATTTGCGTTGAACTTGAGTCGTCTGAAGACATTGACAGTGACCATAATGACGAAACAACAGCAGATGCTGACCTAGACTGGATTGTGTCGGCCGACACGAGCTATTCGGGAGATGTCAAGCATTTTGTGCCAAATGACAAAAATGAAGAGGAAACAGTGTCTCTCGGTCGTGAGGGATCGAAAAGTGGACGTGGAATGCGAGCCGTTTGCGAAGTTCTGCTTTCGTGGTCAACCACGTTGAGAAAGGAGCTCGACACACATGTGGATGGTCCCGAAATGTCGTTGGACCATCGTGACAATGAAGATTCAGGACAAGCTTCAGGACCTGTGGTGATTGCAAGACATGGTAGATTGAGTGATGGAACGGATTACGAATGTTGGCCCTTGCCTGGAACAGCGCATGAAAATACAGAGTTTGGTGTGGGAAAGGTATTCGCACCGCCCGACAACAAAACTGGTTCTCAAGGAGTGCCGGCTTCTGACGCGTTGTGGTGGACCCGTGCAGCATTCCAGGATGGTACCTTGATGTTATGCCGAGGATACGACTACAACTTTTGGAACTGTCGGGTGATGGAAAGGTCAGTGTGTGAAGAATACTCGTCTTCAGTGGAAACCGGGAGCACCGCCTCCGCAGCGGCAAGGTAACCTTAGCATCTGATGTCTTGAAGAGTTGCGTGGAGACCTGTTGGTTCATCTTGTATGCAACAAGATGATTCATGTGTCGAACCTATGTAGTGGCGATCGGAATATGCAGACTCTCTCTAGTTGAAGTGCTTAGTCGAAAAACCCTATCATGAGGTAATCGAGATACATAAATCCAAAAACCATGCGGCAGTACTCTATGATAATGCGTCCAGAATATGAACTTGGAAGTCGTAGATGACAGGATCAGGGATCAGATATTCTGATCTCTTATCGGTTAGCTACATAGCCATTGGCATTGACATTGCCATAGCCACTACCTAGCCACATACAACATATTACAATATCCACATATGATCATCCCCGATAGTGGTTAGCATTTTTTAAATTTTCTCCCTCTGATACCGCCTGGTAGTGCTTCGGAATCGGTCGCGAATAGCGCGAAATCTTTTCGCTCCATATCAGCCATCACATCCATCACTCCACCATTCACCATCCCTTGGAGTAATAGAAACCAACCTCCAGAATCCCCTTGTCCGTAGTTTGCTTTCATGACAGCCCTGACCAACGCAGTGAGTACCACCGCTACGCAATTCCAACGCACCGTGCCGCAGGTACGTCACAGAGCAGTAGATATTGGTATCTTTTGTCGATGGATCGGTGGATGGATCGGTGGATGGATCAGTCACAGCGATGCAACCATGCAACAGATGATCCCGTTCCATTGTGTTGACTAACAGAAATTGTCTTTCTTTTGGATGTGCCTATGGAAATTCATGTCTTCATTCCTGAATTTGGCGATTTCTGTGGTTGGCATATGAAAATGAACAACACTTACACTAGTTGTACCGCGATTGTATGCGATTGGTCCGTCATGTGGCGCCAGGTCAAACCAGTGCCAAAGCAGTAGCCTTGCGTACCATGATTCGAACGGAATTTCGGAAGCCTTTGACGGCAGGCGCAACCACGACAACAAGGGACGAATTGTTGGAAGCACGCAAAGCGAGTGCCGTCCGTGCTCTGTCCAACTACATGTTACAAGTTGCGGCACCGCAAGATGACAAATTAAAGTCAACCATGCAAAATTTTCATGGAAGAGCCGTAAAGGAAGCCAAACAGGTGCAAAACTCAAAACAATCGGCACAACTAAAACAACCATCCGATACAGACGAGAGTACGACGCGGAACAACTAAGTGTCAATGAACAGGACTTGGGACCTATGTTGTATTTCACAGCTCGGTGGCGTGAAGGTAGTTGCTCCATCTGGGCAACGTCCCTGGCGGATTGAACGGGCAACTGCGAAGAATAAACGATGAGACAAGCATCACCTAATCATTGTATTTTGTTGTGCGACCTACCTGATACGTTCATGAGTTTGGGGTTTGGGGGCAGCGGATGGCACAGAAGAGGACGTTCTCTCATCTCTCATGTGTTGTGGGAGAATGATAAACCAGAGAGTGTTTGCCAAGAGCTACCCATAGAGCGACATAAAGGTGGGTGCTTTGCTTGACAGTTGTGGAATCCAACTCCAAATGATCTTTCCTATACTAAAGTCATCGTTCTCCACTCTGTCGAGAAAGCTGATTTGGTTACTGACAGGAATTTCCTTTCCTCGCATTTTTCTTTTCTCTAGAGGTTTTCGACCAAATGGTGACCTAGACACCTCTTTTGCAAGCCTCTCATGATTAGAATCCGTGTAGCAAAATGTTTTACCTTTAGCTCCAAAACCAAATAATAATGTTGCAATTGGTATGTTGGTTGGAATTGCTCGTCCTGCCATGGCAGCCAACAAGGTCGATTTCCCACCACAGCTAGGTCCCAAAATAGCACAGACATGGCCATTGGGAATAAATCCTGAACATGAATGAAGCAACGTGGTTTGCTTGTCGTTGTTGTGGAAGATGATATGTTTTTCCATAAGAGTCCACCAGTTGTTGTCACCAAAGTGACTGGAGGATCGACTGTAGCTTCGGTCATGATCTCGGCGTCTGCCATAGTCGGGGTTGAAGAGGTAGAGTCAATCAAAAGAAGGAGAATGCCAATCAGCCACACCAGTGTCGTCATGGCCTCTTGATGGGGCGAAAGAACGATATGCGATGTCATGGTCCGAGAGCTTAAGGACCACTATTCGATTTGTCCTCCCCTTGTTGCACTGCGCTTCAACTTGATGACCTGTTAGTTCTATGCTCCAGATTTACAATTCTCTTATTCGACTTCCTCTTCTTCACAACATCCGTTCTATGCTCCAGATTTACAATTCTCTTATTCGACTTCCTCTTCTTCACTACATCCGCATCGAGAGGGATATTGGACTAACATCCAAAGTACAACATCAGAAAAAGATCTTCAAGAGAAGAGAAAAAAGATCAAAAAAAGATGAAGAGAGAGAGGAGACATAGCCCCCAGCGGGGGTGAGTGAGTCCCGCAGGCCTCAGTCGGAAAAAAGCTTCACAGTTCCCTGCTTGGGGGTAGGTGGAGACATCGGATGCTCGAATGTCGGTCGCTGGGAGTTGTGAGTAAAGAGACCAGTCCCTAGCGGGGGTGTTTTTGAGGTTGTAATTTCGTGTAGCCACGAAATTAAACCCTCTTAGCCACCCCCGCTAGGGCGTGATACAGAGACAGAGACAGAGGGAGTACAAGTAGCTATGGTAGCTATCAGTTACTCCTAGGAGTACTCCTACTCCTACAAAGTAAGGTTTACCCCGAACCTTATTATTTTCGTTGTTGGTTGAGTCTTGAGTCTCGTTTTGCCTCCGTTTTGAGGGGGAGCTTGAAAACAATGATGCGCCGTTGTGAATGATTGCATCCGCTGCGCTCCTCTCAAATCTCGAACGAACCCAACTCTCTAGAAAGGAATAAGTGTGATTACAAGAAGGAAGCATCATGTCGTCGTGGCTTCTGGGAACGAAGGATTCCAGTACGAGTATTCCTCCGAACAGTAGTAGCAATCGTCGTGTTCCGTCGGTGCAAGAGATTGTGCCACACTTGTATCCACAATCGTGTACGACGACCACCACAACCACCAGCAGTAGCAGCAGCAACAACAAGAACACGAGTGGCCGCGGTGGATCCTCATCGTTTTGGAGTTATGGCAAATCCACAGCAACGGCAGACCACAAGACATCTCGCTTTTCCACGCTCTTGTTGGAACATGGAGAACAAGCCATTCAAGACTGGGCGGTCGTGGCCTATTCGGCTCCCTGGAAGGCTGGATTGGTAGCAGCCGCTGCTGCGGCTTCAACAACGAGTACTACCGTGGCTCGAAATGGCAACAGCAATGCGACTACGACGACGACATCCTCCTCCAACACTCCAACAACAACAACAACGACGACAAGTCAAATTCAATGGGCACAATCTCCGCAGTATCCTCCCGTGCGAAGCATTTCTTCCGCCTTTTCATCGGCACCCGCAACCAAGGCCACCCACACGTCGTCGTCGTCGTCGTCGTCTTTAAGTATCCGTCCTCGAGTGACGAGTGCACCCACTTCTTCCTCCACATCAACACCTGCAATTCGATCCGTCGCCGACATTCGCAAGGATGAATATCCGACAGTGCACATGACCAATATTTCCGGACGACTGTATCTTTGCTCTCGGAGTTTGGTCTTTGAACCAGACGATGTCAGTCGCGCCGTGATTCGGTGTCCCTGGTCTCGCATGCAAGGCGAGCAGGGTATCACGACACCGCCCCACAACAACAACAACAACCATCACAACCCGTTGGCGACGGAAATGGCGTGTCAAATTTACACGACACGACATGTGACCATGAAAGTACACAATGTGGTAGGACCCTTTGATACGATTTCCGTTCCCACCAAATTTCGCTTTTGTTTTTTGCATTCGTCACCACACCCCATGATGGAGTTGGCCCAACGTCTCTATCATGTGACGCATCACCCTCCCCTACCTCCCAGTAGTGGCCCCTCCTCCACCTTGGATGCCACGGAAGCCGAATTGCAACTCTATCAAAAACAACAGCAACAACAGCAACAACAACAACAGCAGCAACAACAAGGATCGAAACAACAACCCGTTTTGTTTGATATGGACAATTTAGTCGATGTGGTTCGAGAACAGTTGCTGTTGCCACCCTTGACGGTCAAACTCTTGACCCCCTTGCAAGCGCAACGAGGCGTTTTGGTGTTGACGTCGGGCGAACAAGTGTATTTTCAACCGACACCATGTACCCTTGGATCGTCGTCGTCGGTATCCCACGAACCTCCGCGGGCCCGACGATGGAAGGCTTGCGATTTGGTGGCCACGGCTCGTCGCTATCATGGACTTCGCGATTCTGCCTTGGAATTCTATTGGAATACGACGGCGACGACGACGACCACTAGTAGTAGCGCTCGACGACATCGTCCCGCCTCGGAAACCAAAAATATTGCCTCGTCGATTTTGATTGCCTTTGAACGACGCCACGATCGAGAACAAGTTTTGCAGCTCTTGCCGCGGACGGCACCGTGTGTGACGGATCGAGAATTTTTGGCACACGTGGTGTACGAATGGCACAAGGGTGCCTTGTCCAATTACGATTATCTCTGTGCGCTCAATGCCGCGGCGGGACGAAGTTTTCATGACTTGTCTCGGTACCCCGTCTTTCCCTGGGTCGTACAAGATTATACCAGTGACACCTTGGATTTGGACAATCCTCGGACCTTTCGGGATTTGGCCAAACCCATGGGAGCGCTCTATCCGAGTCGTTTGGAATACTTTCAACAACGATTGGCCAATATGCAAGATTTAGAAAAGGACGTGTTTCTGTACGGAACGCATTATTCGGCACCGGCCTATGTCTTGTATTATTTGGTACGGACCATGCCGGAACACATGTTGTGTTTGCAAAATGGAAAATGGGATGCCGCCGATCGCATGTTTTATTCCATTCGTCATTGTTATCAATGTTGCTTGACCAATCATGCCGATGTCAAGGAATTGATTCCCCAATTCTATAGTTTGGACAAGTTTGATGTCGACTTTTTGCGGAATGCCCGGTCTCTCTCCTTGGGTGCCACGCAAACGGGAGAACGCGTCCACGATGTCGTCTTGCCACCCTGGGCGGAGGATTCGGCTCGCAAATTTGTCCAAGGCAATCGACGAGCCTTGGAATCCACCTATTGTACGCAACAGTTGCCGGCCTGGATTGATTTAATCTTTGGTGTGTCGAGTCGGGGCGAGGCGGCGAAACAAGCCAATAATTTGTTTCATGCCAGTGCCTATTTGGATCCACGCGCCTTGGCCGATGCCTCTCCCACGGAACGGGTCACGGCCGAATTGCAAGCCACAGAATTTGGTATTGTCCCCGATCAACTCTTTCAACAAGCACATCCCCTACAATCGTCCCACAAGGAAACTGTCGCCGGAGAAGAAGAAGGACAAGAAGACTGGATGGATGCCCTCTTGGCACGGGATATTGGACGTGCCTCTTCTCAAACAACCAAGGGAGATGGTGGCTTTCGAGAAGCTTGGGAATTGCTAGATCCTCCCAGTCATGCAACGAGTGAAGCGTCCGACACGGTGCTCCCAACGTCATCCAACGAACCCGATCCAGCGTCTGTTTCGAACGAAACCACAGTCCCATTTCCGGAATCCGAACCAACCACATCCCGAAGTTTTCCACTGCGTGGATCGGGAGATGTTCCCGCCACGGGCTCGAATCCTTTTGATGCAGCTCCCAACCGTGGGCCCGAGAATAGGGGTAGCACCACGACCACCGGACCGACGACGACACTCCCACACCAACCACCAAGTTCCAATGCGACAGGAGTACCACAACACCAGTCGTCTGCTGTACCTTCCGATATGCCTCCTGCCCCAACAGTTCGAACGATTTGGGATATGAAAATGTTGGAACGTCGACAAATCCACAACGATGCCGTCAGTGGATGTGTTTTGCTATTGGTCGACCCTGAGACGAAACTACCTAGTACACCCACCGAGTCGGGTGAACCGGAACAACCTCAACAAGAACAACGACGTAGCAAAAAGAAACGTTCGTTGGTTGCCACAACATCCCTGGATGGCGGTCTCGTGGTCAACAAGGTGTCCTTGCAAAAATCCGTAGCGCCGTCTTCGTCGTATCAGGATCGGGCTGGAGGAGGACCCTTTACTTCCACCTTTACACGATTTTCGTATTCCTCTATTCTCAGTCGTGGCACACATCCAGTCGCCATGAGTACCCCCACATCGGCGTCGTCGCCGGCCCATGGTCACTCCTCCAAACTTACGGAATACCGGACTCATTCCTCCCGTGATCCCTTGGCGAGTTTGGTGGTGGCATCGGATGGAGCTTCGGGATATGTGGCCTTTGCCGGAGGTCACGATGACGTTATTTTGGCCTATGGGATCAATTCCGCCTGCGCGGTCGCATCGGTCTACAGTCACCGCGACGCCGTGACAGGCCTCGCTTTGATTGCACGACGACACGATGAGTCCTTCAGTAACAGTGCTTTGTGGCTGGATAATTCCACCCATATTTTGGTTAGTGGAAGTTGGGATGCGACAGTCAAGGTTTGGTCCGCTTGTGTGTCGGCGGGAGAAACTGTGGCAATTCACCGTGAGCCTTTGGCCGAATTGTTTGATGCCGATTCGTCCATTGTGTCCGTTTCAGCTTGCTCCGTGGAAAAGAATGGAATTTTGATTGCCGCTGGCTGTGCCGATTCGTCCTTTTGTGCCTGGCATATCCATGAGGATGGGATGCAAGTGATTGTGCACAAGGAACCGTCCAGTCGGAGAGGATCGGGTCCCTGTTCGTCCGTTCAATGGGTCCAAACGACCGACATGGCGGGACAAGAGCATGTGCACTTGTTTTGTGCCTTTTCGACGGGCAAGGTTGCCTCGTACACTTATAGCTCGAATCGTTTGGTGTTTTCAGCCGCCGTGAGCATTGGTGTGGCAATACTGAGTATGGTGTATTCAGAGGAAGGGGGTTTCTTGCTGGTTGGATGCTTTGATGGTGGACTTCGATTGGTTCCTGTAACGGCAAGACGAGCCAAGGAATCGGATGAAAACAACTCCAACTGTCTTGGTTTCTTTTTCGATTCCAAACCTACTCTCTGGAAAGCAGTCAACAACAAGGCATCACCAGGCATTTGTAGTATGAGTATACGGTATACCAACGCTCCAGCAAAACCGGATGAAGCAGTGGGGAAACGAAGATGTATCTGTAGTACCGGAGGAGAAGACGGTAGTGTCGCCTTGTTTGAATTAAAATTGGCTCCCCCACCGACCCCTCAGCCCTGATAGTATACTCGGAGAGAAAAGAGACGAGCGAATCCGTAAAGCAATGAAAACCGTCTAGAGCAAAAATAAAGCAGTTACTCATTTAGAAATAATGTCGTTACCGTGTGCATCGAGCTCATGGATACAAGACGTACAAAATGAATTCTGCGATCGCGACGGTTCCTAATGAGAGGTGCATGTATTCTTTTGTTTCAGTTGTGTGTTTATTTCTACGCTAGTCTTCTTTCTATGTATAACCCCGATGCCCCATCCCAAAGAGTCTTGCTAATCCTCTTTTTTGGAATCAAATTGCTTTGCTGTGTTCATGAGATCTTCCATGGAGGAACCTGCTCGGGTCATTTGGGCCACGGGATCGGGAGCCGAGAGATTGATTTCGATCGGCATGGGAGGGGCACTGTAATGACATCCCAATTGTTTTTGGATTTCGACACAAAAACTGGTTGCCAAGACAAACGATGCTGCAATATAACCATGTATTCAACAAAGTTCAGTTGTGCCTCGACACGACTGGGACGGAAACCAACCAATCCTCCTTCCCACTCCTGTGGACGGTCCTGGTCAAAGATTTCCAATGCCGACCGGAAAATCGTAATTGTCGAGTAGGGAACGTCAGTTTGAAATCGAACGTAAACGTATACCACCGGATCCGGCGATCGATTCATGTTCACGAGACGGAGGCGTGCCAAGGCTCCATTCGAGAAGCTTGCTACCTCGTTGGTCCCAGTTAAACGGGCGGTTGTGGACAAGAGATCGACGCTTTCGACCAGCCAGTGAGGTGATCCGTCAAAGTTGGGTGCCTCGCTTACATTGGCCTGCATGAAAGAAAAGGAAAACAACACTCCTTGTGAGATCAATGTAAAAGGTTTTCCCCATTCGCATGGCTTCTTGAGCAACAACGTACGATTGCAATTCGGTCTCCCACGTCATATGGTTGTCGGCCCAGAACCATCATCACTCCCTCAAAGTAGACAGCACTACCAGGACCAATCATGAATGAGAATGCGACAATCAGTCCAGACACACCAATCAGCAACGAGATTGGATCCAAACGCATAATGGCCAGGACCACACAGCCCAAAACAAAGTAAAAGAGATAATTCAAAATCTTCTCGTACTCCCGATCAATATGCGAGGCATTATGCACGGCATTCTCCAGCAACCGAACCCGTTGGTAGATTGCGTCAATACCCCGGACGAAATCAATAATGTTCAGGCGGTTTTGAGCATCGCACATGAGAAGTACCGTTAGATGGGCCCCCTTTTCTTTTTGTCCCGGCAGCTGACAACCCCTGTACATCCAGCGCACCAACTGCTCCACATCGATTGTCTCGTCGTCTTCAAATAGTTTGAGAAGTCGTCGAAACAAACGATCCGCCGATGTGATGCAATCCTTCCTGGATTCCACCGGACCAAAGGCACTGGAGAAAAAGAAGGGCTTCGTCATGACGGCAAAGGCTTGTCGAAACTCAATAATTTTGGAAGCATGCACCTCCTGTTCCAACAACATTTTCAAGCAACATCACACATGAGTACACGACTTCCCACACGAACGAAAAGCCTAGACAACGCAGTGCCTATCACTTACTTCACCATTTTGTCTCTTGGGTTCGGACCACTTTTCCAAGAGACTGTCGTAATCAATGGCCTCGTCACCGTAGGTCGACGACCCAACCCTGGAGCTGGTTTCGCGCACGGCCTTCTCCTTGCTTGCATTGGGATAGGACTTGGCCTTGCGCGGGGATGCTGGACCTTGTTGTTGCTTTTGTTGCTGAGCCTCGAAATCTACGGACCAAGCTTTGTACGTAGCCTTTTGATCGCGCTTTCGTCGGGCCCAAAGCGAAAGTTCACTAATCAGCGTGATCTCCTTCATGAGTTCCGCCAAACGCTCATTAAACCGTACCGAACAAAAGGTAGACCAAAACGAAAACAAAGTGCATCAGACGAGACCATTCCAAAAACAGAGGCATTACATTGCACCACAACGTTCCCAACCACAACACCAAGTACTTACAGTAAAGACGTTTTCCCAAATAGAGACTCATCACATAGCGTTTGAAAGACACGGACACGGCAATGATAATCATGGCGATCAAAACATTGCGATAGATTTCGTTCATGGGAATGTCTCAACTTGGGTTTTCATTGGTAAACATATCCACAATGTCTTGCCTGCAGCACACGAATTAAAAAATGAGAAAAGTTTGAGCCATGGCCATTTGGAATGTCGTCGTAGTCCTGCAACAGTCCATCGCCATAAACGTACCAAAACAACCAGTGGTGATTGAATTCTCCTTTGCCATGCAAAATCATTAAATCCCACAATGCCCACCACAGCATGACTGCCACACAAGACGATTGATGTGAGAAACGCCAAGAAACAAGAACTGACTCTCTACAAAAGGGAGCTGTCTGTATCCTGTATCTCCCACGGCGATGAGCAACACCACAACAACATCCTCTTGTGTCGACAACCATTGTCTCGTTACCACGCACCCCGTCACAATGCAAACCACAACAATTTCCATGCACGTACCGGACGGCCATCCCTTGCTTTGAATAATAATGAGGGAAATGCGAGGTCCAAGCAAGCGAATTAATCGAGGATGTTGCAAGACAAGGTAATCAAAAAAGAACACATCGGATACTCGGGCCAACAACCACGTGACGACTTGTCGGACACCCAAAAACAAGACCCACCACGAGGCCGACGCCAAAGGATTGCCCTGTGCATCAAAGCCACAGGGAATATCATTTTTGCAACGGCCCGTCTATATATTTTGCGTGCGTATGGTAAGAGACGTAGTGTCCGTTGTTTCATTCATTGTACAGGAGGTTGTAAGAACCATACCGCAACGTCAGACACAGGAAAACAAGCAACAACAACAATAAGTAGAAAAGAGTTATAGGCAACACAATGCGACATCTCCATTGTTCGTTTTGCGTTACGTGTGGTGGTACGTACCGGTGGATTGCCCACCAAGTAAAACAAAATGCCCGATACAATCAAGGAGGGAATCACCAAGGCCCACGACAAGAACAGCAATTGATCCTTGACGGTTTGTCCACTGGGTTGAAAAAAGTCACTCAGGGAATTCCATTCTTCTTGCACCGCATGGACCACGTGAACCAATTTGGTGGTGGCGCGTTTGGGATTCTTCTTGTGACGGCCTCCTCCTTCGGCGTCTTGTGAACCGGGATGATGGGGGTGACGACGGCGATAGAACCAGGGATGATCTCGTTCCTCGGCTTGTGGTGTTGTAGGATTGTTGGTCGTTGTTTCGTGGTGTGGTTCCACAGGGGGTGGATTTCGACATCGGCAACGGCGGGTGGACCATCTCCTCCTCCTCCTCCTCCTCCAGTTTCCGTAGCAGCAACAGTGGCGGGTCCCGACGGACGAGGCTTTTCGTGTTCCTCCTCGGGTGGTTTCTTGCCAGACTGAAATTTGGCCGCCGCCTTGAGGACCGTGGCCGCCGCATAGACACGATCGGCTGGATGAATCAATTCGACGGGTCGTTGTTCGGTCGTCTCTGGTTGCTGTTCTGGTTGTTCCAAGAGGGGAGCCGTCACGGTAAAATCCGCCGCAGTCGTGGCAGTGTTGGTACTGTTGTTGTTGGCAGTAGCTTGCGCTTGGGGTGGTGGCGGCTCGTCGTGATGATGATGCAAGGCAATCACGTATTGCGTCGTTTCGGCCAAGGTGGCCGTTGTCGTGTTGTTGTTGTTGGTCGTATCTTTGTTGAGCAAGGCGGACAAGGTGGACGACGGTGGGTCCGACACTACGGGAGTTTCGGTGGGACCTGTCGGCGTTGATGTCGGTGTTGCTGCTGTTGCTGCTTCTCCGGGAGTCGTCGGTTCGGGTCACAAGGACGCGGAGGCGGCCTTGACGGGTGGAAGACGCAACCAGGATCCTCGCGTATTGGTCCGACGATGCAATCCTCCTTCGAGTGGTTGTGGTTGTGATTGTTGTTGTTTGTGTTGTTCCATGACTTGTTCCAAGACGGCCTTGACTTCTTGATGATGTTCCGTCGATTGCGACAGTCCTTCCAGGGCCGCCGGTGTCGTTGTGGTTGCGGGCGGCGTGGGTACGAGCAAGGAGGAGAATGTTCGGGAGGGGCGCGGTCGAACCGACTGCGACGAAACACGTGCGGGTTGCGGTGGTGATTCAATGTTATTGTTGTTGTTGTTGCTGGTGGTGGTTGGTACAGAAGTATCCCCCATTGTGGTTGATGTTGCTGTGGATGCCATTTTGTGGGGGGCATCCACTGGTTGGTCGTTCTCGTTGGTGATGGATGGGACAAATTCGAGCATCTCATCCTCATCATCCTCGTCGTCCTTGTCATCCCATCATCCAAAACTATGAGTGCTACCAGGATCCTGCAATAACAGGGCCGAAAACTCCAATGGCTCCTCGTTCTTGGTTTCGGCGTCATCCTGGTTCGTACTCGGCGTAGTCGTCATCTCTTGTTGTCGTTTGTTGCGTGTGTATCGAAACGACAATGACAGTCACCACCACACACACGGCCTCAAAAACCAGCACAACGTGACCAACGACAAGAGCAGACCAGACAAGTCGTTCGCAACAACAGCAACCAGAGAGGGCTTGGGTCTCTCTCTCTGGAATTCAACGGAACAAAAACACCAACGAGAAAGATGCGCGAAAGGAATGAGGTGTTGTGTCCGCCGTATCCTTTTTGTTGCTCCATCCTCAGTCGCAGAAAATATGTTGGCCAGTAGAGGGTGACGTGTTCTCGCCCTTGATTCCCGCAGGACTGATTCGGGATTCGTCTGTACGACGTACGCAGGTCGGGCGTCTGTTGTGGTCGGTGTGGTTGGTCATCATCGACCATGACACAAAACGACGATCCGCCAGAAAAGAGTTGTTGTTCGAACCACCCCAACAGAAGACCTAGAGAGCAAGGTGCCGGTGCCCTTCCATTCCAGAATAGCGTGCAGTCTACAACAAGGATGGAGACGGCGAGCCCCCCCAAGGAGGATCGAAAACGACATGCTGCGGCTGCTGCCAATCCACAACCCTTGACGCAAGATGGCGAACGTCCACAAAAAAAGTTTTATCGTCAACGAGCGCATTGCAATCCCTTGTCACACAACGATTCCTTTTCCTATCCCATTCGTCCCGAGAACATGGATTGGACCGTCGATCATTTTCCACACTATCAACAAACCAACAAGAGCAGCAGCAATCATCATCACTGTCAACCCACCATTCTCGATGTCGGATGTGGATTTGGTGGCTTGACCATGGCCTTGGGAGATTTGTATGCGGCATCCAATGAGACGGAATCCAAGAGCAATAATGACAGCAATGCAACTTCGGACACCTCGTCGTCGTCTCCTCCTATTTTCCCCAAGGCCTTTGTCTTGGGCTTGGAAATTCGGGCCAAGGTGACGGAATATGTCCGTTTGCGGATCGCGGCCGCTCGTTCCCAACACGACACGCATCATCACGTCAGTGTCTTGCGGACGAATGCGCAAAAATTTTTGCCCCACTTGGTACGGCCCCATTCCCTCGAAAAACTCTTTTTTTGCTTTGCCGATCCCCATTTCAAACGCAAAAATCATGCCCGTCGTATCATTAGTGACCGCCTTCTGACGGAATATGCTCATTTCCTGCAATACAATACCGGCAAACTCTATGCCATTACCGATGTCTACGAATTGCATTGTTGGCAAGTCCAAAAGTGTGAGGCTCATCCCTTGTTTCAACGAGTCGTGGTGGTGAACGACAACGACGAGAACAAGAACGACCACTACACGGACGACGACGATCCCTGCATTGCAGCCATGGTGACGCAGACCGAAGAAGGACAAAAGGTGGATCGCAATGGCGGCCAAAAATATTTCATGGTGTATCGACGCATTTCCTGGGAACAAGAACAAGCCTTGCAGGCCACCGCCGTGGACCACTTTTGGGATCGACCAGCCATGCCTTTCAAAATGCAAGAGAAGGACGACGACAGAAACGACGACGATAAGCCGTAGCGGGCATGGTGGGCACCGATTGCTATCGGCCTCGATCGGTGGATGGAGGAGAGGGATGCATCCATGTCGATGAGTCGAAGTGGCAAACGAGAACGGATCAGGAGGACCCATCACGAGCCATGCTTTTGTATTGAGAGTATGTATGTGGTGGTATTGGATGGTTTCGCCCCAATCCTTTGGTGGTGTGCGCCTGTCGTATATGGGCTGTTTCCATTTGTACGCACGTAGCACCACACATCAGGGCTCTACGGCGAACTACCTACCTAGTCCATTCCATTCCAAACGCAACTCGACGACGACGACCAGAACACTCTCTCCAGAACAGGATGGTCCCAACGGACACGACGCCAGAATCACGAAACCAATCCATTCATTCCCGAAAAAGCCTCGTATCTTTATTGGCCTGGTCTTGCTGGTTCGGCCAGTACCACATCATCCTCAACCTTTTACAGTAGTAGAGATTGCACAGTATTTGTTTCTCTTTCTCTCTCTCAAACAAGCATCCCTCTGCCACTTGCTTGGAAGGAGAAAGGCGGAGATAGAAGAAAACGGTCTTTACGTTCCCGTGCTTCGATACCTCGATACTCGATAACTCTACCTATGCTCCTGTGTGGTACAATATGGTACAATACATAGCATACATAGCAGCTCTAAATGCCTGTTTAGGCTTTGTCTGTACGCCGTCCCACGAAATCGTTGGCATGCCTTTATTTCTTCTGCAAAATGGCGCATCATCATCGTCGTCGTTGTCATGAGAACAACGACGCTTCTGATCCTGACATCCATTGTTCGTACCGTTTCGATACTCCTTGTACCACAACCTGTCACTTCGTTTTGCTGTCCTGCGACCATTTACAAATTCACCCCAACTCCAACCGCCATTCATCAGCATTCCAGTCGTCCCATCCAACACACCACAACGACGACGATGCAACCTTTCAATCTGTCGCCTTTCCGACTAAAATACGGTAAAACTCTTCTACAATTCAAGGCTACCCGAAACCAAGACGAGGAGGGATCCAGTAACCATCCTGACACTAGCAGCATCACCAACAGCATTAATAAGGAACGGCGCAGCCTTCTCCTTCTGTTCACCGTCCCCTTGGCATGGGGATCCTATGAGCCTGCTGTTCGCTATGTGTATGCATTGGACCCTCCCGTGCCTGCCTTGCTGTTTTCCTTTGGTTATTTTCTCATTGCATCGCTGGTCCTCCTCCTTTGGAGCGGCGCCAACACGAGTGGTCTACCAAAAAACTCTCCGGTTGCAGTGTCTTTGTCACAGCCACCGCAATGGCCCATTCGACAAGGCATGGAACTGGGTATCTACCTGTTTGCAGGAAACATGATGCAACTTGTTGCCTTGCAGACAATCTCGGCGGATCGGTCCGCGCTCCTGTTGCAGATCAAAGTTCTCTTGGTACCAATCGTGGAAGCCATGCTACTACAAACGTGGCATGTCATGAAGAATCTCAAAACTTGGATTGCCTGTCTATTGGCCCTCCTGGGAGTTGTCTTGATTGAGGTTCCCATGACTGCGACGAATGCTTTGGTTCGCCATGGTGATCCGTTTCATGATTTGGGAGGACTGTTTGAAACAGGAGGAGATGTGTATATCTTTATGGCTGCCCTAGTCTATACCTTACATGTTATTCGACTGACGACACATGCCCAAGACAGTGTTCCGATTCAACTGGCCGCTGTCAAGGCTTGTACCGAATGTGCTTGCGCCCTTGTTGTCATTTCGTTGGCCTTACTGTGTTCGACCACAAGAATGGATGCTCCTGGTATGGAAGGAAATTACGTACTTGGACTGTTCCAAGAACAAGGCAGAATCCTTCAAGACTATTTCCATCAACTCCACGACCAAGTGTGGAATGAGGACATAGCGAACAACCACCAACAACAACAACAAGTCTGGCGGGCCGTGGGTGCCATGATGTGGACGGGTTTGGTGACCATTGCCTACACCATTCAAGCTCAAACCGTCGGACAACAAACAGTCCGACCCGTGACGGCCAATCTCATTTATTCCTTGCAACCACTGGGCACAGCAGCGATTGCCTGGCTCCTCTTGGACCCGGAGACAGAACCACCGTTGGGTCCTCAGGGCATGGTCGGTGCCGTCTTGCTTACACTGGCGGTTCTTTTGGTCGTTGCTCCACTCCCCTCCTGGCGTCCGCAGTCACGGCTCAAGGATTGAGTCTCTCTCTGTCTCGTTCTCCAATCTCGTCTCGGACGAGTCGTGCCTCTTTGGGGGAATTCCAGCTGTTGTGTCTTTGTGACCACGCAAGGCCAAAATTCCCTTTGCCTACGTTACTGGCTGTTTCTGTACTACGATCTTTGCGGAATTGGATCACACAGAATCTGAATCTTGTGTTCTTGGAAGGAGTTTCCAAAGAATGGAGACACTAGGAGGATTCCAGTGGTGGTGATTTGAGGAAGGTATCGAATGGTGTTCCGGTCCTGGCGAATGACTTTTGCGTTCTTAGAATCTTTTTCCGAGAGAGATGACTAGAGGCAGCACAATCCTGTCTCCACAAATCCTCCCGTATGGACGAAAACGCTACTCCCATTCTGCCAATGCCTGTTGCCGTGCGCTACACAAAAAGTGTGCGCAAAGAAAAAACTGCACACACGTCCTG
The DNA here is from genome assembly GCA_946965045.2 of Epithemia pelagica. Classification (NCBI taxonomy): domain Eukaryota; phylum Bacillariophyta; class Bacillariophyceae; order Surirellales; family Surirellaceae; genus Epithemia; species Epithemia pelagica. The sequence goes on along the minus strand of OX337239.1, from coordinate 2,423,870 downwards.
TTTCTCCCCAACGAGTTGTTCCAGGACGAACAGTTTGGTGCTTGTGGATCGAGGGCAGAATGCACTAGAGAGAGTCTGTGTGTGTATAACTAAATAGAAAAACAAACGGCAGAGTTTAAAAAATTGTGTGTGCTTCTGTTAGGACCAAAACGGATCTTCTTCTTCGGCCGGTTCCCCCGTTGTAGGTAGTGCTCCTCCGGCGGTCCAAGAATCCCCACCACCGACAACGGTATTGGGAATGAGAATGTCGGTCAAATCCATGGACCGTCCCCCCTTTTGCATCCATTGTCCTTGGACATTGTAAAACAAGCGTGATTTGGGCGTCATGATATGAACCATGACACTGCCATAATCGAGGAGCATCCATCCCGATTCGGCACTCCCTTCGGGAATCCCATTTCCCCCCGGCTGCTGTCCAAATTGCAATTCGACATCGTCGGTAATGGCGGCCGCAATGGCTTGATTTTGCGGTCGGGACGTGCCCGACACAATCACCAGGGCGGACGTGAGGGAGGTAATGTGACGAACTTGCAGGGCACAAATATCGGAGGCCTTGCGACCATCGGCAGCCTTGACAATGCAATGAATCAAATCCATTGTGTCACAATCCAAGGGTGTCGATGGATTCAAATCGGAGGGATCCAACAAATTGGGTGGTTCGTGAATAAAGGCCAGCATGTGGTCCAAATCACGTTTCGTACTGCGATTCCGACTACTGTGTTGTTGCGGTGCCTTGCTGGAGCAGAGGGAGGTTGTTGTTGCTGTGGTTGTTGTAGGAGTTTGGGGTGACACATGTTCTCTGGAGTGTCTGTACTGTTGTGGATCTTTCATGAACGGGGTATCCTTCCCATGTGGTCTGTTATAAAGTTGGTAGCACGAGGCAAGAAGGAACCATATGAGCTTACGCCACACATACATCGTTCCGAGACCTCCTGGAAACCTACCTTTTCCAGATCAAACTCTCCGACGACCGAATCCATGGAGTCACACTGCCAAAGCCCAACGATTGCCATGGCATGCATGCCATGGCGAGGAGCGAAACTGTGGATACATGCATAGAAACCATTCTTCTCTCTTGACACGTTCAACAAAAGTGTTTCGTTAGTATGATAAATAATGGTTGTTGTCAACACGTTTGTTTTTGTTTGAGCGTTTGTTTCTGTTTGAGCTGCTTTGTCGATTGTTCTTTGGAAAACAGAAAAAAAGATTGCGTTACGGTAATAGGGGGAATTCATAGAATGGTTGGTGATTGGTGATTGGCATATGCAATGTGGTGGTGGCATGTCAGAGAACGACGAATGGCCTCCGAACTTGCCGCCGAACGCATCCGGCCAGAAATTCTGCGCGCGGGAATACGCGCGGTGTGTCTTTGCTTCTTGTGCGACTCAAAACCATAGTAGCGACCTCCAGGATTTTGTGACACACGCGGAAAAATTGGCGTAGAAGCAACCTGACGGTTTGGCGCACGAGTCACGCCAGAAATTCTGAGTCACGACCATGTTGCCTTTTTTCAATTTTAAGCAGCGGAATCGACAGAGCTCGACGAGCTCTATCTGCTGATAATCTTTCTGTTTTGAAAAAGATCAACACCCGGTCGAGTTATTCAGGATTTTCTGGATTTCTGGATTCTGGCAAATATCTGGTCTACCTGACAATTTGGCACCGCGATAGCCCGTACTAATTTGGACCAAAATGTTTCGTAAGGAGCACTTTGGATCCCATCCATTCCGACAAAACGTGCTTTTCGAGCCAGCCCGCCACACACGTGCACACACACGACCTGCCTGCGACAATAAATACCCCCATTTTTGCGACATAACTTCATTACCACTTTAAATTTTCTAATTAAATCTATTTCTCAGAGAATGTCACACATTAGTTCCGAATTCTTATACGGCACTTCTCACTCGGAAGCAATCATCCGTTGCTTGGACGATACCATGCCAATGGTGAAGGATGATTCTTGTTACTTCGTTTCCCTTTGTCCATATACCCAAACGACTGCTTTGTCTCCCATTGATTGACCATAGAAACAAGGCATCATGTATGAAAACGAAGGGCCGGTTTATGTTCCGCTATTCAACGATGTCTTTCGTGTGGGAACTTTTGTGCATGTCAAATTGAGTGATCAAGATCAACACTCAACCACCGTATGCCAGCTGAACAAACATACTGATGGCAATGTCATGCTGAAATTGTTCTACCCGTTATTCCCCCCAAAGAAACTAAAATGCCATCCCTCCATTCCGAAACATGATTTCGATCCCCTCGAAGAAGAAACTGGCTCTCGTCAAATCAAACTCTACGAATCATGGGATTCGATTCACCGGTACGAAGCTCAAGCACAAGATATTTCCATCAGATATCCTGCATTTTGTTTCACACCGAAGCAACTGGAATCTCCGTTGAACAGATGGGCGGAAGGCATCAAAAACGTGTACATAGTACGGTTCAAGCAAGTACGGGAGAACAAGTTAGTGCCAATTGACGAGTTGAAATTTACCTGCTTCCCCATGGATCAAGTGAAACCAAACGAACAACTGATTGTTCCTCCACGCTGTTTCCACAAAAACACTTGGCACGGCCTGTTCCTACTACGCAAGGCTCTTATCAAGATTTTGAACAAGCGGGGCGGGCATGCAGAGAAACGTGACTTCCAGACAGTCACCATCGGTAACATCCCCTCTGAAACATTTAATTACTTGCATGTCCTTCTCAATTCTCACCTGAAATGTGTCTCCTGTCATTATATCGACGGATCCGAGAGCTATCAAGACTTAGATGCCAAACTAACACGCCGTAAGATTCGGATGAGCTGTCAGAATGGCATCCTACGCTTCGAAACACAAGAAGAGTTGGACATTGTGCGTAATTTCCTAGGTTTTGCAGCAGTCTATGGTTCGAGTGAAGTTCGGCCAACTCTTAAAGATGGTACTGCTGGTGTTACCCTCAAGCGAGGGCATTTCCTGACTGTGATCCGAGGCAGTAAAGAGAAGCCTGAGTTTAAGCGCCGATGCCTTGATCAACGCATCGACATTGTGTTCTCGCCTTTTCAAGTCAAGGTTTCCGTGAACTTTGAACGGTACCGTTACGACAAGAGTCGTGGTGGTAAATTCAAGGTTGATCCTCCCACGGACCATCTTGAAAGTGTGCTCCTAGCCAAGCCATTCCCATTCGATGACAAGAAATTCCGTCCCTTTCCCGTATCAGCTGATGCACTCGTTGCTCCACAAGTCACGTCACCTGACTCGTCCACTGATCCATCGACAGCAGATAGCTCAGACCACACCGAGATACGATACAGAGATACTTCACCTCGATCCATGGCCCCCCCAAATTGTTTGGTATCTCTTGGTGACAAATATGAGCACGAAGGGACCACTTTCCAAGTCGCTGTCTATCTCCCACCGGCCGACAAGAAACACTACGTCCTTCGTGACAAATATGATGACACTATTTTCACGATGAATGATCCTGAGAGGTATGACCGAGTTGGAGGAATCGAGGGTATGGAGTACGTTGGGACACTACTTCCTTCAAAGTCTTGGTCCATTGGATGTATTGTTGTGAGCGGTGTTCGATTCAAGTCGGACGTGGAGGAAGGGAGTCAGGATATGGATTTCCATACGGATATTCCTCTCATTGCCAGTCTTGTGAAAGCAAACAATGACGCTCAAGCAACTAATTAGTGTAATCATTGAAACAAATCTCATTATATATTCAATACTGACTCTCCTATCTACTCTGATTCGTACTCTTCCTCAGTAGTTGTTGAGTCTTCCGAGTCTACATCGAGATCCTGTGAATCATCCAACCGAGGATCATACAGAATCTCAACTCCCACATCCCAGTCGAACTCGTATTCCTTAACCCCTTCCTCATCTTCATCTTCGTCATCCTTGGATTCGTCATTGCCTGTATTGTTGTGTCCTTCCTCATCTTCATCTTCGTCATCCTTGGATTCGTCATTGGCTTTTTTGTTGTGTCGAACAAGCTGCCCGAATTTGATTGTTCCGCCATTGTCTCTCACCCACGTTTTGAACTTCTCTTCTTCTTCCGGAGTCCTCGCATCCATTTCGGCTCGCATGGTTTCCAGGTCGTAACCTAGCATGAAAACCATGCGGCGTTGGATCCATCTTGCCATGGGACGTAGCCTTGAGCGTGCCCCTTTTCCTCTATTCACTGCTCCTCCGCGCTGAGTTCTATTGAAATAGAAGCTCTTAAAAGCGGAGTTGAACGCTTCCCAGCCTTGCTGGGAATGGTTCGTGAGGTTGCGCCAGTGTAGGAGATATTCCCCGATATGCCCACTACCAATGTAGTGGGCATAATTTGTGATCCCATCGTCACCATACAACTCTATCCAGTCGCGATAGAAGAGATCAGCATGCTTCTGGTAGTCAAATATTTGCTCGTTTGTCATGGGTTCCCGAATTCGCAGCAGTTGGAACGAGGCAGAGTAGTGTTCCATTGCCCTCTTCCATAAGAAGATGTCATCCTCATCCACGATGCACTTGTCCACGAGTTTCTCGATGTCGACAATCAAACGTCGGATCTGTACATTGCTCATCTGAACCACCCCAATAGTCTTCGTGGTTTCCTCGAATGGAATCTGAAACTGGAACGCGAGATTTCCTGTTCCAAGTATTTCGGTATTGATGCAATGCTCGATTCCTCGAAGGAAGGACTTGCATTTTTTCTCGACAGACGAACGGTTGGATCGTTGAATCCAAGGAAGTAGATTGTTTTTGGCATTCATAAGCCCGGTCCGGAAGCACATAGTCAAAATCTTCTGCCCCATTCGCATCTCCATGTGGAGAATGCAGGGAATGGAATCCATGACCATAACAAGTGCAGTGCTGACCGTACCTTCCCCGAACAATCGGACGCAATCATGGCAATCAACATATTGCCACTCCGAAATCAGTTGGCGTCGTAAACGATCCTGTCGTTCCAACACATTGCCATCTACGGACAAATTACGTAAACCCAGATCCTGGTTCAGCCAAGAAGAGTACCTCTTCTGTAAAGTGTTTGACGCCTGAGCCACATCGAAGTGAATTGAAGAGACTGTTTTCAACTGAATCTCATCGACCGGCATTCTAGGGTCCATTGTCTTGTTCATTGCAATTTTCGACTTAGCCCATATTTCTTCAATCTGGTCCTTGATCTGGGGCATGTCCTTCTCGAACTTTTTCATTTCGTCCTTGCGGATTTGCACATAGTCGTCGGTGCAAATAGGAAAGTGACGACACATCCATCCATCTTCTGTAGATGCGTAGTCCATGTGATCACACCATTTGCAGTCATCGGGTGATTCCAGGCCCTTTGTTAAGTTATCACTTGAAATGTGACACTTGGCACATGGATATTTCGCAACTTTAACCGCTCCTCCTTTGTCTGAAACTTTGAAATCACAGGACATATCGGCATTGAGTGGATTGTACACTTCTTTTATTCCGAACGCTTTCGGGAGTACAGTCTCGGCTGCTTCCTTGTTTTCTTTCAACATTCTAGAGAATAATCCGCGTACAGTGTTTTTCTTTTCCCGACCAATGACACAACAGGTTGGGACACAAGCTGCCTGGGACCGTTGAAGTGGGTTGGAGATATCATTGTACTTGACCCCACCCAGTGTATGGTCCAATGATCTAGTAAGACTGGCTCCATCCATACACGAGGCCACTGTATGTTCCCTTTCTTTCGCCTCACCTTCCAACGCATTATTGGATCTCAGAACACCTTTCATAGTGTCGGCCCCCCGGAAAATGAATCCTTCCGAACCGTCTTTCGTATTGCGAATGGTATGGAAGGGAACTATTGTGTCAGCAAAGCGTTCTATTTCTTGTTGGGCTTTCTTCATGGCCGCGGAACTCGGGATCATTGTATGGGCTCCCTTCCTCCCGTCGGACTCGCACTTCCGCAAAATCTCAAGACCTGACAAACTCAAAACACCACCGGTCGTATCCATTTCCCGAAGAATACGGAAAGGTGAGAAACAAGTTTGCCTGAGATAGTTGGAAACAGCCTTAACCATTATGTCACGAACTTGCGTTCCATGCAAGTTGTCATTCATAAGCATATTGGTTAGCATTCTGAAAAACTTGTCGGACCTTTGGCTACCAACTTGATGGTTCTTCACGGAAGATTGAATGACTTCCTTGATGTGTCGGATAATCATTTCAGCATTTTCTTCCTTGGAACAGGTAGAGGGAAGAGAAGCCATCCCATCTGGGCCAGATTGTTCTGTCTTTTTCTGGAGATAGTATATACGATCAAGTCTCGACTTGTTTTTCGCCCGCTGTTCGGAAAGACGCCGCTTCAGAGTTGCATTTCTTTGTCCTTCTTTGGATAGCTTCTTTTTAAGGGACTCGACTTGCAACAACAGTCCATTAACCAGAGAAACAGTGTACTGTTTCTTCTCTTCTTCTTGTTCTTCGTTTGAAGGTGTGGTTGTTTCCGGGGGTGCGTCAGATCGATCAAGGATCTGTGGAATCGTTAGACCGCGATTGATATCCACAGGAGGGTCGTTTCTACTACGGGGAATTACAGTCTTATCTATTGTGTCTTCGAAGCCATCGTCTTCAGGTATTCGGTCTGACTCAACCCCGTCGTCATCTGGTGGTGGAATGAGTGTCTGGCTGGAGGGAGCATCACTGGTTCCGGTAGGAGGGGGTTTCTTCTGACTACTGACAAATTCTTGGTCTTCATAAGGATTGGGAGGATGCTTCATGGAAGGAGGGGGGACATTCGCCTCTTCAGGTTGAGCCAATGTGAGATTTGGTTCATTGGGGACTGTCAACGAAATGGACTGTTGTGAAGGGGGTTTGCTGGATTCATCATATTCGTTGTCTTGAAGTGAGTGACATTCTGGGCCTTGATTCGTTGGAGAAGGTTCGGCGGAGAGATCGTGTGTTGATTGTTTTGATTCTGCTTCCAATAAATCAGGATTTGTAAGAGAACCAATCTCTTGTTGGGCGTCCTTGTCGGCTTTGGCTTTTTTCTGTCGCTGTTGTTCGGCAAGTTTCTTGAGTCTCCTTTTTTTCTCATCAATCATTCGGTCTGTTGGGTAAATACCATTCTTGTGCTCGGCAACACATCCGAAAAGACCAGAGAACCTATTGACCTTGAGTTGAGGTTGGGCACGTTCCTTGTTATCCGCATATTCGCAATTTAGACAGAAGAAAAAACCACCACGATATCGGGCCTCTCGTTCGAGACCGAAAACGGAACACGGCTTCTTGTAGTGGTGCTTGAATTGCTTACGAATCTTGGCAATCCTTTCCCTTTCGACATAACTGTTGGATATCGTCGTGCCTTTGTTCAGACGGGTGGCTCTAGTTTGAAGATTGGGAGATGGCGGTAAGTCTTCAGCAATTCTGGACGATCGCCGAAGAGGGTGTGAAGGGGCGGGAGGTTCCTTGGGAGGGACAAGACGCTCTTTGGGAGGTGCTGGAGGATCTTCGGGAGGGGGTGGAGGTTCCTTGCAAGGGACTGGAGGTTCCTTGGGAGGTGGAGGGTCTTTAGCAATTCGGGAGGAGCGGCGAAGAGAAGGTGGAGGGGTGTCGGGTTCTTTTGGAGTGGTTGCTGCTTCTTTCCCTGGTTTCGTCGTGGTTTGAGATCGAGTTATCATGGCTCTGTCAACGCAATCAAACCGTGAGGCCGGTTATGATACAGAGAGAGACGATTGATTGGATGGATGTGTCAATCGGGTCATTACGAAATCAAGAGACGTCTTGTAAAAGATGAGAGAGGCCCAATCTCATCGAGTCGAAGGGAGAGTTTGGAATTGTCGATTAACATGCGACTACTGCGTAATACTATATTCGTAGACGTAGAATTATTATTATTGTGAGTATGCCATCTCGGACGGAAGCCGAGCGTGACATGGTTTTTTTTCTCATAATTTGGAGGCACTTTCAGTTGGACTTACGGGCATGAAAGACAATATTGTAACTCTGATGCAAGGTCGGGGATCCAATTTGGATACATAGAAGAAAGTTTTTGCATACTTACATCAGAGTTACATACATGATATGGACTCCGTTTTGGGCTTCCAATGGAGAAGAGATGCTCAAGAGTGAAATTTGATGCCAAACGACCGTATTATTTAACCAAAAACTCTTTCCACTATTTGGCTTATAGTGAGTTTTTGGGATTCTTAGATGGTCGCGACGGCATGAAAGTGGTGCATGCGTGCGACTTGGGATACGAAGTGCTCCTTACGTTATACGGGCTATCACGTGAATTGACACGTAACTTCTCACTATAACACTAATTAATCGGATTTCTCCCCTATTCATTGTCTTTCATGTCCTTCATGGCTTTCTCAATAGACAGGATCAAGTTCTTCTTGTTCATACTGCTGGTTCCCTTGGAGTCGAGATGCCAGTCCTTCTGGACAAGACACAGCGAGAATGTCAACAGTGGTTCCTGCGTGTATCATCAGGTCTGTGTGATGATAATGATACTGTTGGAGCTGAAGGTAGCATGTTGACAACAATGAAGTTGTTGGGTACACACTATGCATTCATGCTACCTTGATGGATGCTGACTTTGTCATTGTCGTTTCTTGCTAGACTGCACCAAATCTGATCGAGACTGTGTGTGGGCAGGTAGCTAAGTTAGACTACCAATTTAAACTTTCCTTCAGCCAAAAACACATTTTGAAGTGCCCAATCGACAGATCTCGTTCTGGGCTTTTGAATGACACCTCAAATTCCAAAATTGGTTAAGTAGAAGTTAAGTTATAAATTGTCAAAGTTTTCTACGGTGGCATCGCGGTGACCCCAGAATTCCGCCCACCAAATTTAGTCAGGCTGCCAAATTAGTCAGGTTGCTTCTACTTTTTGTTGACACAATAGAATCCCTCGGTATCAGTGTCCACTGCTTAGCTGTTTTTTGTCTGTGCCATCATTTTAGGTTCCCAGGTGGACACAGACATCATTTTTTGCTTTTGAGACAAATAGAAATGATCAAATGGCAAATTGGCACGCATACCCAGCTGGAGTTTTCACAGTTTGAAACAGACGCATGCCCAGCAAGCGGCCGTGCGTGGATAACTGCTGGTTGCTCCATAATTCATAATGACAAGCACACAATTCTTTTCTCTTGTTGCCGAAGCACACCGTACGAATGGCATTCCAGGTGAGTGTGATCCGCTGCCAATTGCCATGACAAATACATAGCTCATGCTCACTGATCACTGACACTTGTCACTTTTGTTTGCTCTGCTCATGGGAAGAGAGGCGATCATCTGTTGTGTCTCTGGGTAGCTCATTACGTGCCATTCTACATGTCGAAATGACGGATTTTTGATAACTTTCATTCGATTCATAAACAGACTGCAGACATTGTTTTCTTTATATACTAGGAGTAGAAATAGAACTCAAGTGCTATTCATTCGTAGAGTTCAGTGCATTCTGAATTCGTTGCAGATCTCTTTTCTGTTTTGAGCATGGCAATCACTCTCAGTTTCACCATGAACACAAGCAGCTCTCACACGCTACAGCTACAACTTATGACTCTATGAACTGATAGACATGGGAAGTAGGGTGTGGCAAGAGCAAGAGGGCTTCCCATCTATTTGAAGCAAAAAGAACAAAGTGTTCGGTCATTGAGAAATGAGATGATGCTACAACCTATGACGATAGTGAATCATCTATCCTACAGAAGACATGAAAGCAACCAACCAACAATCAAACAACAAAACAATTACTCCTACATCAACAAATGAGACGGGTAAGATACTCCAGTTGACATCAAGCGGCTTGTTCCTAGTCTACTTGTTCAACAAGAGACAAGCCAAAGGATCATGCATGAACAAGAGGAAAGATTGCAGCAGTGATGAGTGAGAAGAAAGAAAAAGAAACAAGAAGATTAGAAATAAGCCACAGTAGTGAGAAGTGAGAAGTGAGAAGCAGTTCAGGTTCAGCCCAGCATGTTGCATCCATTGTTCTCACCTCACGTCATGGTCAAGCATTTGGCTCGGTTTTTGGTGTTTTGTGACAGACGAGGACGGGAGGGTTGCCCAAAAAATTTGAATCGTGGTGACCAGAGGACAACCACCAACCGTCAACTGTCACATGCACGCTGGCCTTGCTCCAACCCTGAGGAATTTTATTGGGTAGACAGACAGACGAAAAACATAAAATGCTGGCTGTGTCCACTTGGGAACCTGTGAAGGTGGCACAGACAAAAAACAGCTAAGCAGTGGACACTGATACCGAGGGTTGTGACACTGTCTGTGACAGGCAACCAAAACCAAAGACCGCCGCGCTTTCACCCCCATCGCGCCCCCCAACTCTACTCTTGTAGAAAATTTTGTACAATACGCTGGTGTTTTTTTCACACAGCGCCAGGTGTGTCATCGATCGATCGCTAATGCAATCTGAACGCCGGCCACGCCTCACATTGAGTGTGTACCATGCATCTGCGGTACCCCTATATGGATCCCGCCATACGTGTCGCCACGTTCCATTCCCGGTTCGCGTTCTTGACACTGCGACATGACTCTTCCGCCATCTGGCTGTTCCTCCTCCAGTCATTTCTCGTCGCACGTGGCACTGTGGATTCCTCATTCCCCCTAATTCCTCGTAATTCCTAAAGATCACAATTTTTATACCGTGCTATTTTACATGGGTAAGGCACTCTGATCAGAAGCTCGAAAACTTCCCCCAACACTCTTTCACCATAACCACCTGCCGTTCTTTGGCCGATCCTCGTTGATCTCATCATCCTTTGATTCCTTTCCTTTCCTTTCTTTTGCAGTCTCATCATGAGCACAGGATCTTCCCTCGTGTCCCTTGCGGATGTTCAACGCTTCCAAAAGCGCTTTGATCAAGCCTCATCGTCAGATTCTTCCTCTGCTCTTTCCACCCTCAAGATGAAAGACGACGACGATGACAAGTACTACGTCCGTCTCTTGCCATTCCGCGATGGCGTGGACGAAGAGCCCTCGAATCTCTTCCTGTGGGTCCTCCATTTTGTTGACAAGGTCAAGATCTCCGGTCATCCAGAGCCCTTTGCTGCCTGTTGCACCTACTTTCCCCGTGTAACCACAAGTCTCGTAGCGGACAAGTTTCATGATGCATTCCAGGCCTTGCCTGATGGCGCCGACCTTGATGAGGCGTGTTTCAAACGGTTGATTGCTACGATCTTCGAACCCAAGTTGACGGTTTCCGAAGTCAATGCCTTTCAGGCACACCTTCTTAGCGGTCCTCGCAAGCCACCTGATATGACCGTGGATATCCATTATCACACCCTCCAGAAGATTTCCAACGGTCTCCGTTACTTGTCTAACGACAACGCTGTCCAAACCCTCACTGACGATGAGTTGAAGCAAGCCTTCTATCTCGGCTCCCCTGTTGCTTGGCGCAACGAGTTCAAGACGGCCAATCCCTTGGTTGCAGATTTGGTGAACCATTTCAATGTCACCGACCTCCTTCATGCGATGCGTGGCTATCAACGGGCCTCCCAAGAGAAGATGGCTGCCAACGCACAGTCCCAGGCCAAGTCCCGCAATCCTCGCGATGATTCCACTTCTCGTGGTTCTACGAAGCGTTTTCGCTCCTCTAATGGTGGCCGTGGCGGTCTCCGCGGCGGCAATCGCCAGTCTAATGGTGGACGCCAAGCGTCCGGTGATCGTCCCGTCAATGACGGCGATGCCTGTCCGTACAAGGACGCGATTCCTTCGCACGCCAATCATACTTGGGCCAACTGCATCTACAACCCGCAGTCCTCCAATTTTAACCAAGAGCGTTTCAACGCCTTTCTTGCCCGTACCGGGTCTGGTCTTCGTACCCCTACTGGGTCTCACCCCAACAATGGTTCTCAGAACCAAGGCCGTAACGGCCAAGGCTCTCGTAGCCAGGGAACTCCCTCATCTGGAGGATCGCGCCCTATTGGTTCCAGTTGGGGCGCTGTTCCCCGTCGTTCTGGATCTGGCTCAGACCAGCATGCCTCTGAAGGCACCAACACATGCGACAATCCACCGGTTGATCCGTCGTTGGCCGAGCCGTTGCCTTCTGTGCAAGACGCGGCTTATCGTGCTCGTCAACGTCCTCTCGCTGATACTCGTGATTGGTCGAGTCTCCGCAATGCCGATCGAACGGTCCCCGGTATGTGCTCTTCTTCCTTTTTTACCTCATCCTCTCCGGATATTTCTCATCACCTTGATGTTCTTTTTGCTCAGCAATGTCACATCCAGACTGGCCCTCCACAGGCTATGCCGGCCGAGAATGCCATCCTCAGGCCCCAATTCTCGAAGTCCGTGAACAATTGTTCAAGATCTACGGGCGTAACATGGATATCGCCCACATCTACGACCTGTCCTCCCCTGGAGGCAACGACGAATACTGTCGCTTCCCCTTGTGTTAAAAACTGTCCCAATCCTACGGATGCTGTCATCGCTGACATCGTTGATCCCAATAATGGTTTTTTATCTAACCTAGATCACTATGAAGATGTCTACTCATCTAGTTCTGTCTCTGACGCTCCTAGTTTATCTAGTCCCCTTTCGGTCGCTCCCTCTGAGCCTCCGTCTGTTCCCCTTACCATTTTGATGGCTCGGTCCATTGGTGGAGTCGAGAACACCGTCCCGTTGCGTGCCCTGCTCGATTCAGGCGCCGACAAGACGATCCTGCACGCGCGCTGTCTTCAGCCCGGCATGCATCCACGTGTAACCAATCGGTCTGTCAATACCACCATGGGTACGCGCGACCACGTCTCCGAGATTCTTCTCGAAGATTTGGTTCTCCCCGTGTTTTCTCGGACCAAACACATTTCATACCCCCTTTGGGCCGACATCTTTGATGCCCCCAATTGTCGTTATGACATAATTATTGGCCGCGATCTCTTGCGTCGCTTGGGCATTGTGCTCAATTTCAACACTGGTCTCACAACTTGGGACTCAGTTGATGTCGCTATGCGCCACCGCGATTCATTCGCCACAGACCAGACATTCATGTCTCATTTCATCGACATCTTTGCCGACGATCCCATTATTGGTGACCAATTCCTCTTGGATTCGAACTACGTTCCTACGGATCTACAAGAGTTGATTGACAAACAGAATCATCTTACCGATGCCCAAAAGCAAGATCTTCTTGCTATTTGGCAAGACTGTGGCAAAATCTTCGATGGCGAGCTCCGTGCATATCCGGACTGAAGGCTGTATCTTCATCTCAAGCCTGATGCCCAGCCTGTCCATCATCGTCACTTTTCAGTGCCCCGCAATATACATGATACCTTCACGAAGGAGCTGTGGCGCTTCGTCGACATCGGCATCCTTGAGCGTGTCGGTTCTACCGAATGGGCTGCTCCTCACTTCGCCATTCCCAAAAAGGATGGTCGAATCCGAATGATTTCGGACTTTCGTTCTCTGAACGCCCAACTTTATCGTCGGGTCTATCCGTTCCCTCGTATCGAGGATATGCTCCGAAAACGGAAAGGCTACAAGTATTTTACGAAACTTGACATTTCTATGTGTTTCTATACGTTCAAGCTCGATGAAGAGTCAAGCAATCTTTGCGTCATTACCACGCCTTTTGGCAAATTTCGTTACCGTCGTTTGCCGATGGGTGTTAAACAGTCTCCTGACTTCTGTCAAGAGATCATGGAAGAAGTCCTCAAGGACTTCAGCGACCATGTCGAAGTCTATATCGACGACATTGGCATCTTCTCCAATTCTTGGAAAGAACATGTGGGCATCCTGTCCAAAGTTCTCCAACGTCTTCAAGACAAGAACTTCTCCATCAACCCTTCCAAATGTGAATGGGCCGTAAAAGAAACGGAATGGCTCGGCCATTGGCTTACGCCCACTGGGATCAAACCCTGGAAAAAGAAGATCTCAGCCATCCTGGCATTGGCTCCGCCAAAAACCATGAAAGAACTTCGTTCCTTCATTGGCATGATCAATTTCTATCGCCACATGTATCCACAACGATCTCATATTCTTGCTCCCCTCACATCCATTACGGGTAACAAAACCCTCGTTTGGTCCCCGCAATGTCAACGTGCTTTTGAACAAGCCAAGTCCATGCTCGCACATGATGCCTTCCTTCGGTATCCCGACCATAACCTTCCCTTCCATGTCTATGTGGACGCCTCTGATTACCAGCTTGGTGCTGTAATCATGCAACAAGACGTTCCCGTCGCTTATTACTCTCGCAAGTTAAACCCTGCTCAACGCAACTACACTACTATGGAAAAGGAGTTACTCTCCATTGTCGAAACCCTTAAGGAGTTCCGCTCCATGCTTCTCGGCTGCGCCGAACTGCACGTCCATACGGACCATAAAAATCTTACCTACGCTACTCTCAACTCGCAACGGGTCCTCCGTTGGCGGTTGTTCCTCGAGGAGTATCACCCTATCTTTCACTACGTCCCTGGCCAGGACAATGTCATCGCCGACGCCTTGTCGCGTCTCCCTCTCTCTGAAGAGGAGGAGAAGAGTGTCTCTCCGTCGTCGACCTCCTCTACGGATGCCTCGCCGCATCCACGATCGCTCTATGATCATAGCGGACAACACTCAGTGTTGCAAGTGCCTCATGGCCCTAATGATGACCCCCGCTCTCATCACTCGCGTGATCCCGACGCTTTCAAATCTCCCATCTTCATGGATGAGGATTTGATCGATGTCTACCTCAATCATCCTCCCATCAACGCAAATCAACCATTGCCCGTCAATTACGCGACGATCCATCAACACCAACAGAACGATGCCGCTCTTGTGGCCAAGTTGACCGAACAACCACAGAGATTCCATCTCCAACCTATTCCTACGGAAAATTCCCAACACAACTTGATTTGTTATCGTCAGAATCCTAATGCCGCATGGCGCATTCGTATCCCAGACAGCCTCTTGGCCCATACCGTTAATTGGTATCACCTGTCCCTCAATCACTTGGGGTCTACACGTCTTCGTGAGACAATCTCTATGCACATGAGTCATCCTAATTTGGGTTTGTATTGTGAACAAGCCGTGGCTAGTTGTGCTACATGCCAACGCTCTAAAGTCATACATCGCCATTACGGTGAACTCCCTCCTCGCGAGGTCCGAGGCAATCCATGGGCTGACATCTCTGTCGACCTCATTGGACCGTGGAACATTACCGTTCATGGGCAGAAATTAACATTTCAAGCCTTGACTATTATCGATAATGTCACTAACTTCTGCGAACTCATTCGCATCCATGATAAGACGGCACGTCACGTGGGTCTTCAATTGGAAAACGCGTGGCTCTCACGCTATCCACGTCCCGTTCGTTGCCTTTTTGATCAAGGCGGTGAATTTATCGGACATGCGTTCACGCAAGTTCTTCGAAACCATGGCATTAAGCCAGTGCCGTTGACGGCCAAGAATCCTCAATCAAATGCTCTTTGCGAGCAATTAGATTTGACTGTTGGCAACACTCTTCGTGTGATCACCAACTATGAACCACCACAAGATGCGCACAATGCTGCACTTGCCGTGGATACTGCTCTGCAGACCGCTGCGTATTCCACTCGCACTGCCATTCACGGCGCCTTGAAATATTCTCCCGGCAGCCTTGCGTTCCATCGCGACATGCTGTTCGACATACCTATTATTGCGGACATGGAAACAGTCCGTCTGAAACGACAACAGATTGTCGATGAACGCGCTCGTCTCGCAAATCGTTCTCGTGTCTTTCATGACTACGCTGTCAATGATCGTGTGCTCCTTCGCGCCACGAATCCGGACAAGCTTGAGCTCCGCACAAGCCCCAATCCCTTTCGGATTACACAAGTCCATTCCAATGGCACTGTGACTATCCAACGTGGTCCCCACGTCACTGAACAAATTAACATTCGTCGCCTTGTTCCATTTCGTGGATAAATGGGTTTTAATGCTGGTCTCCAAGCTTTCCCATTCTTGTCCCGCTCGAACTCCCTAGGTCCGACCAGGGAGAGGTAGAGTGCGGTACCCCTATATGGATCCCGCCATACGTGTCGCCACGTTCCATTCCCGGTTCGCGTTCTTGACACTGCGACATGACTCTTCCGCCATCTGGCTGTTCCTCCTCCAGTCATTTCTCGTCGCACGTGGCACTGTGGATTCCTCCTTCCCCCTAATTCAGAAAACCGAAACAGCAAAGAGTGTGAAGGCTAGTTTAGTTTTCATCTATCATCCTAGGTTTCCGGAAGTATTCTACTTTCCGTTCGCTAACGCGCCGGCCTGGTGTAGTCTAGACTCCCTCCACTCGCACCTGGTCGCTCGTATCAAACTCATCAGTAGTCAAGGGGTCGGTCGGGGTTAGTTCCTCTAGGTCGTTTTCGCCATAGACCACCACTGGAGGTGTGTCCTTTGGTGTGCTAAAGCCGAACCTAGCGCGGAGTCCTTCGATCCGTCGTTCTTGGTAGGTCATGGGGGGCACAGTATCTATGATACTGCTGCTCCTCCCATCCAATCCTTGATCAAAATCATCATTTGAGGTTGAAAGTCGAGTGGTAGGCGACTGGGAGGAGGTCCACGAGAAAAACGAGGTGTTTGACTGGGACGACGAGGTAGACACTGGGCGGCAGACTAGGACTCTTTCGTCGTTTGTCGACTCATCAGTGCTGGGGGCGTTGTTGTTGGGTGGGAACCGGTGAAACCGCGGTTTGTGGCGGCATGCTCCGTAGATTTCGTTGCATTTGTTGATTGCTAGGTTGGGGTGTTTGCTCGTGAATTTGAGAATTTCCAGGCGTTCACGTGCACAGAGTTTGCAGGATTTTGTCCCAAAAGTTTTTACTGTGGAGAGTGGTTTTCCTTGCCACAAAATGTCCACTTTGAGGCGGACATGGTTCTTGATCTCCTTCTTCTCGGTATCTTTGGGAACGAAGCAAGCGAAGTGGCTCGCGAATGAGTCGGAAGTCTTGTCTTTGAGAACTAACTGTTTCACATCTTGGACATGTTGTTGGATTCTCTTCTTTACGTGTTGTTGAGTGTTGCCAATATATTGTTTGCCGGTTTTGAGGCAGGTGGCCTTATAGACCACGATAGAACGTCTGCAGAAGCCTCCGTAGGGGCAGGCTTCACGGTTCCGACAGTTACAGTCAAGATCCTCAAAGTCCAA
This sequence comes from Epithemia pelagica, assembly GCA_946965045.2. Taxonomy (NCBI): domain Eukaryota; phylum Bacillariophyta; class Bacillariophyceae; order Surirellales; family Surirellaceae; genus Epithemia; species Epithemia pelagica. Next base: position 2,406,795 of record OX337239.1, on the reverse strand, counting down.
GGATCGTAGGCCGTCATTCAACTTGGAGTTGAGATCCCCCTGGAAGTGCTCCCGGATGTTGGTGAAGCGGTGATAGGACATCGAGATCCTCAACCAGGATAACGACGGGAACCGGCTTTTAATATCCTTGAGCGTCTTGTGGATTGGTTTCTTCCAAAAATCAGAATACCCAATCTTAAAGTAAATCGCTCGTTTGCGGTCTCTCTCGCGTCGTTTTTTGAGAGCTTGTGAGGCCGTGTCCAGTTTTTCCGATTCCATTTTCTTGGCTAGTTTGCCTAGGGTGGGGGTTGAGTTTGGTTTGACAAGTTTGGAGTGTTCCAGAGCTGCAAAATGGACGGGGTAGAGTTCGTCCAGTCTGGAGTCGTGGTTGCTTTCGTCCACCGAGGTTAGTTTCGTCAGGCGTTTCATCACCCTGTTTGGGATTGCTTTGAAGCATCCCGGGGTGTGAGCGCTACCTCTGTTGAGGTATTTGAGTTGTTGGTTCGGTTTCAGATGGACTTTGTAGGCCAAATTTCCGTTGTCGTGCCAAAACATTTCCATGTCCAAGAAGGGAAAGGCTGGTGTTTTCTCAATTGACACTGATTGGTTGGTGATGGAGTCCAGGTTGTGTTCGTTCAATGGATCCCAAATGGTGGCGGTGAATTTCAAGAAATCATTGCCAGCGATGTCGTTGATGTCTTGTTGAAAAGCTTCGATCCACTTTTGAACTCCTTCAGTCGATTGTTTCCCTTTGAATACGGCTAGACCGTCATCTCGGTAGATCCCAAAGTAGTGCATCGGGTCGAACATGGCGTCGTAGGTTGCTTCGAGTAGGAACGAAATAACGAGGTCGGCTAGCCAGGCTGACTCGTACCCTCCAATCGTGAGCCCCCTTTCCTCCGGTTTAAGATCACCGTCGTATAGGAAGTATTCATCTTTGAATGCAATAATCGTGTTGGTCATGCCAAAGAAGATTAGATCCAAACAAAGGTTGATTGTCCTGTGTGTCTCGGGTGGTAGAGCCTCAGCGTAGTATTGAACCGCGTCATAAATTAGTTGGAATTTTATGGACGGGTACATAGCTTCGGCGTCTACCGACACAATTGTGGAGTTGGACATGTTGAAGGAGAGATATTCCAGTTTCTGTTTCAGATCGGATGATTGGATTATGTTTTTGGAACCATACTCGACTTCGTGTTTGTCGAGGAGGTGTTTGATTCCAAGGTAACCAATCTTGGGGAAGCCGGCCGTGAAATTCGTTGCTGGGACGACTAGGCGGGTTGGGAATGTACCATCGGCGTTTTGTTTTTTGTGGTTCTTGACGAGGATTTTCGGATTGGGAACTGCTTTCGACTCAATTTTCTCCTTTAGGAAGTTCCGTTCGTTGGTGGAGAGGTAGGGGTCGAGTTCGGTCAGGAATGCGTAGCAGTTTTCAACGATTTCGCTGAGTTTGGATTTTGGGATTTTGACGGCGCTTTTGGAGAGGTGGATCTTGATTTCTTTTGCGTATTGACGTGTAGACATAATTGTAAAGGAGTTGGTTTTGTCCGTTGGAATTACGACCATGTCGTTCTCTTTCAGTTGGGTTAGCAAGTCCTTGAACTCGAGTGAGAGTTTGTTCTCGTTTCGATTCTTTTTGTTGGCTAAGGATTCAGCTATGATAGCCTCTTCAACTTGCTTAAGGAAACATTCGAGTTCGTTTGAGCCGATGGGGGCGCTCTTCTTTTTGTGTTCAGGTTTCACGCCGCTCATAAAACCAGACGTGAATAAGTTCTTTTCCTCTTCTTCAAGTTCTTCTTCGTAGTTTTTCTTCGAGAAGGGGTCGGGCCACTGCCACTCTGGGTCCATGAGGGAGCGGTCCCATTGGGCGTCTGAGAGAAGTGTTGGATTGTTGTGGTAGTAGCTCGCCCAGACGGCTTGCTCCGTTTCCACTCGATCCTTGTGATCGTTTCTCCAGAACTCGGCCCATCGGCAACGGGTTTTGAAATCACTGATGCCGTTGATAGCATCAACAGTGCGTTTGTCTGCAGTTGGGGCAGGCACGAACCTTTCCGAGACTTCTTCGGCCAAGCTTTGTACCAGCAATCGCAGTTTTTCCTCCCTGCGATTAAGGTCGTTGTTATTCGTCTCTTGGCCGGATCCGGTCGTACCCGCTTCGGCTACGTCTTCAACAGGAGGTGCGATGGACAAGGTGGAGAGCTTCATCTTCAACTATTGGGCAATAGGGACAAGGACTCGCTGTTGGGCTTGGACTTGTAGGCTACCGCGGGGGAAGGGAAGAGGAGGATCACCAGATCTTTCGATCTTTCGGCTTTTCGATTCTCGTCGTCTTGGCGGCGAAATTTCAAAAAGCTTCCGGATGCAACCTTGGTGGAATCGGAACCAGATGGTAAAGACACGGCTTAGTAGGTGTGTATCAGAAAACCGAAACAGCAAAGAGTGTGAAGGCTAGTTTAGTTTTCATCTATCATCCTAGGTTTCCGGAAGTATTCTACTTTCCGTTCGCTAACGCGCCGGCCTGGTGTAGTCTAGACTCCCTCCACTCGCACCTGGTCGCTCGTTCCTCGTAATTCCTAAATCACAATTTTTATACCGTGCTATTTTACATGGGTATGGCAGCATCGTCTCACTTTTTTCGAGCAACAACACAAAAGACGACATTGCTTGTCACGAAACGAGATATTGCTTGATATTCTATCCTACTTCTCTGAACCTGGCATGTTTCCAATGGAGTGGGTGACAAGAAAAGTCCTTATTGCATTCCTTTTCGTGTCCATGATAGCCTGGAGCATGACAACTGTTTGGGTATCACTTTCGGAACTACCGTTCTGGACGACCAGAGATATGGCAATCATTGCGCCATTGCAAACGGAACAGTACAACGTCATTCCGGGTGAATGTGTGGAGCTCTTTGATCAAGTGCAAAACGGCACCATCCAAGATCCAAACGCAATCAATGGAAGCTCGCCCACATTCCCTCTCTACGCCAGGAGTACCACAACACGTCCTGCCTTTGGAATTTCCATCCACAACAAGAAAACAGACGGAGTCCGTTGGGGTATTCTGGAGACGGGAGACTATTATGAGAGGGGAGTGACACGCCATGCCAAGGCAATCTTTGAAGAAATACCCCACGGCGGCGGTGTACTTGTGGATGTCGGAATGAACATTGGCTGGTTCAGTTTGTGGGCTCTGGCACACAACCAAACGGTGCATAGCTTTGAGCCCAACCCAATGAATCGGTTGCGGTTTTGCGAATCAGTCAAGCTCAATCAATTTCCTGCAACACGCATTCATCTCTACAAGTATGGTGTGAGTGATCGACACACTACACTCAGCTTATCCTATTCTCCCGGCGCTCTGGGGTCAGCTCAGCTTGTGGACCCTGCCAACTCACGAGGGGGGCAGACAACAACAGTGGAAGACGTTCCAGTGGTGACCCTCGATGAAATGGCACAGACAGCAGGGTTTTTTAACTCGGAAATATCACTGCTCAAAATTGACGTTGAAGGTCATGATGCTGCCGTATTGAATGGAGCCAAGGACTTGTTGCAGTCCGGAAATGTCAAAAATATCTTTATGGAATTCAAATGTGAAACAAATAATCACGAGGCCATGCGCAACGCTGCCAATCAGTTATCCAATGCAGGGTTCTTTCTGGAAGTTGTTGGGAACTGGGCAGGCCATCCATTGCCCGGGTCGGACACAGTGATCCGAACCAATCAAGACATTGCCCAACGGCTTTATTCCTTTTGCAGGGGGCAACTCAAAGGCGATGAGACCAAAACGATACAAATGAATCTCTGGTGGAAACTCGGAGTAAGCCATAATAGTTCAGGATAAGATAGGAGTACCTAGTTGACATTGACATGGATGACACCCAATCGATATCAAATTCCACGTGGAAGGCAAGCCAGGCAGCGGTGGTCCTTTTTTGCGACTCAAAGCCCTGTAAGCGACCATGATGGCCATTGAGGTCGCACGTCGGCCGACACATCATCATTTATACCGAGAACCAAATCAGGTTCCGATCCTATGGGCCGTTGGAGCTATCAGATACTTTCTTGCAGGAACCACCGAACTATCACTGTTATCTCTGCATACCAACCGTGCGTCCAGAGTCTTGTAGACGAAACAACGAATCGTCGCAAATCCTTCACTACGACAGCACAACAAACCAGTATGCTACGCCAACTGGATCGTTATGAAACACCAAGAAGAGCATTTATAGCAGATCTCATGAATTTTATCCAAGAACGCCAAGAACAAAACTCAGGAATTCTTTTGTTCGGTGACTTCAACGAAGCACTCACCGACGATTCGGAGAACATCTCGAAATTATGCTCCGACTGTTACCTATGTGATCTGATGCTCCAACTTACAGGACGCACAAATTTCGCCACATACGTCAAAGGAACAAAACGAATTGACTTTGTTCTATGCTCAGACTGGATTGCAAGCGCCGCGAGACAAGGATGCTATGAACCTTTCGGTCATCGTACAAAAGGCGATCACCGCAGCTTTATGATCGATTTCAACACCGTCAGTTTATTCGGCAACGACACACAACCTTTGGGTTCCATCGCGACAAGAGAATTCACGAGCAAAGATAGGAGCGCCAATCGAATCTACATGCAACAAAAATACAAGTACCTAACACAACACAACTTCGAAGCACGTTTAAAAGCAGTCAAGGAATCATTCGATCCAACAATGGCAGAGCAACTAGATCGTGACTTTCAACGAAGCGGCAAAGTAGCAGCCAAACGCTGTAAAAAGAAGCCAACAAACACAGCATATGTTAAAGCGCTCGCAGAACTCAGAGTCAAAAAGAACATTCTGCTCAAGACGATCTCGCAAATACGCTTACGTCGCTCCTACGCCTCGGGGATACAACATTGTTACGACAAAGGTATCGAGTTTGAAATTCCATCGACGCTGGACGAATGCAAAACACAACTTCGCTCCATTCAAAGACAAATTACTGAAATGACGAAGACGGCCATCTCTCGACGTGTCAACGAACAAAAGGCAAGATTACAAGAAGCAGAACAAAGCGGAGACAAACCAACTGTCAAAGCCATACGGCATAGAATCGCAGCCGAACGCACCAAGCAAATGTACGCCAAAATCCGGCAATGCCGCGGCAATGAGAAGTCTGGCATCACCCGCCTCAACGTACCAGCAGATCCAGATACTACAGACTACGACAACTGTACAGAGTGGATAACTATAGACACTCCTGCCGACATTGAAGAAAGATTACTTCAACGTAATCAACGGCATTTTGGACAAGCAAGCAATACCTTCCCCACGATTCCGCCTTTCTCCAAATGGGTAGATTGGGGTTCTTCTTCTCACACAGCCGAGTTGATACTAGAAGGAAATTGGGACAGCGATGAATTAGACGACCTCTCAACACGCCTAGTGAAACATATGAAGGCACGGACCACTCTGGACAGCATCAAGCCAACAATCAGTATCGACGATTGGGTCGGAAAGATAAAGAGTTGGCCCGAATCTACGTCAACATCTCCGTCAGGTTTTCATCTGAGCCACAGTAAGGCCTTGATTGGCGGTCACGATCTTGATCCCAAATCCGACGAAGGAAGAGAACTAGAGCAAATACGAACCAAATTAATTGAGTGGCAAGTTGATTTGATCAACATCGCAATCAAAAACAACTACTCCTACGAACGGTGGCAACATGTTGTAAATGTTATGATCTTGAAAGAACCCAACAACTTCAAAATCAACCGGCTGCGGGTAATACACCTGTATGAACAGGACTACAACCTGATCCTGGCAATTAAATGGCGCGATCTTATTCGTCAGAGCACCAACAATCAACTACTCCATCCGACCCAGTTTGGAGGAGTCCCGGGCAAAGATGCCGTACTACCGACTCTGATCGAAGAGTTACAATACGAAATATCAAGAGCAACTAAACGTCCTCTAGTCCACCTAGACTACGACGCAACCGCTTGTTATGACCGGATTACGATGAACTTGGGCAGTCTTGTTTCTCGTACCTTTGGTCAACACCGTTCCATTGCGTTCATCAACGCACGCACCCTTGAAGAAGCGAAATATTACCTTAAAACCCAACTTGGTGTCTCAGAAAGACACTATAAGCATTGTTTGCTGTATCCAATTTATGGCTCAGGACAAGGAGCAGGGAACTCCCCGGCTTTGTGGTGTGTCATCAGCACTATGTTATTTGAAACGTATGATGAATCCGCCCATGGTGCAACTTTCACTTCTCCAGACTGCAAGATCACGACACGCGTTTTCATGGTTGGCTTCGTCGATGACACTAGCGGTAGTGTCAATGACTTTCATCTACCCGAACCAGCCCCTGTCGAACATTATATCGAACGGGCAACCGCCGATGCACGCCGTTGGAACTCTTTACTTTCTCTCTCCGGAGGTGCACTCAACAACAAAAAGTGTTCGTATCATTTCCTCCACTACAAATTTACTCTGGACGGACTTGCCTTACCCACGGCCGGAAGTTTTGGTCCCTCAATAACAATCCAATTCACGCCAGACGAACCACCTACTCCACTCAAACAATTATCTGCCTATGCTAGCCACAAGACGCTTGGTGCACAGAAGGCACCTACATCAACAAACAAACAATTATATGTTGCATTGGATAAAAAGAATACAGCACATGCCCAGGTTATTGCGAGGAGTCCCTTCACCAAGACAGACGCATGGTCGTACTACCACTCAATATATCTACCGAGTATTACATATCCATTCCCATCTTTGACGATTTCTGACGATCATTGCGACAAACTACAACGCAAGTTTAAAGCCGCCTTCCTCCCAAAGTACGGCTATAACAGGAACATGCCGAATGCGGTTGTGTATGGAGCGACAGAGTATGGTGGTCTGGGACTTCGAGCACTATCTACAGAGAGAGGAGTAAGCCAGATCTACTGCTTTCTAGCATGCTTACGATCCTCAGGCGTTGCAGCAGATCTATCCCAAATTGCCATTTCGTGGGGTCAGTATCTAGCTGGCACAAGCTTTCCCATTTTGTCCAACCCTAATCCACCTCTTCCACATCTAGAGCCGATGACATGGCTACCTCAAGTACGGGACTTCCTCTCTCGTATTGATTGCAGTATTGACCTAGCTACTGATTTCCGTCCCCCCTTGCAGCGAGAACACGACAAGTTTCTGATGGACGCTGCTATCTCAGGGCAATTCTCTGATCTCGAACTCCAGCTAATAAACGCCTGTCGGCTTTTTCTCGGCGTTACCCTAGTGAGTGATATCACATCACCAAAGGGCGATATGATCGAGTCCTTCGCGATTCAAGGTCAAGACACCCCCACATCAACGGCCAAAGGTCTCCTTCCATATCAAGATCGTCCTAGCACTCGAGCTTGGACCCTATGGCAACGGTTCCTGGAAGAATTCGCCTCCCTTACTTTGCACGGATACGTCTTGACTGATCCGCTGGGAAAATGGTTAGTCACTGGCTCCTCCACTCACAGACAATGGAAAGAATATCTTGTTCCGAGCGAGGCCATGCTTTATCGCTTTGAACAAGGCTCCTATACATTACATATGTATACTCATCCCAGGTTTGTGTCTACGCCTCTTACCACTCAGCATCTTCCCCCCACGGCAATTCCAGTTCAAACATCCCCAAGCAGTCATGGCTACACACTTCTCCCTTACCAAGGACAACTTTCTGTTCCAAGCACACCACGGTTGCGCACTTTTGATTCTTTCATCAACGACCTCCCCCCTTGGGAAAATCAACTACTGAAAGGTTTTCGGATTCTCACCGATCTTGATGACCTTCTGACAGTGTTCAACTTCTCAGGTCAAGTCTCGCTGGTGACTTGTAGTGACGGGTCTGCTCCACAATTTACAGGCACATTCGGGTGCGTTTGCAGCACGATGGAAGGTCAGCGTTTATTCGGTCTCAACGGTCCGGCCCCAGGCTATCGAACCAATTCGTTCCGTGCAGAAAGCTATGGATTCTTAGCTATCTTGCGCATTATATTACGGTTATGCGAGTATCATGCATACGAGTTGCCGTCAACACTTGCTTTGTACACCGACTCTGAGAGCCTTATCAAGACAATTTTCAAGCGCCTTGACTGGTCTATTGAGTTCCCCTATAGCACCATGCATCCGGATTGGGATCTACAACAGTGTATTTCTACATCGCTGCGAAAGTTTCCTACGATGCCATCGATTTCCCATGTTAAGGGTCATCAAGACAGGTTTCAACCTGTTAGCACCTTACCTCTCCCGGCTCAGTTGAATGTGGAGGCTGACGAGTTAGCATCTGCCTATAAATATCCTCCAACGGAAACTCCGACCTGTGCTCCTTTGATTGAAGGCTCCACAGTTACTCTGCGTTGTCCTCTTGGTACGATTCATTCGAATTACCGAGCGGTCATCCGCCGACTCGCCCAAGACCCAGTGATCCGTCAATATCTCTGCAACAAATTCGATTGGTCTCCAGCGGTGATCGATACTATCGACTGGTACTCCCACGGGATTGCCAATAGAGCATTCTTCTCTCGGCGACACTTCGTGTCGAAATTTATCTTCGAGTGGCTGCCTCTAGGAAATCTGAAATCAAAGTACGCCGAGTACTACGTCGACCATTGTCCTGCCTGTTCTACCCCTACCTTGGAAGATGCCGAGCATTTCCTGCGATGTCCACAGCGACGATCTTGGCTTGGTCCGATGCTCGATGATCTTCGTTCTCACTGGGACGACCAGTCTGTCGCTCCTGCCCTTCAGACTTTGTTTTCCGACGCTCTTCATCACTGGTTGGACGATACTCCTCTTCCCACATCCTATGCTTCCCACCTCTATCCTTTACTCACCACTCAAAATATCATTGGCTGGAAACAGCTCTTTTATGGTCGCATGAGCACCCACTGGGCGTCCATTCAAGATTCCCACCTCAAATCTCACGACTTCACGTCACCGAAACTCCGTGGCCACTTCTTCGTATCTGGCTCCATCAAAATTATCTGGCATCATGCTCATCGTCTTTGGCTTCGCCGAAACGAAGATACCCATGTCACAAATCCTGAAACTCAAGAAATTGCTGCCTACGCCCAAGCCCAACGGGAGGTTACCGCGCTGTACAACATGCGCCACCTTGTTCACCCATCTGACCAGACCTTGTTTTATTCTTCGCTTGATCAACATTTTACCATTGACACGTCTTCCATATCACTTCGGTCCTGGATTAACACCTGGAGGCCAGTGATCCTTCGCTCTGCAAGCCTTTTCTCGTTTTTCTAACACGCTGCCCAGCGCACTGGTAGCTAGTCCTCGCCTTCTTTTAGGCCCGGCGCGTCGGTCGGCTTACTCCGCGCGGGTAAGTGCGGCAGCGTTAAAATAGACTATTGTTTTTTTTTATACCGAGAACCAAATCGAACAATTGACAATTGTCGTTTGGATGAGAGTGTTCACTTGCTTTTGAGGGATACACACAGAATAAGAGTGACCTGAACGGCAACACAAGACAATCTACAATGGGTTTTGAATTGAAAGGAGTGGTGAGCGACCAACATCATTATAGCCAGTACGAATGCATCATTTGCCAATCCCTCGTGGACTTGGATTGTCTTGTGACAACCGTTTGTTCTCATGTCTTTTGTCAAGTCTGTTTGCTTTCCTGGATTGATCGTCGTGACTCCAACCATGACATGAACAACAAGGAAGAAAACAGTCCAACTTGTCCCACTTGCAATCAAGCCTTGCTCGTTTCCTCGTCCGACCAAAACAACTCCTCCACCACAAACAACAATAACAACCACAAGTTGTGGTCCGCCTCCATGATGGTGGGTGGTCGAGCTCTGTGGGTTCAACCCTTGCAAGTATGTCAACCCTTGGCTCATCGTGTCTTGAAACGCATTCAAGTCTCGTGTCCCCTCCATGCCGTATCCTCCTGTACCTGGAAGGGAGATTATGGTGATTTGCAAGACCACTTGCTCAGTCCATCGGCGCACACGACAAACACCACCACCACTACGACTTCAATGACAAGACCAACCAATGAGAATGAGAGTTCCACAACAGCAACAACTCTTCCATCCGAATCATCATCACTACCCCTCCAAAGAAATGGCATCAACACACCCGCGATGCAAACCACCATGAAGAATGATAATAATGACCCGCAACCCATGCCACAACACGAAAATCGAAATCATGACCAAGCACTGGCCATTGCCTCCTCACTCAAGGAAGAAGGCAATGCCAAGTTTGCGACACAACACTATCGAGAAGCCCGTGATTTGTATACCAAGGCATTGTCGATTCTTTTGGAGGCAAGCGGCATTGATCCACCCATATATTTTGGATCCCCCAAGCAGCACGAGACTACCAACCCTTCTGTCACCACATTGTCAGTCACCTTGTACAGCAATCGAGCCGCCAGTCGTCAGGGGCTCCAGGATTACCGGGGGGCAATGTACGATGCCACGGCCGCTCTCACACTAGACCCCACTCATGTCAAGGCACATGTTCGAACCGCCAAGGCCTGGATCCAATTGGGACAATTCCACAAGGCACATCAAATCTTGGAACAGGGCCTCTCGAGGTGTCGTGGTCGTCCCGGCGTAGCTGCTCTCCAAACCGAATATGAAACGGTCCAAGCCTTGTTGACACGGCATACGCGCAGTCGTCAACTCCTGGCGCAACACGACTATGCCGCTGCCAAGGCCGAATTGGGTCCCTTGCTTCGTGTCACGACAGCGCCCAGCCTCTTGCTCGAGGCGGCACGGGCCGATTTGGGCATGGGATTGGTCGATTCCGCCCGTCGATTGTGTTTGCAAGCCGTTCGACGACGGCAGCAACAACACCAGCAGCAGCAACAACAACAAAGCTCCCTGGTGGGCAAAGTTCATACTCTGGACGACGACATCAACGACAACAATGACGAATCCATGGCCTATCTGGTACAGGGTCAATGCAACATTCTGTCGCACGACGGGGACAAGAATCCATTGTTGGAATCGGGTCTGTCCTTGTTGAAACGGGCCCTTCGACTGGATCCAGACAATCCCACTGTGGCACCCTTGACCAAACAATGGCTCCAAATGTCCCACTTGCTTGACGAGGCTCGTACGGCCTCGTTTCAACGCAACTTTGAAACTTCGCTCGTGACCTATTCCAATTGCATTCAACGAGCTCCCCTCCTTCCCCCCAAGGCACCACTCTACAGTACACTCCATACCGAACGAGCCCAAGTGCACGTGCGTCTCAAACAGTACCCGGCCGCCCTCCAAGACGTGGCCCTGGTCTTGTACCATCGACAAGACCATGTCGCGGCGTGGATGGTACGGTTTGCTGCCTTACAGGGTCAAGGCAATCACCAACAAGTCTTGGAGGACTGTCAGGAGTTGCTACAAACCTGGGGCCAACAGGAACCGCGCATTCAACAAGCCTACGAAACGGCCGACTTTCAAGTCCGCAAGGCCCAACGGCCCGACTATTACAAACTTTTGGGTGTATCGTCTCTGGCCTCGGAACGAGAAATCAAAAAGGCGTATCGGACCGTGGCCAAAGAGTGGCATCCCGATCGATTGGGACCCGAGGCGTCGGCAAAGGAACACGAACAGGCTCAACAAGCCTTTTGCCAACTTTCCGAGGGATTGGAAATCTTGTGCAATGACTTTCAACGAAAACTCTATGATCAAGGATACGATCCCGCAGCAATCAAGGAACGGGTCCAAGCGGCCGAACAAGCCGCTCATCAGAGATCTTCGTATCATCATCCTCATCATCCAGGTCATCACCGACACTCGTAACCGAATACATGGGTGTGTGTGTGTTTATGTTCGGGTAGCAGTTCCACACTGCTTCGTCCATCGCATGTCGTGGCCTCGGGTGTTTCTGCAGCTTTCCATGAGACTATTCTTCGTTCGCCCGGCTGTCTAAGTCATGGTTTCCCTGATATGATCTAGTCCATGACGCGTCTCGTGGAATTCTCAACGTTTGCCATTTCGATCCTGCACTGCGACCTTTGGTTCCTTTCGACCATAAAGCAGCAAGTCGGAAACAAGTCGGTACAAAAGTGAGAATTCACTCCAAAGAGAAACGTATAATGCTATCCTCGAAGTGTTAGACGATTCTATGACTTGTGTGTGTTTATCTATCTATGAAGCCCCTTGGCCTTCATGCCAACCAATTATCATGAGTGCAATCCTTTGGAATGGAACGAGACATGAAGGCCCGTGATTTGTAGTTGACTTGCTTTCCTTCTTCTACGAACTCATGTTGCTTTCCTTCTACTATGGACTTGTGTTTTCCGTGGTGTCCATAGATCCCAACTGTTGCACCATCCTTTGCAGCTGTGCAACAGGAGAGCTCCGTGGAACGTCTTCGCCTTCCACTCCTTGCTTTTCTTCTTCTTTTTCGTCCTCCCTACTGCCATTCATCTCCTCATCTTTTCCCTCGTTTCCAATGCGAATCTGGATAGGTTTGGGTGGAGCCGTGTAGTGTAAACCCATTTGATTCAACAATTCCACACAAAACGTCTGGGCAGCACCCTTGCTTTCTAAAACAGAACCCAAATTTTGCCACGACAGTCGGTGCTGCAACACCACTACATATTCGACAAAGTTTTCTTGCGGCTCAATGCGGGAGTTTCGAAATCCAACCATGTCGGCCCATTCCTGAGGACGATCCTCAATGAACTTTTGAACGGCCGCCTTGAAAATCAAAATGGTAGAATACGGAACATTGGTTTCAAACCGCACGTAGACATAAATAAGCGGATCGGGGGATCGATTCATGTTGATGATACGGCTCCGGGCAATGGAACCGTTCGAGAAAGTCGCCACCTCACTTGTTCCCGTGAGACGAGCTGTGGTAGACAAAAGTCCCACGCTTTCAATTATCCAATGAGGAGATCCATGTGGTTTAGCCGGAGCGTCTGCATCATCCTGATTCAATAAAACGGTCCATGCGATCAATCCGTGAGATCAGCAGCAGCGCCAGTTTACCAACAACAGCCAGCAATCTCTTTACTTACCAGCGCGACACGGTCGCCAATGTCGTAGGGCTGACGACCTAATACCAACATGAGTCCTTCAAACACTTGCGCACTCGCGGGTCCCACCATAAAGGCAATACCCAACACAAAAGTCGTCAATGCCAGAGTCAAGGCCGAGAGATCCTGTCCCAAGAATCCATAAATCAAAATGGCCAGAATCAAGTAGAAACAAAAATTCATAACCTTTTCATATTCACGGTCAATATGCGACGCATTCAGAACGGCATTTTCCAGCAAAAGAACTTGCTTGTAGATACCGTCAATCGCCTTGACAAAGTCAAGCGATTCAATTCTCCCATCACTATCGGGACTCAGCAACTCGATCAACTCGTCCGCGCGCTCGCGCTCCAATTCGGAATGAAATCCATCGTACATCCATAGGACCAGGTCGTCCAAATCCACCGATAAGGTTGCGCCCTTTTCGTCGTCTCCCATAATCTTGACAATTCTGCGAAAAAACTGATCGGTGGACTGGATACATTCCACACGAGACTCCACGGGACCAAAGGATCGCGAAAAGAAAAAGGGTTTGACCATGACGGCAAAAGCTTGTCGAAACTCGACAATTTGATTTCCCGATACCTCCTGCATGTCACCGAGATGAGAGGCCACGTTGCTACCATGCGATTTTTGAATGAGAGGCCACGTTGCTACCATCTTTTCCAGATCGTTTTGGTTCGTCCCATGGCTCCAAAATCGAGTCGTAATCAATGGGTTCAAATTCCCCATGTTCGCTCGTGGTTCCGTTTGCGCCACCCGATGTGGGTCGTTGCTTTTGTTGTTGTTGCTGTTGACTAGCCGAACCTTTGGAAAGCGCCGACCATTTGCGAAGGGGATTGGAGGACGGAGGAGCTGATTTGTTGTGAATGGCATTCAACTGGACCGTTGTTCCCCAGGCCGTTCAGGTGGGACTGTCATTTCGTTTGCGTTGTTGTGCGGCAGCGGCGGCGTGGGATTGATACTGGACAAAGGTTTGGCCTCGATCGCGCTTGCGTCTGTTGAAGATTAGTGCAGACAAGAGACAAAAAGAGGTAGAGGTGAAATTATAAGAGTTTATCGAGAACCTCTAACGATATCTGCCCACGATACTGTTTTCTTTACGTGAGTCATTGTCCTTGCTGTCTTTGCTCCGCGCCGGGCGACCTCATCTTTTCCAACACCCCCCTGATTCGGGATAGTAGGCACAACCAAGTCCCGTAGCAATTGAAAATGGTGGTCGTCACGGTGTTCCTTCGTCAAGAGATCGGCGGGATTGGTTTTACCCGGTATGTGATGCACACTGACTTCGCCCGCGGCGATGGAATCCCGAACGGCAATCTCGCGCATGTTCAAATGCCGCAGTCGCTTCGTGATAGCTCCCGTCTGGCTCCAATCCACTGCACCCTTATTATCGTTGTAGAGTGGTATCGCTTCCATGGTATCCGACAAGCCCAATTCGTGCATTAGATATGTAATATGCTGTCCCTCCTTGCAAGCCATATCCACCGACTTGATTTCCGCTTCGCAGGAACTTCTACTACACCGTTCCTCCCTCTCGACTTTCCACCACAGTGGTCCTCCTGTCCGTATCAGCATGGCCCCCTGGACAGACTTACATTCACTAGAGGTAACCGTCCGAGTCTCCTCATCTTCCGGTAATGGCCGCGACGCGTCCTGTGGACCCCAGTTGGAGTCAGTGTACTCGCTCGCAGATGAGTGCTCGGCTCGTGGTACGTTAGGAGGCCATGCCACGAAACCGTGCAGTTGATTGTCGCTTTCTTTCTGTACGAAGCAGAGCCCTCGGTCGCTGGTGCCACGCAAGTAACGTAGTACGTGTTTGCCCGCTTCCATGTGTGCCTCGGTTGGTTTAGTCATGTGACTGCTCAGTAGCTTGTGGGCCACGGCAATGTCCGGCCGTGTGCTGATGGTGAGCCACGTCAAGGCTCCGATCAGTGACCGATATCGACTAAGGAGTTCCGGTGTAGCTTCCGACACGTCGGCTCCACTGGGCAGTCGGTCGATGGGTAGGCCCGATCGATACGGTGTCTTGACTGGGACCGAGTCCTGCATGTGGAACTTCTCCAGTAGTTGCTCAATGAAACCCGGCTGGGAAATATGTACCCCAACTCCCTCGTTCGCGGTACGAAACCATTGGTATCGGCAACCCAAAAAGTAAGTGACTGCTCCCATGAAGTCGACGGTCAGGAGTTTGCCAAGGGACTCTTCAAACCACTTCTCGACTTCGGGAGACCCACTAAAGTACAGAAAATCGTCAACGTACACGCCCACATAGAGTGGCTCTTGATCCGGGAACGGACGTGTCACCAATACACACGGGTCATTCTTGCATTTGACAAATCCCAAGTCCTTCTCGAGTACTTCCACGAATTTATCGTACCAGTGACGTGGGCTACGTCTAAGACCGTATAGGGTCTTCTTTAATTTCCAATAGGTTCCTGGAGCACTGATTGGACACCCACGGGGAGGCTCGCAAATCACTACCTCGTCCTCCGGCAACTCCGGTTGACAAAAGGCATTCTTGCAATCGCCTTGTTTAGCCACGCGTCCACGTTCTATAGCCATCGATATCAATAGTCGACAACTTGTCGCCTGCAGTACCGGTGCATACCGGTCCGAATTGGACCAAACCCGTTCTTCCTGATTTCCCAACACAACAATCCGACTCTTCGCACGATACGGATTGCCTAACTCATCTGGCTTTACGGTGAAGATGTTCATCGTTGGGATGGCTTTATATCCCAGAGCCTTGTATCTCTCATATTCCTCGGCAGTAATGACGTCGAAGACATCCATCTTGCGGAGACTTCCATGTTCCTCACCGTATGAGTCCCCCCATATGATGCGATCGGTAGGATTAAGATGGGGTAGCTGTAGTAGGGAACTGGGAGCGGCTTTCACCAAAAGATTTGCAGCAGACACGAACCGCCCTCTTCGTTGTGGCTGCGACGGATTGGACGTCCAACCAACCAGTAAGGTGCCATCTCGCAGTCGGTCGAGATATGTTTGGACCAGGTCGGGTAGAGGGATCAGCAGACGTTGATTGTTGGACTGTTTGTTACGACCAACAAACTCCCAGTCCCCATCCCTATCCAGTTGAAGCTGGCCCTGGACAAAACCATGGACGTCGGAAAAGAGTGTGATGGCTTCACCGGCCCGTATCCAAGATGGACGCAATGGGTGATCGTTATCGAAATCAGCGATCGGCTCACTCTCGGTATCACTGGAAAGAGGACCATGATCGGCCTTTAAGGGACTCACCCCCCATACATGATCGGCGTCGACCTCGGTGGCAGTGCCGTCTGCGTCTTGGATGCGGTAACTGGGTGTTTGGGATGTCGGTACCTGAATGACCGTACCCGACCGCCGTTCGGTGGATCCAGGAACACTCCAATAAATACTTGTGCCTGGCGGGTGGACGACCTTACTCTCATTGCGATCAAGAAGCGAAAGCTGGAGCCCCCCATCGTACATGAGAGCAGGGAAGGCATCGGCTACGCCCCGGTCCGTATCGAGGCGATAGTCGCTGGAGACGGAGAAGGAGCGTAGATCAGGGTTGTAGAAAAGTAACCCATTACAGAAGGCACTGCGGCCGACAGCAATCCCCACAAAGCTGTGAGCCTCAAAGGGACGTCGACTCCGTGCACCATCTGATTGTCGATTGAAATAACCAATAGCACCAAACGAGAACAGAACTCGGTAATCCGGTTGTTGGTCAAAGAACAACGTGAGCGGAGTGGTCCATGTGCCCGGGGCATCGGAATCGGGAGAGGAATGTCGCACAGGAAGCATGTTCATGCGGCGAAACGACTCGGACAGGGCCCAGAACCAGAAGCGACTCGGTAATTTGCTCTCAGCGAGGAAGGCGCGAGCCATACGGACGCCCGTTCTCCAGAACCGCTCAACAAGGCCATTAGAAGATTGGCGATGGGGAGGGGCGGATCGAACATTGATGCGTAGACTTTGTAAGAAACGAGAGACACCACCCCCCAGGAAACGCGAATCAAAATCGCATTGAATAACACGCGGCATTCCACCAGCATCGACGATGAATCGCCATAGGGCATCTTGAATGTCCGCACTTTGAAGACTCCGCAGACCGTAACAGAAAACAAAGCGGGTCGCCGAATCAACAAGAGTCAAGCAATAATTATAGCCCCCGGGTGAAGTCCCGGTTCCATAGCCAATGTCCATACCGACCAGATCAAGTTTCCGAGTACGACGAGGTCGACTACTACCACGCCGACGTTGTTCAATTGTGGTAAAGTCACCAGCAGTGGCGCTGACCTCTTGAGCATCACACACAGTAATGCCAGTCCCCACTTCGCTAAGGATGGAGAACTCCTTCAAGTTTCGGTTGCCAAACAAACGATGAAGAGAGAACGGTGTAAACCGATGGGTGGCAGCGCCGCCAGTATCGGCCACATAACACAGCGGTAAGGGTGGAGACGACGACGCGGTGGCCGACCTTGATGACCGGTCAGACAATGTCGAGGAGTCCGCGGCCGCTGTCTGAGAGCGTGTGCGCATGCGGCGGGCCAACTTCTGGGCACGACCGTATACAATACTCCCAGAGGAATCACAAAACTCAGGAGGACCACGGTGGCGGTCACCAAGAGGACGAACAGGGACAAGGGTGTCCACGTGGTCATCCACCTTGATCACAAAGGAAGGGAAAGTAAGGAACATGCCCTCATCGTCAGCCAAGAATGTGCATCCGACGCCACGGCGCCGATGAGTCCGAATAGAAAGCAGATGCACGTCCAAATCTGGGACGTGAAGACAATCAGAGAGACGCACGTAGTGGCCATCCATCAGGAAACTCACGGTTCCCCGGCCGACAATAGGCACGCGACTCCCGTCGCCCATTTCCACATACTGATCCGCCAATTCTTCATAGCTCTCGTCGTCGAAGAACGAGCGATCCCAAAACATATCAGCCGTAGCGCCAGAGTCAGGACAAAGGAAGGGACGCGCCTCCGTGAACGACGGATCATGACTACGACGACAGGCATAGGGAGCACCAGGTAAGGCATGAGCATCGGTGGTTATATCGGTTACTAACTTCACTACTTCCTTATCCCCACGTGTGATCCGAAGATAAGATGTTACAGAATGTTGGTCATCGTCCGTGAAACAGGACCCACATGACCAAGCATCCTCATCGTCATCCGTGGGCTCGGGAACCTGTATGGAGTGGGAAGGGTTAGTGAAGCTAGCAACGCGACCAACGCCGTCATGTCGTAGAGGAGACTTGCCTGGAGATGGAGCGGGACTCGTTGGATCTGTTGAGGAGGTGTCGGTTTCAACGACAACAGGTGTGGAACCAGCCGTGTCAGTCGTTGAGCGAGTCGAGGATCCCCCCCCAGTGGTGGGAGCAGAACCCGATCCACCACTATCCACACGACGAGCACTAGGACGCCCCCCACCGGACGAAAAGGTCGAGGGACGACCCTCAGGATTCAAGACTTGATCCTTTTCGTAGTCATAGTGGATTGTGAAACCGCACTCCTTCAAGATGGGACACTTGGCGGTGGAATGGATCCCCGGTCCAAAACGCTTATTCCCTTTGCGAAGGATTTTACAAAGGATACACTTATGGTCACGATGCACTTGCTTGGCAGCAGACGAAGACACCGCCGCACCGACAGGAGTGAAACCATCATCCTGATCACTTGATCCAGCGTGGACTCGACGCCCTTTAGACGGACCGCCAACAGATTTTCCGTCGACCACTTCCATACTACTGGAGCTCTTGTAACATTGGGAACGGAACTCTTGGTGCATTTGGATGAACAGTTCCTGTGTACTAAGAGTGGCCAAGTTGAGCCGACCACACTTGAATTCCTCCTCCAAGGTAGACATGGCATGGCCGTAAGGCCCTTTAATCACCAAGTAGTAAAACCGAGTCCTGAATTGGAAATCCGTCATGTCGTAAGAATGAGTAGAGAGACGATGACGGGCCTCCTTAGCACGACGATAAAAAGTAGTGAGATCTTCCTTGTTTCGGTGACTTAGGCGACTCCACGTGTCGAAGTCTTGGAGAAAGGAGCTCGTATTGTTGGGATAGGCAATGGCCCGGAGAGACTCCAACAACTTGATACCGTTTCCATAGTCATCGGTAGATCGCAGCTCCGACAAGACGCTAAGAGCCACGGGGTTACGATGAGCTTGAATAGACACCACCAAGTGATAGTGGAGCTGTCTTGATATCTCGCGATCGTGGTCGTTGTCAGGAGTGTCAACGTGAGAGGTCACACAGCTCCCGTCCGCCAAGGACCAATGTGGCATGTACAGAATGTTCTGGACGGTCTCGTAGTAGACATCAAAATCTTCGCCGGTAAAGGCCGTTGCTGGGTACTCTGGAAACCCTTTTTGCTCTCGGCGGAGTTTACCCTCGGGTGTTTCAACGCGCGACGACAAAACGGACCCCCCCGATCCAGACACACCTGGAGAAGACTCAAAGGAGCGTTGAAGCCGACGGACCACCTCGGCCACAGTAGACTCGGCCACATCCTGAGCACGGAGAGTCGAGGCAAGACGAGAGGCAACCGCAGGATCGACTAACGGAGCAGCCACGGAAGGGGAGGACAGGTCGCCAACCGTAGGACCACGAACAAAGGGAACACTGGGCGGAGGAGGAAATGGACCACGGGGGTTAGAAGACAACGCCGGATCCCACCCGAGATACCGAACCGCCGCAGCGTAGGTTGGAGCACTGGCAAACTCGGCTCCATGGCCGGTAAACGACTTGTAGTCGACAGTACGGACCCAAGCTGCCCCCCACGACGTAAAGATTCCTGGATTCCACCCGGTACGGACAACATAAAAGCGTTTCTGCGATTGTTGGGTGGATCGGTCGGGGCCAATATAGCCACGAAGATATGGGTGACCAATGCCCTCATACGATTCTTTGACAGTCACCGGGTGACTAGGTGCAGTCGAGGACACCTGTGCATAGACCAAAATATCATCGGAATCAAGCACCACACCAGGAGGAACTTGTGGTTGACTGGGTGACATGATAACACTCACGTCGGGAACTGACTCAATACTGACATCCGACACAAGTGAAGTAGTCAGCGGAGATGGAGACGGAAGGCGACCTTTGGTGGACACGATGGGAGGAGGAGTAGGCTCAACATCGTAAATTCCCACATCGTCCAAGTTTTCTTCATAGACAGCGTCTTCCACGGCTTCAATAGTGTCGACTATACTCGGGTCCGACCGACACACGGATTGATCACCGCCGTTGAGGATGACGGCACGGGTATAGGGACTGTAGGCTCCCAACGAGTTGCCATCAAATGGCACACCGGCTTCAGGATCTGGTTTGACACGGATCTGGTGCACAGTCGGTGTCGACCGACTGATGAGAGGCACGTCAACGATAGGTGCGGCAGGCACTGTCGTGGTAGTATCCAGTTCTGCCTGAAGGGTAGTGTGATGTCGTTGTAAAATAAAGGAACGTATGTCCGAGGAGCTGATACTGTTGGGCCGAATGGACTGCCAGCCCTGTAGCAGCCGTTGAAAAGGTGTTCGACTGAGGAACCCCCCATTAGAACCGGAATGGCCAGGTGGATCGGTAGAACCAGTACTGGCCGACATGGTACTCTACCCAGGCTCGTTGCCTGCCTTACGGAAGCAAAAGGCAGTTGGGCTCAATAACCTGTTGAAGATTAGTGCAGACAAGAGACAAAAAGAGGTAGAGGTGAAATTATAAGAGTTTATCGAGAACCTCTAACGATATCTGCCCACGATACTGTTTTCTTTACGTGAGTCATTGTCCTTGCTGTCTTTGCTCCGCGCCGGGCGACCTCATCTTTTCCAACAGCGTCAAACCCACAGGGCAAGCTCACTAATCAACGCAATGGACTGGATGGCCTCGTCCAGTCGTTCGTGGAACCGAGCTGAAACCAAGAGAAAATAACGTGTTCACCGAGAAGTAACAGAGATGAGAGAGAATCGTGTGCACTGTACCTGCAGTGATTGGGATCCACATAGACATGGAAGCTTGGTCGACCAAGACATGGACTGTGACGACTTACTGTATAACCGTTGTCCCAGATGCAAACCTACATAATGGCGTTTGAAAGTCACCGCCAGTGGGACAATGGCGGCAATAATGATCAAGCTGCGATAGACGGAATTGGTCAAAATGGCTCCACTGGGATTTTCGGGGGTAAAAATGAACAAGGTGTCTTGCCAATACAACCAATGCTGCGGGAAGGAGCCACTCCCATACAAGACGGAGGCATCCATCAAGGCCCACCAAAAGAGAGCGGAGGGCCATCCCTTGCTTTGCAAGAGCATCAAGGTCAAACGGGGACCCAAGAGACGACACAGGAACGCATGCTACAATAAGAACCAATCCATGAAACAGGCATCCATGGCACGAGCCCAAAGCCAGGTCAGGACTTGACGGACGCCTACAAACAGGAGCCACCAGGAAGCCGATGCAATGGGATTGCCATTCTCGTTAAAGCCACAAGGACCATCGGTGCAACGGCCCGTCTAAACAACAAACAAGTACAACCAACGAGAGAAGAACAAGCAGCAGCGGCAAAACGGCAAGAAAACGACATTGTGTCAGAAACGGTTGCAAACCAAAGTCCGACCATCTCGTTTCACTTCTGTCTTGCCATTGTGCCTATATGCCGTCCCTACAATACCTACCGGTGGATTGTCAAAGACATAAAAGAGGAGAATTGCCACGGTCAAACAGGGAATCAGCAAATGCAAATGCAACTCATAGATTAGTCTGTAATTACTAGCTAGACTGCCAAAAGGCTTTAACGTCGCTCCCTCACTAGCGGGTGGAGAACCATACCGCCGCAGGAGTCGACCCATAAATACGAGAGAAAACGCAGAACAGGGTGGAAAGGAAGAAAGGAATATAAAACACGAGAGGTACCGGGAGACATGGGTGTGTGTAGAAATGGGTTGGCGACCGAGACATTACGAAGCGGGTCGAAAGAAACGTCGAAACAGACGGCGTTGTTCAGCCAAGACCCGATATGGATGCCGTCGTCGGGCCGCTTGAACACGGACCAGAAAGAGTCGTTGATAGCCCGGCGCATCACGTAGGCGGAACTCAAGGGGGCGCCGGAAAAGGGCAGAGACGGGACGAGGGAGGCCCAGATGGCCACGGTCATATTCCAACCGAAGTTCGGCGTGGAGCGTAGCTTGTTCTTGAGCCTGAGCCCGTCGGACCTGGTGTCCGTTCCGGTGCTCCCAAAGATCCCACGCAGTGTCCCAGAGAAACGCAATCAATGCTGCTAGCCAGCGACGGCCCGTGTTGCGCCTTCCGATGTAGCGATAGTACTGATCTTGGACCGACGCCCACAATAAGGACCACCGGCCTTCAAACGCAGCGTCCCAACCCAGGAGCCGCTGGGCTGCGGCCGCCGCGGACAATTGTGGTACAGAGGAAGCGAGGGGCGGAGGCGGAGCGCCGTGGCGCCAAGCGCGGAGAGATTCGATAATATAGGACGAGACCAGCGGGTGTGTGAAACGGCGGGCGAACCAGATGTTGAGTTTGTGGAGAGCGTTGTCCCACAGCTCTGTGACTTCGGGGTGTGGGCACAGGAATACATGGGTGGCAGTCTCGGTCGGAAAGTCGCAGCGGGGGCACGAGGCCGAGCGCCACTGTCGTCGTCGCAACATCTCCACCCCCACGGCTGACCGATTCATTGTGGATTTCAAGATCCAATGTCGGCGATTCAGGGGTTGAGCGCATAGGGCGAGTTGATAGGCGTCCCAGTGGACTAAGTCAGAGGATCCCGCGCCAAATTTGTCGTGCCGATGCAGGTACTCCGTAAGCGGAGGTCCATTCACATGTAAGCGCAGGGCCGGGGCTAGATCGGAGACAATGGTGACAGGGCCCAGCTGAACGGACGGGACCAGACCAACAGGAGACGGCGGCAGCACGTCGGGAGAGACAAGCTCATACGTACGCGCAGCCCGTTCGTCCATAAGGACATTCCGTAGAGCCCAGCGGTCAAGAGCTACGACGCCTGGCTGACTATCCTGGTGGCCTCGAACGTGGCGTCCCAGCCAACGGACTTGGGGCATGGACCGAAGAATGTCCTGAGTAGCTGATACCAGATCCCAACATTGATCGGACACCGACGCGGGACGGGACGAGGACAGTAACCGGCCCAAGACACTAGTGCTATCTGTGGCAAAGGTGACTGAGCCTCCTTGACCATGACCCACTCGTACAAGACCGCGGACGAATTGTGCCACATTGTAGAGTCCAAAAAGCTCACTGCGGAAAGAGTGTTGGCTGGCAGCGGGCCCAGGGACGCGGACCCCTGCAGAAACCGCCTCGAGCTGGTTCTGGTCCACTGCAAGACACCAAGCACAAGTCCCATCCACGCCTGTACGAGCGGACCCGTCCGACACAGCTTCAAGGGATCCTCGATGGAGAGCACCGAGGAGTTGGTCTATCGATTCGGGGTTAGGCTTCAGAAACCAATACTGCGAGGCAAGAGGGAGGTCTTGAGTTACCTGTGATAGCACCGACGGGGGAGGCTGCAGGGACGGAGAAAGCGGAATGTCGAGTGGCACTGGGTGGACGGTGCGTAAACGAACAGTGTGTTGGGGCTGAACAGGCTGGTCCAGTCGCGCCGAAATATCAGCGACAAGCAACGGAGAAGCTAAACCAACGGCTGCAAAGCCGATGTAGTGTCCACGAAAGATGAACTGTGGTTGTCCATGAGCCCTCGGAACTTCATGGTACACTCGCCATCGGGTAGGAATGGTCTCCGAAGATCGATCCAGGTCCGGGCAGTAGAGCCTATTAAATCGGCGCGACAACAAGGCACAGCAACCAAAGGCCCTTGACGAAACCCAAGAGCCGAGAGGCCGTTGGATCCGTCCGAACCGACGCTCAACACCAAATGTGGAGACCAGGGCTTCGCGCCAATCATCCCAATCCAGTTCGTGCGAGGGGGGAGACCTGGGCCAGTCCCAATGATAGCGCCTGCCACATGGGCCCATTGTACCTTGCCAAGCAGCAGGTAGAATGTAGTGACTGTCTGCCGTGGCCAAATCCGAAAGCGAGGCTGCGTGAAGGGCTAATCGACACCAGTTAAGGGACGCAAGACGAGTGGGAGACCGGATGCCGGCTGCGTAGAATGATTCCATGATCCAACAGTCGC
The DNA here is from genome assembly GCA_946965045.2 of Epithemia pelagica. NCBI lineage: Eukaryota > Bacillariophyta > Bacillariophyceae > Surirellales > Surirellaceae > Epithemia > Epithemia pelagica. The sequence continues at coordinate 2,382,600 of OX337239.1, read as the reverse complement.
CGATCCGGAGTGGAGCCATAGGAGAAAACCTGAGGTCGGGAAAGGAAACTGCATACCGACTACAGAATTCCCAGGTATGAGACAACCAAGTAGGAGTGGCACACTTATGCCAAAGGGAAAACGACCAATCGAAAGGATTGCCGGGAAGGCCGAGTTCGATCTGTAGGGCTTGGAAGGACGCGCGTAACAAATACCCTGTAATGGACGGTGTCTGGAAAAAGTGGAGGATGGTTTTGACATGTTCGATGCCCTGTTCGGTGTACAGATTGGGTACTGCGAAACCCCCGCGTTCCGGCGGTCCGTGTACCACCACTCGCGGCATACTGCGTACGATGTGAGATCGGCTGAGTCCGACTTGGAGCAGGGGATGGAGCAACTGACGGCATTGCTGTTCCGAGAATGTCGTAGCCGGCAGAGGGTAAGAAAGAGTCCGGAGAATCCCTGTGTGCATGGCACTCCAAACAAGATGATGGGGAAGCCGTCGCGTGCGGATTAGCTCCGTCCAGGATTGAATGCGCGAAGACAGGAATTCCATCTCAGCCTCCATGTTGCCATCCGGAGCCGCGCGAATTCCCAAAGTACGGCGGGCTTCATGCGGAGATAACTGTTCAATCGGAACTTGTCGGCCGGATGGTGAGCGAACACGGAGGGGGAAAGCGACGTCGGTGGCCGGAAGCATTTCCCATCGCCCATTGTACCAGCGGAAGTCTAAGAGGTACCAATGGCATTTTTGCGGAACCAACGCGCCTCCAGAGGCCCGGAGAGCGGCCTCCCAAAAGGTGACACTCTCTTGCATGCGAGCAGCAACACGGGCGACGCGATCCGCATGGGATTCGTCATGGTGCAGAGAGGGAAGGTTGACGACCAAGTCCGTGTCGTCAACGAACGCATAGCCCACGAACAGGTACTTGTCCCCGGTCAACGGAAGGCGTAAAAAAATACCATAGCCCCGTTGACGCATTGCATTGAAAATCGGGGTTGAGACCACAGCCCAAATAGCAGGACCTCCACCGTTACCTTGTCCGATTCCTTGGATGGGTAGCTCTTGGCCGTCCGCGGCGAAGAAAATCGCCGAATCCCCATAAGTGGTACGGATATAATGGCGCAGTTCTTGAATCGGACGGAGTGACGCTTCCACAAACGAGATTGGAATGCCGCAACGTCTCATCGCCAGACCAGCAGCCGTGTGACCGATACGGTCGTAGCACGACTTTGCGTCGTTCGAGCAGAGCGCACCTGGTTGTCGTTGCTGCCGGAAGAGATCGAAGGTCAACACTTTGTTAAGTCCCTGGTACACGGCGCTATGATGTTTGCGGCTACCGTACTGCTCCGGTGCTAACAACTGCTGTCGCTCCGCATAAGCCATCATGGTACGACCGAGCGCCTTGTTGTTTTGATTGTAATCTGCTTCATAAAGCAAAATTGTTCGCAATTTGGAAACCTTCGCGACGCCGGGTTTCTTTTCCAGCATGACATTCAAGCCCTGGGTCCACCGGCGAGGAACAAATCCAGTGAGAACTGGAATCCGCGCTAGGGCCGCGTCCACTGAGCCAAGGATCGGATCCCGGGCTTGAGCAACAAAGTGGCCAAAGTGAAGACCCGATCGTCCGGATGCTGTATGTTCTCGCATCCGAGCCCACCCCTGAGCGTAAGGAACCGTCCGAAAGTCCGGAACGGCCGGGGGAAACGCGAGAATGGCCTGAGGGATATGGTGTTGTTGAAGATATTCGCGTGCCGGTTGCGAGATGACATTAGAAACCTCCGTCGGGACCACACCGGTACGCAGAAGCTCAGTTGCAGCCGCCGTACAGCCGGTCGGACCCAACGCTTGTATGACTAGTGTCTGGAGTAAGTCCGTGCCAGACGCCTGCCGAAATCGCCGGTCGTTCTCGCGTAAACATCCGTCTTCAATTGCCGTTTTTGAGGTAACCTCCATCCAACTGCCATTCCATTCGCCATCAATCCACTCGCCCTCACCAATAGGGATCTCAATCCGGTCCAGTCCTTTGCGCATGGTGCCCGGCCGAAGGATGGACCGTAATAGCCGAGCTTCCTTTCTCTGTCTTTCGCGCGTCACCATGACTTTAAGAGCTGAGGCTTGGGCCTCCAAACCTGCATCCGCCCGAGCCTGGGCCAGCTGTGCAAGGTAGGACTGGCGGTGGTCTGCAGCGGCGGACCGCACCCGTTTATACTCCTCCCAGGCAGAATCGCGTTGTTCTTGAATATAGGAAGGATCCATCGCATCCGGGAGTGTTATCGGAATCTTCCGAGCAAGGCGCGACAGGAACGACCAACTAACCTTGTGTCCCAAGGAGCGTGCCCATAAGCGATCCCAGAGCCGATGCGTCAACAGCGCGACACTTAGGACTGGGGACCACGGGATGTGTCCTGTTCGGAGCCGACGACAACGCGCATCCGCTGTCTTAATACCCTCCACACGCAATTGATCGAGCGCTTCCCATTCCATCGCACACTGTGGGGTCCATTGCCCGGATGAAGCCAACTGTTCAAGGCGAAAAGTGCGATGCGGTATATTGTGTTGTGCATAATGATCATTGAGGACTTGGTTGTAACGAGCAACCACACGTGGATCCGAGCATTGCAGCCGTCTGGCGACCAAGGGGTGGCTCGAATCGGGCGTTCCGGAGCGAAACAGGGTTCGGACGTCCAAGTCGAGCCAGATGGGACGGTGGTCCCCAACGGCGGACCCGAACGGAAGATATCCCGATGGTGACGAAGGCAAGACGGAGGAGAGAAACACTCCGTCGATAGGTCGAGACCCTCGTTGATGAGTCGGAGGTGCCAAAGCCGGGTCATGGCGAGTAAAAAGACCATCGCGAAGACGAATTGCGGCAAAACCACTAGAGACCGGGTTGGACGGAACTGTAAGGTCTTCGTTCGCGTCAAGGCATACTACCAGGTGATCATCCGATGCTTGACGTTCCGTGAGAAACGCCACCAGGTCGTCCATGAAGGCCTGTCTGGGATCGGTCAGACAAATAGGAGTCATATTGTCGAAATGCGTTCTTTGTTGGGACCAAACCGAGTACAAATCGCGCTGGTTATCCACAGGTCGATACGCGCTAACCACGACCGTGGTTTGGCCCCCAACTCCACGGAGTCGGACCCACACCCATCTTCCCAGGCCGGAGGGATCGTCGCCACTTTCCATGACTCGACCACTGTGGCTATCGCGCACCAATATAGCTACACCACCTGGTTGTCGGGCGGAGGGACTGGGAAACCGTCGAAACCAGGACGTGCGGCAGAAACAAGAGCGGAACCAAGGCCGCGTTACTTGGGACAGATGGGCCGTTTCCTCAACATGTTGCCACGCCACGTTCGTTTCTGATAAGCATATAACGTCAATGTCATTCGCCAAGATGAACGCCTGAAGAGAATGGTACTTCGGGTGATTAGGCGTAGTTGGTAAACCGGCCGTATTGAGTGCCACAATTCGTAATGTGTCATCCGGGACACGGGTGCGAAACACATCTCCCCAGCATGCGGAGTGCATCTCCCTCGAGTCAAGTTCGAACATGCCCGTAGAGTCACGTCCAGGAGGAGAGGTTCGCCTTCTCGAATTCGCTGGCCCCTCGGGGGACGCAGAGTGGGACGAGTGACCACTCCGGTCCGGGGCGTGCGAATTAATTGCGCGGCCCCGACGGCGTCGGCGCGTCCGTCGGGGAAGGCAAAAGGGAAGAGAGTTGATTACGCACTGCAGCGGTCGAAGGATGATTGGGATAGGCGTGAAGTACCTGGGAGACATTTTGAAGAACTTGAGAGAGTTGAGCAAGAACCTGGTCCGGAGACGCCGAGGAGGCTATGGATGAAGTTGCATCAGAGGTCGACGTAGCCGATGGATGCTGTATATCTGGAGTTGGGGTTGGGGCACTGGCCCGCGAGCTGTTTTGTGAGAGCACCGAGCCACCTGTTACTGTCGATGCGATGGACGTGCCTTGAGGCAGTGTTGAGATACTATCTGCGTCGGCAGCCGCGTCGTGGGGACGAACAAGACTTTGTGGAGGGATTAACTGGATGGCGGTGGCGGAAGACGTGTTGCCAACCCGGGAGCAGTCCAGCTCCGCATCCCCTGTGTCGTGGACCCAAGTGCTGTACGTGTCTGCTGGGGAATCCACCGTAAGAGTGGTGGGATTCCACGTCGCACCCACGGCTCGTTCCAAAGCGTCTTGGCTAAAATGGCGATAAACAACCCGGGAAAGCAAGATTTCTCGATTGCGGTCATCCAAGTCGGGCTCGGCGGTAGCAACTTTCCACCTGAGATACGGCACCAACGCTAGAATCATGGTGCGGGCTTCGTCTTCGCGATCGGGATGGAAGCAAAACTGAACTGCGCCCTCCAAGTGGCTTGGGTCAACAGAATGAAACAAACGATGTCCCGCGTGACTTTTAATTTCCATCAGACGGTCTCTCAAGGACAGTCCCGAAGAATCGTCGATCACATCCAGGTCATGAAGCTCCCACGTGCGCATGCTCACCATGGACTGACAAAATTGAAGTTGTCGAAGTCGGAGCGCGGCGACTTTGTTCCGGGTATTGATATTCATGAGGTCGTGGAGAGGCCAGACCAAGCGGAGCTTAATCCCCAACGGAAAGTCCGTGGCGTTGCGGTCATAAATCGTCACAAGGCGCCGTTTGGCTTCCGACTTGTGTTGCCGGTCCACTTCGAAGTGGAGAGCCTTGGCCATTTGATTCGGGGGAATGGGGCCCGATTGACCGGTGCTGATTGTTCGCCACCGTATGCCCACTTCGAAACCCAGTTCGGCGGAAAGGTGCATCCTCAAGGTAGGGGCATGCATGGACTGCGTCGAATAGAGCGCCCACCCTACGATCGATGTAGTTTCGCATTGCAGCTGCCTTGTCCATAACCCATGCCGTTCGGCTTGAAACCAGCAAGAGAGTGACGATACGATTTCCGAAAAAGGTTTCGTGTGTCCAAGCCACACCGACGGGTATACGAAGCCACCGTTGGCTTTAGGCACCGCGCGAGGGAAGTATTTCTTCAATATGCCCATATCAGCCGGGATACCATTGGGAGACGAGATCGCTCGAAGAGGCCGACCGCCATTAGGGCGGTCACGATTATCGACCTCTGCCCACGGGTGAATAACCACCGAGGCGTCCGCTTCTTGGAGCTTGGTAAGGTACAATGCAAGGGACCGGCGAAGCTCGTCGTCGGGCTGCGAGGACGGGGGCACATTGACTCGGATTTCATACCGAGCGGACACATGTCGAGCAGGGTTGAGGCGCAGTGGGCGCAGGTAGGGATTCGCCATGGAAGACCTGGAACGACGGGAGGACGAGCGGGCCGCTGGTTGTAGCAAGGCTGCCGCGTAGGTAGGGGTACCATTGTTGCCAGTAGAGGTGGCCAAAGGAGTAGCTACCGGTTGGTTCACAAAGATATGGACCATTGGCCCAGTGGCATTATCTCTCGCAACTGTAGGATCGTCCGCAGCCGGTGTTGGTTGGTCGGGAATCGGAGAGCCCCCTCGCGTGGACATTCGCGAGTTTGTGGTGTCCGTGCTAGGTTGAGTCGCAGTGTTTGTTGGAGTCGGTTCCGCTGTCGGGGTCGTCGAAACTGCAGTGGATTGACGAGCTAAATCCTGGAGCTCAGAATTCAATGTGGTTTGGAAACCCCGTTGTGGAGATTCAACAGAAGTCTGGGCCGGCTGAGGAGCTCCGGGAGGCACATCCGCTGGGACCGCCACGGCCAAGGGTGGCTCCGTAGCCTCCTCCGGGGAAAGCACAGTTGCAACAGCGGGGACAGTGTCAGTCGTAGGCTCCGGCTGAGGGATGGAAACATCCTCCATAGGAACGTCTTCCACTGGGTCGTCCGCCGCCTCGGCTTGAGCAGAAAGTCGAGCACTCCTCCGTTGCTGGGCCCGTCGATGGTTGCGACGGCGACGGGAAGGAGACGTCGTCGCCGGAGTGGCAGCTCGACCGCCACGAGCAGAAGTATCATGAGAGGGAGGTCGGCCGTTTTCACGGCCTCGTCCTCGACCTCGTCCGCCACCTCGCGCTCGGTTACGACCTGAGCCTCGTCCCGAGGACGACTGGACGCTGGTCCAATCCGAAGCCGTATCCGACGTGTCCGGTAAAGGAACTTGGTCCGGGGTACGATTCGTCGCCATTGTGCCGCGTCCTCGACCGGACGACCGAGCGGACCGGGAAGTGAGCGACGCCACCAAACTGCTCGCCGCCGTCGTCGTGTCCGCGAGGGAGTCGGCCTCACGGGGTGTTGCATTCTGGCGAGTGGAAGAGATTGCACCGGGAGTCATATCGGCCACAGCCGGCTGAAAGAATTGAGTCACCCGTGCTTGGGCGGTTTGGGAACCAGTTGACGAAGAAGACGTCCGCGGAGATGCCCTTGGAGTGCGGAGGTTGACCATGGTGGATCGGCCGTAGAGCGCTGTAGAAAAGAGTACTAGAATAACTATAGGAAAGATAGTAGGCTGCAAAATGTCGCAGTCGTCGAGAAGTAAACAGGGAATCAGCAACACGACTGTGACTTGGAGCACATCCATCCACAATTTGGAGGGTTGTTGGGGACCCAACAAGTCGTGGACCGAATGTAATTTTTGTACCAAGGCATTCATGGCCGTGCGCGCCTGAAATCGTTTTGCTTGGTTCGAGTGGTCGTCGTCGTTTCCGGGCGGAGCATGCCCCTCTGTGGGAGTCTGGTGGGACATGGGCTGGGCAGACCCATTCCTGTGAGGAACAGAATTACTCGGCTCATCGTGCGGGAGGGTTTCTTCCAGCACGGGTTGCTCGGTTGGTTCGGGGGGAGTGGTTGATTTCCCGGAAAGAGTATTGTCCGGGTCGTCCGGTTGGTGGTGGTTCTTGTTGTTGTTGGTTTCCATCCGAGTGGAATGGTCCATGTCGTTGTTGTCGTCGTCGGAGGAGGAATGAAGTGGTTTGGCAAAGGCTCCCTTGGCGTGCAACAAAATGGCCGCGGCATGGGTCATGCGTTGCAAGGCGGGACTCATGGGTTCCTTGTTTTTGTTGTTGCTGTTGTTGTGGTCTTTGTCGTTGGCCAGCTGGGAATGAAACAAGCTGGCCGCTGCCAAATCTTGACGTCGTCGTTCGTGTTTAAATTCTTCTTCTTCTTCTTCTTCTTCTTCTTCTTCTTCTTCTTCTTCTTCTTCTTCTTCTTCTTCTTCCTGTTCCAAGTCATGCACGGCTGTCAGATAGCGAGTCGATGTCGCCAAGGAGGAGGAGGATCGAATCGCCGTGGAAGGAACGGCATTCACATCCTCCTCCTCCTCTGCTTGGTTGGGGGTTGGTACCGTGCTTCCATCTGGTACGAGGGTATCGGGCAAACTCGAAGGAAACTCGTGATCCAAGGAAAAGTCCAGTTCTGGTTGTTGCTGTTGTTGTTGTTGTTGACGTTTTTGGCGTTCTCGATCCAAGGCTTGTCAAATGCGTTGTTCGGCTTCACTTTCATGACGAGTCGCCTTGGAAAACAGTGTCGTTGTCGTATTAGGTGGTTGGTCGTTTGGATGGTTGTGGTGGGCCGCCCGAACCGGCGATTCGGCCATCATGGTGGGACGTCGCCAATGAGACTCCTTATTAGCTAGTGGTGATACTAGTTCGGGGTGAATCGGTTGGAGCACTTTGCACTCGTCGATGATGATGATGATGCTGCTGCTGTGATGACCACGACGACGACACGATCTACAGCGGCACCGGTATCCGCCTTACCCACCATGCTTGTTGTGTGTGTTTCTATCTCGCGTTTGTGGGTCCCAAACCGGTACACACACACACCAAAAAGACCAAGCACTGGCCCTTTTGCGCACAGATAGAGAGAGGAATGTGCCAGTCCGTAAGAGAAGAGAACAGGAGTTGTTGCCAGAACAAGATATCAGAGGGGATGAACACTGGGAATGGTATCTCTTTGTGCGCCACTCCCTCCGTGCGAGCCGGCTTTGAATCTCTGACGTTCCAAAGTGTTTCTTTTATATGTTTTGTTTTTTACCACTAACCTCATGGACGCTCGGTAGTTTTTAGTTATGCCTAGCAAGGGTAGCTATTTCGGTTTACTCCTCGTATCGGCCCAAATGCGAAAAGTGAATAAGAAACTCGATCCAAAGTTTCTTTGTAGATGCTGGGTAGTGTTGCGACGGCCTTGGCACCGAAAAGCTCACACCATGGTGTGACATGGAATGGTTCGTCTTGGGTCTTTTTGTTTCCCACTCTCCCACACTCCAACATCTGGTTCCGTTGCTGTCATTCAACGTTCGATTCTCCAAAGGCCCAGTTCTTGGAGGAGCGTCGGTCCCCATGAATTCGAGGGTGGTGCTGGACGATTCTTCCAAAATGTCTGCCACCACCACCAACAACAACACACCAACCACACCAACCACCACACCAATAGCACTGTCGTCGTTGGCGTGTTCCTCCGAGAAACAATTTGCCGACCCTTGTTGCGAGAGATGGGCCGTGTCGGACGCGCCGGGTGTTGTGGTCGTCCCCGAATCCTCCAACAATGACATGGAACCCGAGCACACGGACGACCAACCGAAACCACACGCTCTATTTGAAGCCAATCACAACCACAACAATAACAATCCGCTGGTGGGAGGACTGGTCTTGTCGGAAGTCCAATCCATGGACCCGGTTGGCTGTGCCGTGGGACAAGAGGGAGATTTTGGACCCGATTCCATCTTGCATCTGGGACCCCTCACGGAAAGCAGCAGCAGTAATCGTCCACCCAATGCCACTCATAACAACAACGACTCGGTCGATTATTGGGGTCGTCCGCGTCCCCCGTATCTCATTCGGAAATGGCCTTCCATGCTCTTGTATCTCACGAGTCAAACCACGGACGATGAATGGCAGGACGTCTTGGATCGCATTGCCTCGCATCCCGACGAAGTCTCTCTGCAGGGCAAGAATGCCGGTATGAATGCCTTGCATGCGTGTTGCGTCCGGTATCCGCCCTTGACCGTCGTTCAGGCCATGGTCCAGACCAATCCGGCCATTGTGGTGCAACGCAATTTTCAGGGGGAAACGCCCTTGCATGTGGCCAGTTATGGCAGCAGTGAAGCCGTCCAACGGTATTTGGTCCAGGCGGTCCCGCAGGCGGCTGCCCTGGCCGATCAATATGGCGATGCACCCTTGCATTTTGCCGCTCGGGCCGGTGCCACCTTTCACCTGTTACGGTCCTTGTTGGAGGCGGCCCCGACCGTACTGGGTCACGGCAATGACCGGGGTGTCACGCCCTTTTGGTTACTCCCTCGTTCCTTTTTGGAAACCAATGAATTGCAAGACGACGTCTTGGTGGACGACGAGGACGGCGGCGGCGGCGAAGAGCATTCGTATTATTATCGGGATGATTGGGACAATCTGGTCCTCTTTTTGCAAGCCTCCTATCGTGCCACAGCCGGCGGCGGCAACGACTGGTACTACGACTGGAGGACGATTCGGACCGACCAAGGCATGCCCTTGCCGATTCGGAAAGACCAATTTGACTGGGTCGTGCATGCCGCTGCAGCCACACCGTCGTGTCCGCGACAAGTCCTGAGGTGGTTGTGTCGCATGTTTCCGGAAATGGCCTTGCGACGCAATGATCAGGGTTTTACGCCCCTGCTCTTGGCCTGTCAACAAAAGGAACACGCCGAACCGACATGGTGGAATCCACTGGAAGATGGCTTTCGGGAAACCATTCACGTGGCCGATGGAGCCTTGCCCAACCAACACGAAGCCCAATTGCAGCGAGATGAAGTGGCCTTGCAGTCCGGGGATGCCGCCTTTTTGGAACGCTTGTTTGCGGCGCGGCACCCACCAGAACCAGAGACTGACCATGACAATGACGACCACGACGAGTCATCGCCGCCCAGTTCCACCACCAATTCGTGCGTTCAAGAATCGGTCGTCCAACTCTTGTTGGAATGGAGTCCTCGGAGTGCCTTGATGGCCGATGCCCGAACAGGTCGCTTGCCCTTGACCCATGCCTTGGTGTCGGGATTGGATTGGCAAGCCAGTATTGCCCCGTTGATTGCTGCCTATCCCCGTGCCTTGGAATGTGCCGATCCCGTGACGGGCCTGTACCATTTTCAATGGGCCGCCGTGTGTTCGCCCCAACTCGATACCGTCTACCAGTTGGTCCGATCTCTGCCCGCCCTCCTCGTGTGTGCCGCTGGTCGGCGTCCAAGCAATGGTGCTACGAGTAGTAGTACTAGTAGTAGCAGTCGGGACGAGACCGCACGGGCCAGAGGCACCACCCAACACGGAACCACGGAATGCCCGACCCGTGTCCCGTCCCACAAAAAACATGCGCACCAGGAGACCATGTCGCTCGACGCCAGGACAACCTCGGGTGGTGGGAACCACCACCACAATGCAATGGGTGCCAAACGACAAAAGACATGATTGGAATGGACCCGACACATTTCCATGTAGAGATGGATCACCACACACACACAGGTACACACACACATACGGAAGGACGGTGGAGTTGGTTCACAAATCATTTAAAAAACCAAGAGAGTACCATTCCTCTGCCGTGGCGTGTGTTCTGGAGAGTACGAGAATCCATACATGACACGTTGTATTGGACTCTCTCGTTTGGATGAAACGGAACCAAAAGACAATGGGTACAGGATTCCCATGTGTGCGCGCCCGATACAGGAACAGTGTCCACACGACGAGAGAGAGAGAATCGGCAATGCGTTTGGAACCAGTGTGCCACTGAACACCACGGGACCACAAACGTCCGTGCGTCTTTCTTTCTGGGCCAGCGGCTTGGTCCAGGGAAACTGCGTCTCGCAAGTGCGTCTCCGTGCCTATATACATGGTTGGTCGAATAGTGTCGTCGAATCCGTGGAACAACACACTACGAGTAGAAATCATCCTTTGACACCAAAGACTGCAAACGTTCTGGAACAGAACCGCGTACCATTGTGGCATTCCCAACATGAGAGAATCCGAGCGAGCCACGAGCCACCGATTGGATCCGAAACGGCAGCATGAAACTTGTGATCCACGCACACTTCGGGAAAAAACCTCGAGGACCACTACCCGATGCGTCGAACCGCTGTGGACGTTGATGGTGTTTTGCGATGGACCAACTTGCAAGTTCCATCACGCACGCAAATCTATCTGGGTGTTGGTCGATTCGGCAGTTTCAGAGCGCGGTATTCGAACCAAATTCTCCTCTCTGTTTCCACCAGAAACCTCTGGTCCAAGTGTTGGTCGATTCCCTGTAGAAGCACCAGCAAGAAAAGTTGGTTGGACTGGAACCAAAAGACACTTTTGGAACACTCTGAACAGGAGGGAGACGCCTGGAGTCATCCAACTGAATTCCACTACTGGACGACACAAAAAAGAGGCTTTACAAAGATTATGTTTAGTTTTAAACGGTGAAATCAGAACATGGTGTTTGGGCTCGTTTGGTAGTAGTGTTGCATGGACGCTGTCGAACGCAATATTTATTTCACGGGTCCAACCAATGATGGACACGATAGGCCTCTAGTTTTGGTGAATGTGTGTAAAGTCTCCATCTATTAGGAGGATGCGACTGAGGTGGTTTTTCGTGCCGTTTCTGCTGGTTGTTCTTGTTTGACGTACCATTGCAAGATACTCGAGGCCACTAGGTTGGGTTGTTCATCGTGAGGACAATGGCCCGCTTGAATGCCATCCATGGTAATCCCTGGTCTCAAGGCTCCAAATCGTTCCAACCGATCTTGTGCATCATTGAGAGGATCTAGTACACCCTGGGCAATCAAGACGGGTCCCGAAAATACCGATTCCGACAAGGTTGTCGTACTACTTCCATCACCACCGCCCGCACCGTTGGAGCCTGGATACCAACCCATTTTGAAATCGCCATTCAACACTTCATTGGCGGTTCGGGGAATGGGTAATTTGGCGCCCGCCATCATGACATTGACAGCTCCTGGATCGAGGGAATCCCGTTCAATGTTGCCACACAATTCATCATTGACGGCCGCTGGATTGGTGGGATACAAATTGACACAAATGGGAGCAATGCGAGGTCGCAAATACCACAAGAGACCTTGACCAAACCATCGCGAGAGGGGTCGCCAGGGTGGTTGGCAGGGTGGCAAGGCATCGGCACTCGTGACTTGGGCAATGGAATAATAGGGCAAAAGACTCTTTTGGTAATCCTTGGACCGCGTGAATTGGGCTTGTTGGAATTCTTGTTCCATTTCGTCTTGGGTTTTAATGGGTCCCGCCGAATTCATCAAGACCAATCCATTGCACATGCCCGTTCCGGGAGCACCGGACGAGGTCAAGAGTCGAGAGGTCCTCTTGTTGTCGTCGTTGTTCTTGTTCTGGTCGGATGCGGCGGTACCATGTGCCACCGAATCCGGTGGCGCAACAAAGGACGAGGAGGACGGCCGATCCAAGGAATCACTAGCGGCCACACACATGCTGGTATATCCTCCAATGCTATTGCCTCCCACGACAAACTTGGTCCAGTCATAACCACCCTTGTGCTTGTCGTTGTTACTGCTACTACTACTTTTTCGGGCGGCTCGTTCTCGGATAAAATCCAAGACCTGAGAATCCCACAAATAGCCGGTATAGGAAACGGCTGGTTTTTCCGATTGACCAAAACCCAACAAGTCGGGTGCCAGCCCTTGTTGCAAAAATGATTGCGTTGGGTCATCCTTGTTGGCTTGTTGTTGTTGTTGTTGCTGGATGGACGCCAAGAGTTTGTTCCATTGGGCACCGGAAGCACCAAATCCATGCACCAAGAGCAACCCTTGCTTGTCTGGATTGGACGACGACGACGACGACACGTCTTGTTGTGGCGGGGAGGACGACGACGACAAGGGTGTCACGGCAAAGCGACACAAGAATCCTTGATACCTCCAATACCGATACGACGTGTTGGTGTTGGTGGTGGTCGTTGTGGTACTCGAAGACGGATAGGCGGTGGGATTGGAGACGAGGTTGGACGCGGCCAAGAGTTGATGCCATTCTCGTTCTTCCATGCGTTGTTGGATCGGCGACACGACGGAGGATCCCTTGTTCCACAGCAACACGGGGGGCGAGGCCGTGGCGGCGGCCAAGTGCCACAGGCGTCGGGGCGACACGGTTCCCAAGAGCAAGGGTGCGGCGAGGAATCGAATCATGGCTTCCCCCGCCATCCAATTGCCCACGGTACCCGCCGCCGCTTGTCCCGTTCCTTGCAATTGCCAAATCATGGCGGCATGTTCCAAGGAATAGCCATTCCGTTGGACCGATCGACCGGGATACAAGGCATGTTGCGACCATTGCGCATCGACCCAATCAAATTGAGCACTGCCACTCCCATTGCTCGCCTCACGACCCACCTCGGTGTAGGCCTCGACAATCTGGAGGGCCGTCCGACATCCCACTGTCGTACAGGGCAATCCACCCCAATGCGACAAGAATAATCCAGTCGACGACGACACTGTTGTTGTTGTGGTATCATCCTCCTCCATCAGCGAAGACTGTTGGGACGCCAAGCGTTGCAAGTCTCGCAGCACTTGGTCCGTGGTGGGAGCCTCGGGCGAAAAGGCGGACGTGTCCACCTTCGTAGTGGTAGTGCTGGTGGTGGCCATCCGGGCTACCAGTTGGCACGAATCCAAGGCTGGCAGAGCATCGCACTGGGTCACATAGTGTTGGGCATAGGTGGGATACTGGTTGGGAAACGCACTCGGATCCGACTGCTTTTGCTGTTGTAAGGCCACGGTCCACGGCTCGTCCCGCAACCGACAGGTCCACGAGTGGAGTGTGGCCTCGGTCCCTCCAATGGAAATCGTAGTCGTCGTAGTTTTGTCATTGGTTGCGGCTGCGGGCCTTGTTTGGTGTTGTTGGACCAGTTGTGCATGAGGACCATAGGCCATTTCTTCATCGGCGGGTCCCAAATCACAGGCATGAATGCAAATGCTGCTTGTTGTGGAATGGTGTTGTTGTTGTTGCATCCAGTGCCGACACGTGGGTTCCAAAGCCTCGGCAATGGTGGGGCAATTCCAGCAAAAGTGCAAGGCTGGAGTTGGAGTAGTACTGCCATTCTTGGTGGTGGCTTGTTCGGTCCACGCGTGTTGCAATTCGTGCAAGGCCTGGGCCAGACAATGGGCGGTATCGTGCGTATGGGCCAAGAGTCCGGGAAGATTGGCCAAACTGGCGTGATCCAAGAGACAGACCGGCAACACCACGTCCCTATCGTTGAGTTGTTGTTGTTGCAAGGCCTGATACAATCCTCCATGATCGTCGAGCCGCAAATCGCCCACACCCAACACCACCACATGCAAGGTGGGACCCGAGGAGGTTGTGGTTGTGGTGGTGGTTGCATCGACCGATGCGGCCAAGGCTCTGCCTTGTCGTTGTCGTCGTTGTCGTTGTTGTCGTCGCGTGGTAATGATGGATGCGACTCGTTGTTGGGAGTTCTTCTTCCAATACGGCGTGGTGGTGGTGTGTGTCACCACAACAAAGGCTTGACATGCATGCTGCGGCAACAACGACGACGACAAGCCTGCCACAACCACAAGCAGAAACAGACGGACAAGCCGCCGGGCGGTCGACACCATGGTGAATTGGAAATTCGAGAAAGTCTCGCGAGATCTTTCGAATGAGACGCTTCTCTGGAACTGACGTCACTCGCGACCAATCAGTCCCGTGGGACGGCAGGGACGAAGACCAAAGTCACACTGACATTTTCAGAGTACTGCCCTTGCCACGCCCAAACGAACATCTCGAGTCATTTCCCAAACAGCTTGATAACGGCCCCACAACCGAAGCCCGAAAAATAATCAGAACAACAAACCGAGAGAGAGAGAGGGAGTGACGACGGAAGGAAACAAGAGATACCTTAGGAATTTTTTGATCCAGGATGGTTGTGTTGTAACAACCACCACCTCGACGATTGTTCCTACTCTCTATACGTTCTTCTTCTTCTTGTCTCTCTCAAAGATACACTACGATCCACCATATATTGTTTCATGACCCTAGTAGATCATGCCCCGACGATAGAACGGGAGGATACAGATGAGGTAACCAAGAAAACAAAAGAGGAGGAGCAAGAGGAGGTCATCACCCCGACAACCACCACCACCACCACTGAGGACTGGGTCGTGATTCTGGGAGGAGAAGCAAGGACCAACCATCACAACAACAACAATAATAACAAGCAAACGAACAAGGACGACCAAACCAAGGATGATACGCTCCAGAACAATGATACAACGAATTCCATTCCTCCAACCACAACCACAACAACCAATCACTCTATGGAACCATTACAAGCGCCGAATCCACCCACAACAACTCCAGCCGACCAGGACCATGCTGGTACAATGATAGACTCGGACAACGACATGTTATCGTCATTGTCATTGGCGGCAGTCCTGGAACCAAACCGTGTACCACTGGATTCGGCACCTCTGGATTCCAATTCACAAGCACAACAACAACAACAACAACAACAACCAGAAAAGGAACCATCCACCCCTGTGGCAGCAGCAGCAGCCAGCACTGCCACTCCGAATCCTGTACAACCATCACCCGTTCCGACGAGTAGTGATGCTATTACCAATACTGGAATTCTCAAAGCGCCGACCACCACCACCACCACCACTCCACCACCACGGGTTGTTGCCCCCAAACCAGTACGACCACGACACGCCTTATTGAGTCGGAGTTGTCATGGGAGTCGTCGGTATTCCCACCACAAACAACCACAGCCACCATCATCTTCGTCTCCTTCGCAACAACTCTTGGGAGGATCCTATCACGACAGTCGAACGAGAAGCCGACGATCTCATCCTCACCACAAACCGGTGAGACGAGGGGGACGACGAACTCACTCGCAAACTTCGTCATCGCCCGAAGAAGAAGAAGAAGGTGCACTGCCACAGGACTCGACGCATTCCTCCTCCTCCCATGCTCCAACTGGAGGAGGAGGAGGATTGCGACGACGGAGACGACGACGACAACCACCACAATCACAACAACATGTTCGTCGCAGGAGTCACAGTAGCGGTGGAGACTCCCCGAACGACCCTTGGACCAGCAGTCGTCAGGACGACGACAATCACCACCAACAACAAAGACCAACTACCCACCAACCTGCCGCCGCCGTCCACACGAGACCCACCACAACCGAGAATACCACCAATGGCCATCCAACGGCGATTGCCAGTAGCGGTGGCGAAGGCGGCGACGATGAATACAGTTATTATTATTATGTGGAAGAAAGTGTCGTGAGTAGTTCCGATAACCAACCGGGGGCAGCACCTTCCGCTTCCTTGGATTCCGTGGACCACGTGGAAATTGTCGAAATCAGTTCCGAAACCACCACGGAAGAAGAAGTCGTGGTGGAAGAAGAAGAAGAAGAAGTGACGGTGGACGAAGAAGAAGAGGACGAAACGGAACGAGAACGGTTGCGTCAGCAAAAGGAACAAGTCGATCAAGCTTGTTTTGGCGATGAAGGCAGTATCATGTCGTCTCTCTTTGAAAAGACAAGGACTCAACATACCACCACCACCACGACAAACCTCCTGGACGCCAAGGATGCGGCCCATGCGGACGACGAAACCCAAGTGGAAATTTACTCTGTCGAAGAAGAAGACGATGAGGAGGACAACGACGAGTTTGACGACGAAAGTACCTTTGGTTCGGGATATACCTTGGAAGCCAAGAGTAGCTTGTGCGAATCCGATGTTTCCTATTCCCAATACGAGGATGATTTTTATCTTCCCACCGACGAAGAAGAAGAAGAGGACGACGACAAGGACGAGGAGAATGACCAAAACGCCACCCAAAACGACCACAACGACAAGAATGACGAGTCCCATTACCACCTACCGTCTAGTGATGCGCCACTTTCCTCCTCGGGCGTGGACAATGAAGACGACGACGACGACACGAAGGAGCAAGATCCAGTCCCCAATCGTCCAACTGCCACCAATACTGCACAAGGTCCTACTACTACTACTACGAATATGGATCGTTCCAGTCACCATGCTCCTTCGTTGTTGAGTAAAAACCACAAGAGTAGTACGCACCGACGGCGACGGCGAAAATTAAAACGTCCACAACAGGAACAATAGAATTCAAACGAGAATCCGGATCGACACGACAACAACAACATGCGGACGACGACGCATCCAACCATGATGGATGACCACTACCTCTAGTACCACCTACCTAGTACGACAAGGACGGCAAAAGTCCATTGGCAGACCATGGATTGTGTGCCCCCGAGCCGGAATGCTTCCCGAGTCAAGGAGACCCATATAAAGATGTTATGAGAGGGAGAAGGAATAGAGAGAAGGAGAACAAGGTTGTTGGTTTGTCGTTGTATGAGCCAGTTTTTGGAATTGTCGTTCGAGTCCTCGACACACACAAGAGGATACCTCTTGTTGCTTCCACTCCCGTTCGATGTGTGCTGTTTTGTAATACCGAATCATACAATAAGATATACCACGATAGAGACTACATTCTCTCAACAAAACTGTGTTCGGGATTCCTGAGAAGCATATAGGTCGCTTCTTAGTCGCATAAAGACACCGGTCCCCCTCATTTTTTCCTGTCGGCGACGCAATGAATCTTTGGCCGACCTTCCAACTGGATATTAGCGTCGCCGTTGTAGTCATCCTTTGTGTTTTTGTCTTGACGCAAACCATTATGGAAGTGAATCCAGTTGTTGCTTCGGCCCTCACCCCAACATCACCATCACCCACGACGACGACTCTTGTGGTGGGGTTGAATGCGGCCTTGCAAAAACGATTGATTTTACCGTCTCCCTTGGTTCCCGGTGAGGTGCATCGAGCAACCACGGTTCAAGTGGGTGTCGGTGGCAAAGGTCAAGACGTTGTCCTGGCCTTGTCCTGTCTCGACTATGGACATGAGGTCCAATTGGCACAATTTGTGGGTCAGGGTGCGGCAGGAGATGCCCTGTGTCAATTGTTGCAACAAGAACAAGAACAACAACACACCAACAAGCCGGGAACACAACAAGACACGGACCATTGGTTGGCCTGCACAGTCCGGTCGGAGGCACCCCTACGGATATGCACCAGTCTGGTAGATTCCGAAACGACCACCGAATTGGTGGAACCCAGTGGGACTATTACAGGTGCCGAATATCAACAATTGTTGACCAAGGTTCGTACCAAGGCAACGGCCGTCGATGCCGTTTGCTTCATGGGATCCCTTCCTCCGGGATGTCCCGAAACAACCTATGCCACAGTATTGGAAACCGTATTCGTGTCGTCCTCCTCCACATTCAATACCCAACAGCCTCCTCCTCTGTTGTGTGTGATTGATTCGGTAGTGGGATTGGAATCCTTGTTGGACACCCTGGCCGCCAAACGACGTCGTCATCGTCATGACAATCATCATGCTGGTGCTGGTGATAATGTTCGGTGGATTCGTGCCCTGTGGAAAGTCAATGCTTCGGAATTGTTTCGTGTTTCGGGCTTCCAGACGGATTCCTCCACCAAAAGTCTCCCCCAACGAATTCTCCAGGCCATTCGTGCTCTCATTCAACAATGGCCACAAACAGAACATGCCTTGGATGCCATTGCGATTTCCAATGGAGGTAAGGAACAATGAATGGGCTTGTCTTTTTGTTTGTTTCCAAGGTTCTGGTTTTTGTTGGATGAAATTTGGTCCACAAAGTGTAATTGGATCTCCTATTTATTCTTTGTATACAAGGATACTCACAAGTTTCTTCCAAACGCCCTCTACGACGTGAAACTCGTTGTTTCATTTTGTTTGTTACAGCACAGGACGCTTACTTTGTATCCCTCCCTCCCGTTCGAGGAACGGACGACGACGACGACCAGCAGAACACTGCGAGAGTCCTGCACTTGTATCAAATTGGCATTCCTTCCCTGGCACAAATCCAACAACCCATTCTCTATCCCATTGGAGCCGGTGATGCGGTCGCGGCGGGAACCTTGGCAGCCTGGAACTCCTTGTCGTCCAGTATGCCAAAGCAGCAGCAGCAGCAGCAGCAGCAGCAGCAAGAGGAGGACGAGAATCCCTCCCTCGACGTCCATGTGTTACCAGCAGCGTTGCACGACACGCTCCAACAACTCGAGCGGCACATTCAACCGTCCATCCACGAAACGGATCATCACCCTCACACAATGATTCCACTCTTGACCAGTGTGGTGTTTGGCATTGCCTGTGGGACAGCCAGTTGTTTGCAAGAATCCAATTCCGTCTTGAAACAGCATCATGTGCACCAGTTTTGTCGCGACTTGATGCAACGGCCTCCCACGTGGGTCGCCACCGCGTCATTACTGGTGGAACACGAAACACTAATACACGAGTAACGAATTCAAAAGGTGGCGTACAACTAAAAAAGTCTATACACGAGGTAGAAAAAGAGAAAACGGAGGGAGAGAGAGCAAAAACGGACCCACAAAAGGAACAAACGAAGATCACCCACACCCAAAAAGTCAAACAACTTTTGGAACTCTTCTTCGTCACGAGGATGGAGACGACCAAAATGATTGACCAACCACATTCAATGGCCGTTTTGCAGATGCAGATCGGTAGCCCCGTCCTGTGGAAATTATCTCCATGGGAATCGGTCTTGCTCGTACAAGACGTAGGTGTGTTGGGTTGGTTCACTAGGATAATAGTCACACACTCTATACACTGCAACCCAATTGGAATCTTCCAGAATAGTAGATTTCGTAGGACCAGAAGCAACACTATGGCAATCTTTCAACAATCGTTGCAATTGGACGTTATACACAAAGGCAATTGGTGGAGTCTGCTCTTCGCCTTACACACCAACATTTTCACCTTCTTGATGTTGCTCGATTCGACTCTTGCATGCTTGTGAATTCATTCTCTCTGCGAGAACTACTACGGTACGACACACACAAAAGGCCTCTCTCGTGTATGCGGGTGTTGTTGTGCAAGTGTCATTTGCGTCGCGGCAACACTGATGCACTCCTCTCGTACCAGGATGGAGGCAGTCCATCCATGAACACACACACTCACAAGGTTACAATTCTTCATCGTCGTCCCCGCTACTGGCATCTTCCTCTGTTTCGTAGTCGTCCGTACCATCTGGTTCCGGGTCGAAATCAGCCGTCATGGATTCCTCGGTGAACGATTCCTCGGAATGGGTTGTTGTGGTTGTAGTTGTCGACGACGACGACGACGACCATCGATGCGGTTCCACCATGTCCAGGGCATGTCCGTGGGCCGGCCAGGCAATGTCGGGAATTTGATTGACATGGTCGACCGGCAAGAGTCGATACAAATTGTCATCGACCCAGGGTGACACTCTCCGAAGAATCAAGGCTCCGGACGCACGAAGGTCGTGCAAATCGTAGACTCCCACATAATAGGGTCCCCAGGGACGTGTCGGGGGAGCCCCATCAGGTTGTTGCGGCGTGGTTGTGTCGGTTGGTTGGTTCGGTTTCTCGTCGGAAACACTGTATCGTGGATGCGTCCACCACCGCACCTTTCCGGTATAGGCTTCCAGGGCGGGGACATGTTCGTCCATGCGTTCAAACCGAACCGCCGTCACGTGGGATCGGGTCCCATTGTTCCACAACAAGTAGGATTCTTCTTTTTCCTCCTCTTCATTGGATGATGGTGGTGGACGACTCTTGGTGGTACGACGAGAGGACGACGACACGGCTTTGGTGGTGGTTTGCGGCAGGGTCTCGCGCCATTGGGGAACATGCATGAGCAGCGTGGCCCAATAGGTTTCGTCCGTCATGAGTTTTCCCGAATCCTCCAAGGCTGTGGCCAATTGACGGGCAAAGGACTGAGGACGTTGCCAATACTGTGTGACAAACCATTGGCAAAAGGAGGCTTGGAGAATCAACCATTGACTGCCAAAATAAATCGTCACTGGTGTCGTGATGGTAGAAGTAGTCGTATTCTCACCTTCTCCTTCCAGTATTGGTTCATGATCAATGGCCCACTGCACTCGTTTCTCATGGTCGGTATAATGTTGTCGTTTGTGCCACCACGACGCAAAGGCCGTCACGGGTGTCGGTACGAGTCCGGTGGCACAGGATCGACTCGTGACAAAATTGTACTGGGACAAGGCCTGCAACATGTCCCCCATGGTGGTAGGTGTATAGACGGGCCAGGCATCGCCAGCCAAATTCATCCAGACCTGCCACTCGCCGCCATAGAGTTCGACGGCGACTTGCAAGCCCCACAAGGTGGGCAAATTCATGCTCCACGTCCCCCATTCGACACGGTGGACGGAATCGACATGAATGGTCCCCCGACCGTAGGGACAACAGGCGTTGTGGCTCGTGTGCTTATTGTTGCGGGGTCCCAACATATCGTCCCACACCCATGCCACTGGATTCGGCGGGTCCCAAGAGTCGTCATCCTCCAACAAGTGTCGAACCGTCCAATCGACATGAATCAAAATAATGTGATTGTCATGTTGCAAGGCCTGTACCAAATGCCAGGCACGTTCAATGGTATATTCATTGTGCACGACAATCAAGTAACAAATGCGAGCCGTTGTGGTATTTGTGGTATTGGTTGCGGTGGGTACTTTGGTTCCACAACGACAGGTTCGACGACGAGCCGTCACTGTCTCCGAGTCTCCCCCGAGAGGTTGGCCATTGGATTCGGATTCCTCCTCCTGGTCGTTTCCCGGTCCCTCCACCAAAGACTCTTGGAGGCGTGGTACCGTACGGGTTGTGGTGGTTGTTGGATGCCTCGCGTCATGATCGTGTGGTGGTGTAGCAGCAGCAGCAGCAGCAAACATGACACCCAAGGACGACGACGACAATGTCCCCGTTGGTTCTGATGTGTGGGTCGTTCTTCCGGGGCGATGGTTGGGTGCCCGAAGCCGGGGGGAAGAAGGGCTTTCTTCTCGAAGACCAATGGCAATCGATCCACACAGCCACCAGCAGCAAACCACACCCGGAATGAAGAATGCCACCACCACACGATACACTGAAATGTCACCACGACGAGAACGAGAACGAGAACGAGAACGAGAACGACACGTGCCGCGGTCGGTGGTGAATGGCCCTCGTTGTTTGTGGAGGACGGTCATGGTGGTGTTGGTGGTGATGCCCGCAATTCTGTGATTTGGCTCCACAGACGTTTTGATATAGAGTCTCGATAGTTTGTAGGAGTAGGAAGAAGCGAATCCAGTGAGTGTGGGTTATGATGCCTCTTTTGGTTGTCGTTGGGTTTTGGCAAACGCGCAACCCAATTTGAGATTGAGACCGCGAGAATGTGTCATGGTCCGTCCGATGGCTTTTGTTTGTGACGGAATGGAGGATGGCGCGAACGTTCGCCGTGCGTGTTGAATTTCTTATGCCCCATCGAAACAACAAGAGAGAGTATCGGTCGGCTCCTCAAGATAGAACAGCCCTGAAACCGACAGGTCGGCTCATGAACGCGAGCCGAGGCGACGTTCGGTTGGGCGCTGAAAATTCCCGTCACACAATCAATAAGGTAAAACAAGTTAACAACGATTGGGGTGTTTGATCTTTTTTCTGGATCGGTGCCATTCTTGCCATTGCCCGAGAAGAAGAAGAAGAAGAAGAGTCTGGAGTGGTTTTCCACAGCTCGTGTTGTTTGTTTCCTTGTCGCTCTCAGAGGTAGAGGAATCCAACCAAGAACAACCCAAACAATAGAATGACCATTATTACACAAGCGTCGCGACGCATTCGTTCGACCAAAGGAGGAGGGTCGTGGTCGCCTCCGTGCCTCGTCCTTTCCAGTTTTGCCGCAGGATTTGTCATGGCACTCGGCCTCCTCCGTCTTGGGGGGGAGGACAATCTCTCCTTCATGCCTCTGGATACACCCGGATCGCTTCTGTTGCCCGACGACACGTCAAAGAACCATTCCGTTTCGAGCGACGGGGTGGTGACTTCGAGACAAGACCCGTCTTCATCAACAGCAGTATCCTCCTCGACGACCACCACGTATCCAACCTTTTTGGAGGTGGCAACCAAGACGGGAACGGACAAGGTTCGAGGAACCAACAGCATGGCGGCTTGTCGTACCAACAAGGCCCACTGTCGTCGTCCCGAGGCTCGCAATGAACAGTGTCGTGTGGTGGGACATTTTTACAACGACTTGTACCAACGCTGGTTGGAACCGTGGCAAGACCAAACCGTTCAATTTTTGGAAATTGGCTTTTTTCAAGGCAAGGGCTTTGCGGCCTATCAGCAATTTTTGCCCCATGCCGACCATCACAGTCTGGAAGTCGCCTGTTTGCCTCATGGCGATCGGAAAGATGGGAAATGGCCGTGGGACAATTCGGCCAAAAAATCACCCCAATATCAACAATTGATTGAGACGGAAAAATTGCATTGTGCCGATGCCAGTCAGTTTCAAGCCTTGGAACGTGTCTATCACAAAATGCGACAACCCACCTCTCCCACTGGACCACCGCCACCGCCCCTCCAGGTGGTCGTCGAAGATGCCTCCCATTTGAGTATGCACATGGCCATTTCGGTGCTCTATTGGTTTCCCCGACTCGCTCCCGGGGGTCTCTTGTTTGTGGAAGATTTGGAATCCATGGAAAGTGCCCATGACTTTCGCCATTTATTCTTGCCGCAACTGGTGAGTGACCTGCACTATTGTGGCTTGCCGGCCCCCACGGTGGAAAAGCACCAAGTCGACTATTGTTTTCCCACCTTGACGCCCTTGATCAAATCCATTTCCTGTCAATTGCACATTTGTGTCTTGGAACGGAACGATCAGCCTAGTATCGAATATGACAAGGAACATACCATGCCACCGGCCGACTTGTTTCGAGGTAATCTGTGTTGGCAATCCTCCGTGACCAATCCGTTCAAGAAGCACTAGTAATAATACGCCAGTGTGCTGCCATTCCATTCATTCGTTGGATCGATAACATTCACCAAAACTAGAGGCCTATCGTGTCCATCATTGGTTGGACACGTGAAATAAATATTGCGCTCGACAGCGCCCATGCAACACTACTACCAAAAGAGCCCAAACACCATGTTCTGATTTCACAGTTTAA
Organism: Epithemia pelagica; assembly: GCA_946965045.2. Lineage (NCBI taxonomy): Eukaryota > Bacillariophyta > Bacillariophyceae > Surirellales > Surirellaceae > Epithemia > Epithemia pelagica. The sequence continues at coordinate 2,358,626 of OX337239.1, read as the reverse complement.
AACTAAAAGTAATCTTCGTAAAGCCTCTTTTTTGTGTCGTCCATTAGTGGAATTCAGTTGGATGACTCCAGGCGTCTGCGTCTCCCTCCTGTTCATAGTGTTCAAAAAGTGTCTTTGGTTCCAGTCCAACCAACTTTTCTTGCTTGTGCTTATACAGGGAATCGACAAACACTTTGACAAGGTTTCTGGTGGAGAGGAAAGGAGAATTTGGTTAGAGTACCGCGGTCTGCAAATACAAAATAGACCAACACCCAGATTTGCGTGCGTGATTCAACTTACAAGTTTGTCAATAGCGGAACACCAAAGTCCACAGCGGTTCGACGCATCTGGTAGTTGTCCTCGAGTTTTTCCGAATTGTGCGTCGGTACGTTGATCACGAGGTTAATGCTGCCTTTTCGGATCAAATCGGTTGCTCGTGGCTCGCTCGGATTCTCTTCGGTCGGGTATGCCACAACGGTGCACGGTACGCGGTTCTTTTCCAAAACTTTTGCAGTCTTTCGCGTGGCAAAGAGAGTGTAACCCATTTCGTGCAACTGCCAGGCCTGGTGGGTGAACTCATCTTGAAGTTCTGCTTGCACGGATACAAGAATGTTCTTATCAGGGATCTTGAAGCCAGTGGATATCAAGGATTTCAAAAAGGCTTCCTCTTTTGACGAGCCGAAACAAGCAACCTCTCCGGTCGAGGCCATTTCCACACCGAGCACGGGGTCGGAACCCCGGAGGCGGGTGAAGGAAAACATGGGTGCTTTCACTCCGACGTAGCCCTTCGGTCGGTCGCGAGTTTCCAGGGTGGGAAGGTTCATATCATCCGTTGCGACATCCACCATTGCTTTTGTTGCAGCTTCAATAAAATCGACTCCCATGGTCTTTGATACAAAGGGGAATGAACGTGAAGCACGGACGTTGGTCTCAATGCACATGACATCCGTTCCCTTGGCAATAAACTGGATATTCACAGGACCAGTGATATTGAGACTCTTCACGATTTTTCTGGCGCTCTCCCGGACACGTTCTTTTGTGTAGGCGGACAACGAATGAGGTGGTAGGACCAGTGTTGCATCACCCGAGTGAACACCAGCGTTTTCGATATGCTCATGGATGGCCGCAGCGATGAGCTCTCCGTTTTTACCGACTCCATCCATTTCGATTTCGAAAGCACCTTGAATAAAGTCCGAAACAACCACGGGATGCTCGTCAGATACCGTCGCAGCTTCTTCTAGGCATGCTTTGAGTTGTTCATCGTTATAGGCAACGTTCATGGCCGCTCCACTGAGCACATATGATGGACGGACAAGAACGGGGTATCCCACCTTTGCCGCAAACTCAAGAGCACTTTCTGTGCTTTTGAGTTCACTCCATGCAGGTTGTTGAACCTGGATGCTGTCAATCGTATCAGAGAACTTTTTCCTGTCCTCTGCTTGGTCTATGTTTTCCGCCGAAGTACCCAAGAGCTTTACACCTGCTTGATGCAACGGGATTGCAAGTCCATTGGGGATCTGTCCACCAACACTCACAACAACTCCTTGTGATATTTTATGCCCGCGGTAGATATCAAGAATTCTCTCTCGGCTCAGTTCCTCAAAATAGAGACGATCGCACTCGTCGTAGTCAGTCGACACAGTTTCCGGGTTTGAATTGATCATTGTTGTGGACAAGCCCATGTGCCTCAGAGTCCTTATGCAACTCACAGCACACCAATCAAATTCAATCGATGAGCCAATACGATAGGGTCCAGAGCCAAGAACAATCACCCCTCCATGAGACGGATCGACGTCGTGTTCCATGCCGTGATAGGTTAAATACAAGTAGTTCGTCGCAGCCGGATACTCGGCCGCGAGCGTATCAATCTGTTTCGAGAAAGGAACAATCCCCGCGTCGACACGCTTTGCTCGGACCTCATCTTCTGTGGCTCCTCCTTTCACACAAGATGCAATCTGCTTGTCGGAATAACCCATCTTCTTTCCCTCTGACATTAGGCTGTCCGACAGCTCTGCTAGCGAAACATCCTTCATCAAATCATATGTGTTCACCATATTCTCCAAACGACGAAGGAACCAATGGTCAATTTTTGTCAATTCATATATTTCCGGAACAGTCATTGATTTCTCAAAAAGCGCTTGCGCAATGGCGAATATGCGTTTGTGAGTGGGCACGGCAAGCTCTTCGTGCAGCTCCTCCTTGGTTGCATAGATGAACTTTGGTTGGAAGCCTGGATATGCCGGGTCAACCATCCGTATCGCCTTCTGAAGAGATTCCTCTACGGTACGACCAATACCCATGACCTCACCAACACTTTTCATGGCGGAACCAATCTGGGTGCTAACGTTCTGAAACTTGCCCAAGTCCCAGCGAGGCATTTTGGTGGCAATGTAGTCAAGCGACGGCTCAAAAGCAGCCTGTGTCTTCTTGGTGACAGAATTGATAACTTCTGTCATAGGGATACCTAGACTCAATTTCGCAGCTACAAAGGCAAGCGGATATCCTGTTGCCTTCGATGCCAAAGCCGACGAGCGCGAGAGACGAGCGTTGACTTCAATAATGGCGTATTCGAGCGATTCTGGGTGAAGTGCATACTGAATGTTACACTCGCCAACAATACCAAGGTGCCGAACGACTTTGATAGCTGTTTCACGAAGCATGTGGTATTCTTCATTGCTCAGGGTCTGGGAAGGAGCCATCACAATGCTCTCTCCGGTATGAATTCCCAGGGGATCAAAGTTTTCCATATTACAAACAGTCACACAATTGTCGTGAGAATCCCGCACGACTTCATACTCAACTTCTTTCCATCCCTTCATGCTCTTCTCAACAAGAATCTGTGGAGACACGGAAAGAGCTTTTGCCGCCATTTCACGCAAGTGGGTCTCGTCCTTGCAGATACCGCTTCCAAGCCCTCCAAGTGCAAAGGCTGAGCGGATCATAAGCGGGAAGCCTACTTTCTTGGAGTGTTCAATAGCTTCCTCGACTGTGTAGGCAGTGTATGACTCGGCGATTTTTTCTCCAATTTCATTCAATCTGTCAGAGAAAAGCTGCCTGTCCTCCGTATTGATCACTGATTGGACTTGTGTCCCCAAAACAGTCACATTGTATTTTTGTAAAGTTCCTTCATGCCACATGGTGACGGCACAATTCAAAGCAGTCTGACCACCCATGGAAATGATAATGCCGTCCGGCTTCTCTTTCTTGATGACCTCTTCCACAAAGGGAGGGGTGACCGGCAAGAAGAAAACGTGGTCGGCTTTCTGATCGGATTTACTGTCGGTGTTGGTTTGCACTGACGCAATATTAGGGTTCATTAGCACCACTTCAATCCCTTCTTCTTTTAACGCCTGAGACATTCGACAACGAAGGATAAAGACAAAACACACAAACATGAGGGTTGAGGGTGCTCCGACCGGGCTCAAGATCCAACACAAGATATACTTGAAGTACGAACCTTGATTGCTTGACCTCCCGAGTAGTCGAATTCGCCAGCTTGACCGATGGAGGTACCGCCAGAACCAAGCAACAACACCTTTTTCACAGTGGGTCGAGGTGGAGGCGGTTTGCGGACCGGGAATGTAATCTTGCTCAAGGGTTTTCCACATGCTTCCAGAAAGGTGTCAAACATGAAATCGGTATCGGTCGGTCCACTTGCCGCTTCGGGATGAAACTGTGCCGTAAAGTAGGGCCTGGTTTCATGCGCAATTCCTTCATTGGAACCATCATTGGCATTGGTAAACAGTACCTTCCATCCAGGACGAAGGGTGGAACAATCGATATGGTACCCATGATTTTGTGGCGTAATGTAACATTCTCCTGTTTGGTGATTGAGGACAGGCTGGTTTTGCCCACGGTTTCCAAACGGCAGCTTCTTGGCTGTGCCACCGGCCGCCAAACCCATCAACTGGTTGCCCAGACAAATGCCAAACAGCGGTTTTACCTCTTCATCGGGGCACGAGACAACCTTTTCAAGCTCTTTGATGGTCGAAGCACACATGGTCGGATCTCCAGGCCCGTTGCTTAAGAACAGTCCATCAAAGTTTTTGAGTTCCGCCGCAAAGGGATAATCCCAGGGGACGACGGTGAGCTCCACTCCCCTGTTGATGATAACACAAGAGACAAAAAACGCGATCAGAAGTCGATATCAAAATGTCCCCACCATATCGCCCTGGAGCACAGCTCACACAGTTTCTCACCTGCGCACCAGTTGTCGAATAATGTTGAATTTCATACCACAGTCCACCGCAATCACCTTGGTTGTGTTTCCCTTGCCATAGACTTTGACTTCTTTGGTACTTACTTCATCCACCAGATGACGGGCGTTGGGGCTCACCATTTTGGTAAAATCTGGTGTGGGGGCATCCAGGTCAATCTCAATCCGTCCCAAGAGGGCACCCTTTTCTCGGATTTTCTTGGTCAAGAGACGCGTGTCCAGTCCGGTAATTCCAGGAACTCCCTCTTCCTTGAGCCAATCGCCAAGACTACTCGTGGCATTCCAGTGCGAGTAATGATAGGAGTAATCTTGTACCAGCAAACCGGCCACATGGATCTTTGTGGATTCAAAGTTTGCCGGCAAGCCAAACTCGTCCATCTTCTTCCGATCGGGGACTCCGTAATTGCCCACCATGGGGGTTGTCAAAGTGAGAATTTGTCCTTGATAGGACGGGTCGGTCAAACTTTCCGGATACCCTACCATGCCCGTCGCAAAAACTACCTGTCCAGGACGAGCCATTCCGTGTGTCAGGTCCACCAAACACAATGGCATGATGTTTCTTGGTAGTTCATATTCTTACCTCACCCTCAGCCGCCTTGTGGCTCCCAAAGGATAACCCCTCCAGTGTTGTTCCATCTTCGAGATGCAATTTCGCTACCGCGGTGGGTTTCTCGGCATCGTCGCCACTTTGTGGGCCCATGATCACCAATCAATTTTTGTGTGGTCGCGCGTCGTTTGGAGGAACACTCAAGGACGGCACCAGGTACTGTCAAAGTAATGGCAGCAGGAACGATCCAAAAGGCAAAGATTATGACACGCAATCACCGTCCTTTGCTTTTGTGTAGTTGTAATGGATGGAACGATTGCTTGCGTCTGCTGCTTTCCTTCTGGTGGACACCAAGAACCAAGAGATACAAGATAGAAATAAGAGTTGATGGATGGATGTCGCTCCCAAATTCGGGCGCGTCTGAACTGCATGATGAGGTACGTGTGCGTGTGGTTGAAGAACAATGATGGAACGCGTTTGTGCCGCCTTTGGTTCGCTTCTAATTGCACCGATTGCTATACCGATAGTTTTCTTACTAGAGCTAATCCCTCAAACTATGGTTGGACATCCTACTCCTCCTAGAACAATCCATTGTTCGTTGCTCACCATCTGTCTTTGTACAACACTCATTGGTGGTTTATCTCGAATAATGTGGTTATTGTTGTTGGTTGTATGCCAGACGGTTTGGGATGGTTGTTTGTCGAATCGACGTTCGATTGCCGTTGTCAAGTTGCTCTCCATGGATGAGTTGAAGTCAGAGAGCTTCTGTCATGCACGGACGACGAGGACTCCACCACAACCAACGCCAACCTCACCTGGCGACCCAACTGTTGATGTGTGTCGTGCTGGTAGTCACTTTCTATAACTACGTTTCCCCATCATCGTCTGCCTCTTCTTGCTCATCGTCCTCCTCTCCTTCCTCATTGTAGTTATTATTGTCTGGTGCTTCATGCAACAAGTGCAGAATCGGTCCCTTGAGTGTCAGTGGATCTTGTCGTTTGGTAAAGAGTTGGACAGCCATGCCTTGTCCATTGACCAAGTACTTGAAAAAGTTGTGTTGAACATGTTCGTGGGGCAAGTGTTGCTGCAACAAATCGTAGAGTGGATGATGGGTCAAGTGTTCGGTGCGAGCCAAAATGGGAAAAGTCGCTTGTGGATACTGCTTGGACCAAAACTGGGCGACGGCTTCATTGCTGCCCAATTCTTGATGAAATTGATTCGTCGGTACAGCCACAATGTGAAAGCCTTGAGAGTGCAAGTCTTGGTACAAATGCGCCAATTCCTCAAACTCCAAGGCCGTCTTGCCTCATTGACAGGCCGTATTGACAACCATGGTCACTTGGCCAATAAACTGACTAAAATCCAACGTCTTGCCATTAATATCGGGCAACTGCAGCCGATAAATGGAGGTTTCCGGTAAGGACGAAATCAGCAGAGACCGATCGGATGGTTGGTTTCGATTCTGATTGTGGTCCTTGCCATGGTGTTGTTGCTTCCCTCGCAAAATGGATCCACGACTGTCGTTCTGCATCCAGGTATTCCATACGACAAAGCGCGGTAGGGGCACGAGGAGAATGGCCATGCCTCCCACACACAGCAAGGCCAATACGGTGTTGCAGATCCATTGTCGTTGTCGACGATGACGACGACGCAAAATCTTCTCCCCCTTTTCCTCTCCCAATCCGATTCGACTACGGCCTCCACCCATTGTTTTCCTCCTCGAACGTCTTACTTGCTTGTAGGATAGACCTCTCGTAGATTCTGTTCCTCACCAACAAGTTATTCTATTTTGGTTCTTCTCTTTGAAAGATCTTCGCACAAAAAATGGATCTATTCCTACTACTCCCTCCTGAAAGAAAATAGTGCACGATTTTAGAAAAAAAACGATATCTCAACGAGCGAACGTCCTTTTTTCCTAAAATTTTTTCCCCTAGAAAGCTCTACTCATTAGCTCTATATTGGTGTATAACTTATATGTTCGATTCTTGCAAGGGGATGAGATATGACCGTTCAAAAGGCGCCATTTCGAGCTTTGCTTTTCAGTGCCCACCGGTTGAGACTTCTATGGCGCCTATGAACACGTCCTCTTCAGGGCGGCCCCCCAGGGCATCAAAGTACAAGGCTCTGCGTGAAACAGACAAGATTCGTATTGTTTCGATGCTCAATTCCATGGTCAATCAAGGCACCTTTGGCCATGGTTCCATTGCTTTTGTTGCTCGAGAGATGGATCTTGGCAGGTCGACCATAAGTAGGGTTTGGAAAGGCGCGCGCGTCACACGTGCCACAGGCATAATTCACTCGCCTGAATTTTCGAGGAAGTTGAGCGCGCGTGGTCGAAGGCCTAAGTTTTCACCTTCCACGATTAGATCGAGAGTAAAAGCCCTTCCGTTGATGGCACGGACCACAAGGCAAAATCTCTCCCTCGCGTTGAAGGTTTCTCACACCACGGTGAACTCGTGGGTGAAAAAAGGCATCCTTCGAAGCCACAGAAACATGTTGAAGCCTACGTTGACTGAACAAAACAAGTTGTCTCGCCTTCTCATGGCAACCTCCTTTATCAAAGAGAAAGAAGGCAAGGAAGGTGAGTATGAGTATGAGGATATGTATGATCTGGTTCATGTGGATGAGAAGTGGTTTTATCTTTCCCAGGATGGGCAAAGATTTGTGTTGACAGACGATGAAAAAAACCCACATCGCACTGTCAAGCACAAGAGTCATGTCACCAAGGTGATGTTCCTCTGTGCCATCGCAAGGCCTCGCTTCATCCCCTATCTAAACAAGTGGTGGGATGGCAAGATTGGTATCTGGCCCATTGGTGAGTGGGTTCCTGCCAAAAGAGATTCTGCAAATCGTCCCAAGGGAACTCTTGTGTGGAAAAACACAAGCATTACAAGAGATGTCTACAGAGCTCTACTGGTTGAAAAGGTGTTGCCAGGCATTATAGAGAAATGGCCAGTCGAGGACAGGAAGGAAAGGGTGGTAAGGATCCAACAGGATGGTGCAAAATCTCACATCTCTGACGACGACCCTGAGTTTCTTGAGTTCCTAAAAGATCTGAAGAATGATGGTCAGTTGGATGCCAGTCTGTACACTCAGTCTCCCAATAGTCCAGATACCAATATCTGTGACTTGGGGTTCTTCAGGGCCATTCAGAGTGCAAGTTTGATTGTTGGATCGTGCGAAAAGGCTTTGATCGACTCTGTGACAAAGGCTTTTGCTGAATATCCTAGAGAAAAACTGAACAGGACCTGGTTGACACTGCAATCCTGTTTCAACAGGATTATTGAAGAAGATGGTGGGAATGACTACCAGATCCCCCACCTGAACAAGGAGGGTCTGGAGCGCAAAGGTCAGCTCCCTACTGTCTTGGATGTCACAAAGGCATTCGACCCAAACAACAATTTGCATGTAATGGAATAGGAACACTAATGCCTAATCCTACTAAATGAATACCTGGCCGACCTCCACTTGATTCAGGAGGCGGCCAGGGGCTACGGCCAATGATTGTCATCATAGGACCCTTAATGGATTATTTGTTGTTATGGTTGTGTTGCTCTTGTTGTGTTTTCTCGTGTGATTGGAAGGAGGCGAGTGAGTTTTTCTCGCGTTAGGACACGCTGGGTTGTAGGAACTGAAGCCATGGATCAACCCGGGGGGCACGTGTTACTGGTTTATGTTCATCTACGAAATCAGGGTGGAGTTCGACTCCGAATGAGCCGGCCGTCCTCCTGTAGGTTTGTACCAGAGCCTACGAGAGTTTTTAACGCGACTAAAATAACCAAAAAAAAATCGTGCACTATTTTCTTTCAGCAGGGAGTACTACAAACTGCTACTCCTATATTTGTACATTTTACCAATATACTCCTCTATTATTTTCTGGGATACAGAGTCTGCCCCATCTTTTTGTGTCATCACTGAAGACACCCCCTGTTATCTCTGATATTGGAATTGGACCCCGAGCCCGAGGCCCCACCATTTCAAGAATCGTAGGCCCTACCTATTATCAAGTGGACCGAAGCTTTCCAGGACTACCTTCACCGTCTCATTGGAGTGAGAACCATTCCTTTGGCATATGTGATTCGACAGGAGGTAGATGTACCTGTGGTTCCACCTACCCAAGCCAACAACAAGCCACACTCAACAGTGTACGGCTCTATTGAAGTTGAGTTGGTGGCACGCACATCTCACGACCATGAACTATACAGAGAAGACAATGCATCTGTATACTATCACCTCGAGGAAGCAACTAGAGGAACGACGTATGCAGCGTCTATTAAACCTTATCAACGGAATAAGGATGGTCGAGGTGCATGGACGGCTTTGACAAGCCAGTATGCAGGACAAGACAAATGGGAGGCTGAGATCAAGCGCCAAGACGACCTGCTTCATACACGAGTATGGAAGGGACAAAACAGTTTCCCGTTAGAAGGGTTCATTGCGCAGCACAGAAATGCGTATGTCTCTATGCAGCAGTGTGCAGATCATGTTTCGTATCAACTGCCAAACGAACACACGCGTGTTGGGTACTTACTTGAGGGGATTCAATGCTCTGATGCTGGACTACAAGCCGCAATGGCAAGTGTCCGCACTGATACTGACCCTGATGGGATGCGTAACAGATTTGAGAAGGCCGCGGCACACCTTCTGCCCTACGATCCTGCGGCCAAGAAAAGAGCCGCCGCCACTAATAACAAGCGCAATGCCGCGCAAATCTCTTCTGTTGAGATCGATGACACTACCTTGACAGCTGAAGCGAGCTCCACGACTGCTGCGAAGAAGCAGAGCATTGGGAAGACGGGGGTCCATCTCCGATACCATACTCCCAGTGAGTATGACAACCTGACCAATGAGCAGAAAGACGAACTGCGAGAATGGCGCAAAGCCAACCCTTCAAAGAAGAAGAACAACCAGAACGATAAGAAAGGGAAAAGCAACAAGTCTGTCAAACGGCAACTGGCCTCCGTCGTGGCCAAGGAACTTAAAAAGTTCGCAAAGAATGAAATTGAAGAAGAAAAGGAGACGACCGATTTGCAAGCGCAAATTGCAAGCATGGTTCAAAATGCTGTCAAGGAACAGTTAGCTCTCCCACCCGCACCACCAGCCGCTGCTCCCAAGAAACCATCCACCCTCCAGTCCATCCTCAAGCAGGCGAAGTTCTCGTGAGGGCGTCCGGCCATGTCCTCATCCTTGAGATGAGGGATATTGCAGCCGGACAACACAAAACCATGGGACCCTGGAGGAAAAGAAGGACCAGTTGCGAATTGTCATTGACGATATCCCCAATCCGGAGGACGAAGCAGATTACCGTATCTCTTCCATGGAAGCACATGCAATCGATCGAACATGTGCAGCACGAAACCATTGGAGGAACCATATGACAGAGAGTCGCAATTCTGCTGCCATTGAGCCATATGATGAAATCGGAGGACATCTATCTGGCATATCTTCGGTTCTTGTTGAATCCATGATGGCGCTGGAATTGGAGGAAAGAATGGTCCATGGCAAGGAAGTTGCAGCCATTGGGGCCACAACCATCCATAATGAAAGCGATGGTGAGGACAAATGGGATGAACCTGATAGCGATGACGGCTCTGAGGGCGACGATGAGATGGATATCGATCTGAGCATGTTGGAGGACATCGACCTCGATGAGTTCTTCGTCTCGAGTATGCATGCTGGCAAGCCCCAAGGAATTGGAGCCAAACATCTCGCCAAAGTATGGAGAATCAGTCACGATGATGCCAAACGGACCTTGGCTGTGACATCCCAGCGCGGCAAAAGGCCCAAAGATCCAACTCTGTCTCAGAATTATGGAACCAACGACCGAATGCTCCGGTACCGACGAATAGAAGAATACTTCTACATGGACACCTTCTTTGCGACGAAGAAAGGAGGGAAGTCGTCTCGTGGCCACACATGTTGCCAACTGTTTGTCACCGACAAAGGCTTCATGCATGTGGTGCCAATAAAGAGGAAATCGGAAGTTTTGATGGCCGTGAAAATCTTTGCAAAAGAAATTGGGGCCCCTGATGCGTTGATATGTGACATGTCCAAGGAACAAACGAGTTCCGACATGAAATTATTCCTCAACGACATCGGAACAACTCTTCGTGCGTTGGAAAAGGGCACGCCCTGGGCAAATAAAGCTGAGTTGTATATCAAGCTGATGAAGGAAGCGGTTCGCAAAGACATGCGCGAAGCGAACTCCCCGCTTCCGTTTTGGGACTACTGCCTAGAGAGGAGAGTCCGAATTTACAATCTCACGGCTCGAGATTACATCACCGTTCGGGGAACGAATCCCTACACCGCAACGCTGGGTGTTGAGGGGGATATTTCGAGTCTTGGACGATACCAGTGGTACGAATGGTGCTACTTCCGTGAGCACACAGCAAAGTTTCCCCACAACCAAGAGGTCCTAGGTCGTATCCTTGGACCGGCCAAAGGTGAAGGAAATGAGATGGCACAATGGGTTCTAAAAGCCAATGGAAATGTGGTGCCACGACGTTCTACCCGCCCACTACAAGAATCTGAAATCTACAGTGCCAGTGAGCAATCAAAGCGTGAGGCCTTCAACGCATTGATTGCGAGGAGGCATGGCACCTCCATACAACCACCACCTACTATTTCCGACGACGATGAAAAATTTTATGATCCGTATGAGGACGACGAACAACCTCAATATACCACCCCGGACATAGAAGACACAGTCGACAACACGGGAAGACTCTTGAACCAATGCCCTGCCTACGACAGGATGATCAACGCTGAAGTGCAGATGCAGATCGGTGATGAGATCAGCAAGGGGGTGGTCAAGAGAAGAGCCATTGGGGCCGATGGGACAACGTCTGGCAAATACCATGACGACCCATACAGTAACTCAATCCTCTACGAAGTCGAGTTCTTGGACGGCCAAGTCAAGGAGTATGCCGCCAATGTCATAGCCGAAAGCATGCTTGCCGAGGTTGACACAGATGGGAAACACCTGCGACTGATGGAAGGGATAGTCGAATGGAAAAAGGACGAATCCCTGGCCGTATCCAAACGCGACAAATACGTCTATGACAGGCATGGTAAACGAAGGGCAAGGAAGACGACGAGAGGGTGGTGGCTGCTAGTCAAGTGGAAGGATGGATCCGAATCTTGGCAACGATTGGCAGACATGAAGGAATCATGTCCTATTGAGACGGCCGAGTTTGCCGTTGCACGAGGATTGGAAGATGAGCCCGCGTTTCAATGGTGGGCCAAGTCAACATTGCGGCGCAGGGACGCAATCATATCGGCACTGAAGACACGTGCACGACAGATCCGGCACAAGTATGGTATAGAGATACCTACAAGTGTGGAGCATGCGAAGGAGCTTGACAAGAGAAACGGCAATGACTATTGGATGAAGGCTCTAGCCAAGGAGATGTTCAATGTTGGAGTCGCCTTCAAAATCCTAGCCGAAGGAGAAAAGGCACCCCATGGTTGGCACCTGGTAACCGGACATCTAGTCTGGGACGTGAAGATGGACTTCACCAGGAAGGTCAGGTGGGTCCTCGATGGGCACAAGACACCGGATCCAGAGGGATCAACGTTTGCCGGTGTGGTGTCTAGAGAAAGCGTACGCATCGCTTCACGTACGCCGCTCTGAATGGGCTTGATGTCTTCGCCGCCGACATCAGAAATGCGTACCTCCAGGCGCCATCCTCAAGAAAGGATTATATTATATGTGGTCCTGAGTTTGGAATTGAGAACGTGGGCAAGGTTGCACTCGTTCATCGCGCGCTATATGGAGGGAAGACGGCGGGAAAGAATTTTCGGAACCATCTCAGGTCATGTATGAGTCATCTTGGTTTCAAGTCATGCCCTACGGATCCAGATGTCTGGATGAGGCCGGCAGAAAAGTCTGACGGATCACCGTACTACGAGTATGTATTGCTCTATGTAGACGAAGCCTTGGCCATCGGGGAGAGAGCGGAGAAGATTCTCCGGGAGGAAATTGGCCGATACTTTGAGTTGAAAGAGGAGTCGGTCGGCCCTCCAAGTCTGTATCTCGGTGCAAGAGTTCGGAAGGTTGTGCTTGAAAATGGAGCCGAAGCATGGGCCTTCAGTTCTTCGCAATACGTTCAAGCCGCCGTAAAGAATGTGGAAGATCATCTGTCCAAGGATGAGAACAAAAGGTGGTCTCTACCAAGCAAAGCAGACACGCCGATGAAGGCCAACTACAGAGCAGAACTGGATGTCTCAGCGGAGTTGTCACCGGGAGACGCCTCGTACTATCAATCTTTGATTGGAGTTTTGCGTTGGATTGTCGAGTTAGGCAGAGTCGACATCTGCCTTGAGGTATCATTGTTGTCGTCCCATCTTGCCCTACCGAGGGAGGGGCATATGCAACAAGTCCTGCAGGTATTCGCATACCTCAGGAAATACCACAACGCAGAGCTTGTGTATGATCCAAGCGATCCCATCGTTAACGAAACAGATTTTGAACGGAGAGATTGGACTGCTTCAGAGTTTGGCCATATTGATGGCAAGGAGGAGCTCCCACCCAACATGCCGGAGCCTCGAGGATTGGGGTTTGTGATTCGCGCCAAAGTCGATGCGGATCATGCTTCCGACACGGTATCGAGACGATCTCGAACGGGTTTTCTCGTCTATCTGAATTTGGCATTGACATATTGGTGGAGCAAGAAGCAAACATCAATCGAATCGTCATCCTTTGGATCGGAATTTATTGCTATGAAGCAGTGTTGCGAATACCTACGAGGGTTACGGTACAAGTTAAGGATGCTTGGAATACCGTGTGACGGTCCAAGTTTAATCTATGGAGACAATCAGTCAGTGTTGGCGAACACTACAATACCAGACTCGGCGCTAAAGAAGAAGAGCCAGTCTATTGCATACCATTTTGTGCGGGAGGGTGTGGCAAGGGACGAGTGGAGGACGACCTATATAAACACTCATGATAACGAGGCGGACTTGTTGACCAAGGTCCTGCCAAATGGAGAGAAGAGGCGTGGGTTTGTTCGGAACTTGCTTCACCACATCTTTGGCACAGAGTGAATGATAAGTGGATTATGCATGAGCGGAACCACTTGGTTGAATGGAGGTGGAGGTAGCATGATGCGAACCACCTAGGATGAATCAAGGACCACAAGACGATGACAAACCAACATTGCAGCGGCAAGGTTGATTTGAGAGGAGTGTTGAAATTGTGGCCCATATTTGGCAATGAACGACGAATGTGTGGAATCTACCACGGCTATGTGGCCGATTTTGGTGGGAGCTGTGTACGACTCCCATCTGTGATCCAAGGTAGATTTTGAATAAATAATCACGGGCGCCCCCTTTGTAACCTACGAAGGGCCTCGCCATGCCTCGCTACGCACCGCCTGGCATCGCCCGGCCCCTAGTTATGTGTTCGCTAGTGGGTACCGTGGTCGCTATTTGGCCCCTACGTGAGCGATTTGCCCCCAAAGGGCACCCCTAGTTTAGTCATTATAATTTCTGATAATTTGATTGTTGCAAGCCGTATATTGCGTCTGTCCGTCAGTTTTTATTCAGTTTATCAGACCCAATTGTCTGTTGTTTCCCCACTGTTCGCCGGACGGCAAGCGCCTGATCAACGCTCGGGAGTTGTTCGCGCTAAGCGGCTTCGTCACTCGCTCGCTTGCGTCATCTCTGTGACTTGTTTTGTCACTGTGGGACCCACTCGCTAATTTGTGACTTGCGACTGCACAACGTACCGTGCACGTGCTCGTACACGTGGACCGTCCATCCACGCGCTCCGTACGACCCAATTATATAAGCCTGCTGGCTTTCGACACGTGCCTGCTTGCTCGCGGAATCGCCGGTTCGCCGACTCGCGGATTCGCCGATCGCCAGCTCGCTCGCTCGCGGAATCGCCGGACGACTACTCGCCGATTCACTCGCAGATTGTTGGCTCACAGAAATTCGCTCCTCTCATCACAATTGCAAATTTCTGCACAAGAACAAGCCTTCCCTTGCCATCCGTTTGACCTTCTACTACCCTCCTACCCTTCATCCGACCCTTGAACCATGGCCGCAAATGCCTTCCGTACTGCACTGGGCCGCTGTGGCTACGACAATGCTACCGTTGGGTACCTAACGCAACAGGGCTTCACGACAACGGATCAGTTCCTGGAGTTTCCTATCAACGAAGTCAAGCCCATGCTGAAGACATTAGCCAAGAACCTACCTGACGGTGTCACCCTACCCTACCAATTCAATCTCAAGTTCCTTGGCTTCCGAATGTGGTTGGAATACCGTTCTGTCCGTGGTCAGGACCTTGATGCTGGTGCTTATACTGGTGACGTAATCACCAAGTGGATGAGACGCGTAACGGAACTCGCGAATGCCACCACCACTGATGGTCAGGATGACCCAGTACCACCCAAAAGGCTAACGAACCTTGCCGATTGGGAACGTCACGACGGAATGTGGCGCACGTACTTGGGTCAGCACCGTAATCCGACAACGGGAGTGCCGCTCACCTACGTATTGCGTGAGGAGTCCGACGTACCGGACGACGCACTAACCGCCGATTACGACTGCATTGACGACGACCTAGTCGCGACCACTCGTCATGAGGGGGACCAGTACAAAGCCGACCGACGCAGAGTGTATGAGCTGTACTACCCTCTTATCTACGATGGTCCGGCATGGACGTTTGCTAAAACGCATGCGAAATCAAAGGACGGCCGTGAGGCCTACCTAACCGTCAAGCGGCAAGCCACTGGACAGGCCGCGAGCATCCTGCGCAAGAAACAGGCTTATGCGCAGATCGCAAATGCTAAGTTTACAGGACGAGGGAAGTACCGCTTCCATGACTACATTCACCGTCACCAACATGCGCACAACACCCTGGAAGAGCTTGGCGAAACGGTCGCGGAAACGAAAAAAGTGACCGATTTCATGAATGGGATCACCGATCCGACGCTCGTCCAAGCAAAGACCGTCGTCAACGGTGACCAGGAGAAGTTGGAGAACTTCGAAGCGTGCCAGCAATACTTCTTGACTGTGCACAGTGCCGCCAAAACCGAAACGCAGGACGACTCTCGCAAGATCGCCGCTGCTAGTACCACTCCAAGTAAAGGAAAGGGCAAAGGGCGCAATCAGAAAAAGAGCAAGAAAAAGAAGGACCGCGTTCATGCTGGTCACTACGATGCCGACGAATGGGCAGACCTGACGGAGGACGAACGCAAACAAGTCCAGGCTCTTCGCAAAGAGCGCAAAGAAAAGCGGAAGCTTGGATCCGTCACCACAGACGACTCTTCCAACGCATCGTCGAAGAGATCGAAAACGTCGCATGGGAGTACTGCTGAGGACGCAATCTCAGTAGACATTGATGACGACGCTAAGCCTGAGGCTAAGACCAACGTATCGGTCATTATGGAAGTGGACGAGAACTTGCTTGACTCCTCTGTTGACAACGTACCGTCGCCAGACAAGCACTCTAAGTTCCGCGCTTCCGCCTCACCTGCAAAATCATCCGAAGATGATTCGCAGCCGACAAAGTCCTCAGCTGGCAACAGCTTTGGACGTTTTGCGCATAAGGCTAAAGCACAACCGAACGAACCCGGATCTGCGTCCGTCAAATCCGTACGTACTCGCCCCATGGGGGAATACGAGACCTATCCACCGATGTGGCAATGGGAAGAGGACGGACGTCCTGATATGAGTCATATGACCATCCCACCAGTCCCGGAACACGGCGACATCTTTGTAAAGCTGCCGCTACCGGTCAAAGGCAAGTTTGCTGAAGGGCCTCGCAACGTCCGCTCACTTACCAAGCATGACCAAAGTATGCTGAAAGGAAGCTTCCGCGAAGAGATCGACACTATTGTACACAATAGTCCAGTTTGGTCTTGGCGCTGGTCTAAAATGTCAGGCTATGAACGAGAAGAGCGCCAAATGTACCATGTGTGCAGACGCTTAGCCGAGCACACGGAAGTGTTCGACGAAGCTTTGAAATACACTATGCTTGCCAATGGACAATTGGCTGCCGCAGAGCGAAGGCGTAATGTATGCGGTCGTTATTCCGCCGATCTTGAATTCGATGTCCGTGACCCGAATGTCTCTGACAAGTCTGCCGACAAGTCTAATTCCTCCTGATGGAGTGTGCCCTGTGCATCCGCTGCCGACGCAGTAAAAATTGATAAAACGAATCTTATTGTTCAATCGAATGCACACGTAGGCACCCATTATAGTTATTCTAAACGTTTCGCACATCGTCTATGTGCTATGAACACCGACGAATATGGTGTTGAGACCATTGAGCTTACCTGTGAGTTGGACTCACATGCGGACACCTGTGCCGTGGGAAGAGACTTCGTAATGCTCTCCGAAGCCCACCGCTATATCAGTGTGCATCCGTTCGCGGAGGAATATAACCCGCTGACCAATGTCCCTATTGCGACTGTTGCTACTGTCTGGACTGACAGCGAAAACCAGTCTTACTTGCTTGTCATTCACCAAGCATTGTTCTTAGGGGACCGTATGGGCAGTTCGTTACTCTGTCCGAACCAGATGCGTGCCCATGGCATCGTTGTCAACGACGTACCTAAACAGTTTGACCCGCACAGCACGCATAGTATCCACATACCGGATGCCGATCTCACTATCCCGCTCACCATGGCTGGTGTGATAAGTGGTTTCGCCACTCGCAAACCCACTTCTGACGAGTTGGAACACTTGCCACAAGTTGTGCTAACTGCCGATAGCCCATGGCAACCTCGTTCTACCGCCTTTGCGGACGCGGAGGAGAAACTGGGTGTAGCTGCCGCTACTGTCGTTCGCAATGGCGATCCGAATTCGATTGCCGCATCCTCCATTCCACGACTCATCAAAGCAGTGCGAACGTACCAGCATGCTTTTGCCAATCCATCACCCGATCTGGACGCCGACGCACAAGGCGACGACCTATACGAACGCTTGATAGCGACGGTCACTGTTCATCCAGAGAAGGAGGAGCCTGATGTAGTCCCGGAGGACAAACGTGAACGTCGGCTGTACATGATCAAGACTGCTAACGAGTCTTCCCCAGCCGATCCTGCTGGAAAGGGAGTGCTTGATGCAGCCGTACTGTCACAACGTTGGGGCATTGGTTTACCCAAAGCGAAGAATACGCTTAAAGTGACGACACAGGCTGGAGTACGAAACGTATTAATCCCATCTGAGCGTAAGGTCCGCAAGAAGGCACCGTGGCTCAAATTCCCCAATGTGAAAGGCCGTTGGTTCTCGGACGAGATGTTTGCCAAGGAAGTTTCACTGAACGGGGACACGGGCGCCTCGATCTTTACAGACGGCAAAGGATTCGACCACGTTTATCCCTGGAAGTCGAAAAAGCAACATCCTGAAGGATTGATGTCTCTGATTCACAATGTAGGGATTCCCCAAACAATGGTATCTGATGGTGCCCGAGAATTGTTCCTAGGGAAGTCCCGTGAAATATGCAACGAGTACCGCATAAAGATGGAGAAAACGGTTCCTTATAGTCCATGGCAGAACGCCGCCGAAGCGAGCATTCGTGAACTAAAGAAGGGAGTTGTCAAGATTATGAGGACGACCGGCGCACCACGACGTTTATGGAGCTATGCTCTTAAATGGTGCTCACACGTACGGCAACTCACGGCATCCGATATCCCTGAATTAGATGGACGTACACCGTTCGAGCATGTAATTGGCTCAACGCCAGACATCTCTCCATTAGCCATGTTCCAATTCTATCAGCCGGTGTATTATCGCATGCCCATGGCACAGTTTCCCTTCGAAAAAAGACTGATTGGCCGATGGTTGGGCTTAGCCGATGATTGCACCGATGATATGGCCTATGAAATCCTAACGCAAGAGGGCAATCATGTCACACGGAAAGATGTGTGGGCCATTCCGGAAGACGACCTGAAGAATCCGACGATTCATCAGCAGTTGTTGGACTATGATACCGCTATTCAAACGCAAATGAAAGAGCCGCCATCTGATGGCACAACTGGGAGCGATCCACCCCCAGACCTCTTTGACGAAGGTGAACTTCTAGAGCCCTTGTTCCCAGAGGCCGAAGCCCTGGAATCCGACGCGTACACGCCGGAGGAACTAGACGAATACCTCACCGCTGAAGTCATGCTGCCGCGAGGAGGTGAAAGCGCTCGAGCGAAAATCATTGGACGCACGAAAGATGCTCATGGGCGACCTATTGGTGAGCGCGACGCAAACCCAATCCTTGATACCCGGTACTACGATGTACAGTTTCCGGATGGATCGGTCGAGTCGTATGCAACCAATATGATCGCAGAGAATCTGTATTCGCAAGTTGACCCGGAGGGCAATGCGTTCAACACATTGAAAGCCATTGTGGGTCACCGCAGTGATGAGACCGCAGTTAAGCGAACAGACGCATCGTTCCTTGACGGCACATCACACCACACAACGAAAGGCTGGGAATTACAATGTGAACTGTCCGATCAATCGACTGTTTGGCTGCCGCTCAAAGACGTCAAGAATGGAAATATGATTGAAGCCGCCGAATACGCAGTATCCACTGGCATCGCAAAAGAACCTGCTTTCGCATGGTGGGTGCCACGTGCACTTCGCAAACGAGACCGTATTATCAAAAAGGTAAAGTCACGTTATTGGAAGCGAACGCACAAATATGGCATTGAGTTGCCCCACTCTGTGGAAGAAGCCCTGGCGATTGACCGCCGAACGGGGACTGACTTCTGGCGTAAGGCTATTGAGAAAGAAATGAAGAACGTTGGCATTGCTTTCGAATTTCCAGCTGATGGCGAAGTGCCTTCTGGATACAAGCATATCCCCTGCCATATGGTTTTTGACATCAAATCAGACCTGCGACGAAAAGCACGGTTGGTGGCCGGAGGCCACAAAACAGATCCACCCAAAGAATCGACCTATTCTAGTGTGGTATCACGCGATAGCGTACGCATTGCTTTTACTATCGCTGCACTAAATGGTCTAGATGTTCTCGTCGGGGACGTGCAAAACGCATATCTCAACGCACCGACTAAAGAGAAGACCTATACCACCGCGGGACTCGAATTTGGACCAGATAAGGTTGGACAACCTGCACTGATAGTGCGCGCATTATATGGTCTCAAAAGTTCTGCCGCAAGGTGGCGTGATCACATCGCCGCAACGCTCCGCGATATGGGATTTAAGATGTGTCAAGCTGATCCGGATGTATGGCTTCGAGCGAACACTCGACCATCTGATGGGTTCCAATATTACGAGTATGTTTTGGTCTACATTGATGATCTGCTGATTGTTAGTCATGATCCCAAAACCGTGATGCAGGACCTGCAGAGGCGCTATACGATCAAGCCCGACAGTATCAAACCACCAGACGAATACTTGGGATCCGAAATACGGCGTTATACCATACCCGACACGCAAGATCCGTCGAACCGTGATCGTTGGGCCATGTCCGCTGACAAGTATTGTAAGCGTGCTCTTGCCGAGGTCGAAACGGAACTGGAGAAATCCGGAGAAAAGCTGAAGTCAAAAGTGACGACGCCGATCGCCGACGGATATCGCCCGGAATTGGACGCGACTCCTGAACTCGACGCAAGACGTGCAAACTATTACCAAGGACTGATCGGTATTCTCCGTTGGATTGTAGAACTCGGTCGTATCGACATTACAACCGCAGTCTCCCATATGTCCCGTTTTATGGCGAATCCACGAGAAGGACATCTCGAGCAAACGTTGCACATCTTCGCGTATCTGAAGAAGTACGATAAATCCGCCATTGTGTTCGACGACACAACCCCTGACTTCGACGAGTCACGTTTTACCAGACCGGATTGGTCTGAGTATTATCCTGATGCTGCCGAGCCGATTCCGCCAAACGCACCAGCACCGCGTGGAAACGCTGTCACCACGACTTGCTTTGTCGATGCTGATCATGCTGGATGTCGTGTCACACGGCGCTCTCAAACAGGAGTCCTACTGTTCTTGCAACGAGCACCGATCATGTGGTATTCAAAACGACAAAACACTGTTGAGACGTCTACATTTGGCAGTGAGTTCGTGGCGATGAAGACTGCCATTGAAATGATTGAAGCATTTCGTTATAAGTTGCGAATGATGGGTATCCCGTTGGATGGAGAGACGAATGTGTTTTGCGACAATGAATCTGTGTTTAAAAACTCGACGCAGCCGGAATCAGTCCTAAAGAAGAAGCACAACGCAATTGCTTATCATCGGACTCGTGAAGCGCAAGCCGCTGGACTTGTGCGCATTGCATGGGAAGAAGGTGAAACGAATCTTGCCGATATCCTAACCAAACTGCTACCCGGACCTCGATTGCGATTCCTGGCCCAACGTATCATGTGGTAGCACCCCTTTTAGATCCAAAATGGGATCGCCCCCTTTTGAAGAATAGTCCGACGTACTGGACCGGCCTCTGCTGACATGACGAACTAAACGAAGTTGCCCACCCCGATTTTGTTCGCGGGGACTGAATAAATAATCACGGGCGCCCCCTTTGTAACCTACGAAGGGCCTCGCCATGCCTCGCTACGCACCGCCTGGCATCGCCCGGCCCCTAGTTATGTGTTCGCTAGTGGGTACCGTGGTCGCTATTTGGCCCCTACGTGAGCGATTTGCCCCCAAAGGGCACCCCTAGTTTAGTCATTATAATTTCTGATAATTTGATTGTTGCAAGCCGTATATTGCGTCTGTCCGTCAGTTTTTATTCAATTTGTCTGTAATGAACGTATAATCTTTCTGATAAGCGAACTTTTAGCAACACAAAAAGGCAAAAAGGTCGTCATCAGGACGAATGAGCAACCAGACCCTGTTAGCATGATGGCCAACATGGGCAGCCACTCTTCAACTTCTTTTTCTCGGCCAGTGTCGTCCTCATCTGGTGCTGGTCGTGTATTCTTGCGAATGCCGTATTTACTGGCTCGGTTCATACTCATTGCCGGGGCTGGCACATTTTACCAACTCTACTACATCAGTGTTGTCGATTGGAATACGAGTCTAACGACCATTTCCAATCTCCCGCCTATTTCAACAACACCACTAACAACAACAACAACAACAACAACAACAACAACAACAACAACAACTGATACGTTTCCACCTCATCCGACGACAACAACAACAACAAATGCTACGACACCTACCTCACCATCCACAGCAACCACAAATACCATTGTATACACTCAGCTTCGGTCGGATCGAGGGGGTGCGGTTCTTCATGATATGCTGATTGCGCATGCCTATGCGTTTTCCAAGAATTGGACCTATGGAGGAGCTTGTCTGAACAGTAGTTCGAACGTAGTTTACCGGCCAAACTTTATCCGGGCCACAAGAGACCTGTTGGAACAACTCGTGGGACCCGCTTCTGCCCAGTTTTTACCCATGGCTTGTCCGCCAAAAGAACAACAACAACAACCCAATACCATTGTGGTCGCCCAGCGTGAAGACTACCGAGACTACAGCGATCAGAATCGTGCCGTCTTTACGACGGCATGGAAAGATCATGTCCAACAAGCATTTGTGGGGCCCGGTCTTGTGCGCTTGAAACAACGCCTCCACCCAAATCCAGATGCTTCGAACGACGACACTTTGGTTGTGGCGGTGCACATTCGACGGGGGGATGTTCATCCCTGCAACAAATACGGACACCGGTATATGCCCAATTCACATTATAGACGAATTCTGCAAACATATGTGCTGCAGCAACATGCCCATCATTCTCCAGACCATCAGCCACGGAAAATTTTGATCAAGATTCATTCGGTTGGAGAATCGTTCGAACCTTGGACCGATGATGTCGATTATTGGATTGGCGGTGGTCACAAGCAAAACATCAATGTCCAATTGGTCTTGGACGTGCCTCTCCATGAGGCTTGGTATGACATGATGACAGCGGACGTGTTGGTGCTTAGTCGATCGTCGTTTTCCTACGTTCCCGCTGTTTTGCGTCCCAACAGCAAAACCGTGATATACAGTCCATTTTGGCACGAGCCCTTGCCGGACTGGACTGTGGTAGATCAAAGTCTCCTCAATGAAACGAAACGAGATATCAATGCGATGTATAGCAGATGCCGGAAGAGAGCCAAAAAATGAGATAATGGGAAATTTCAGTCTCGGAACCTTGCGCAGCACGTTGTTTCTCATCTTTTTGTTTTTGGCATGTCTAGAGAGAGCGCGACATTAAAACTTAGCTGTAGTTGTTTCATTATTACGACTTCTAGAACCTTGACAATGTCCATGTATGTTTCCAACGACCAGTCAACTCACGTTTTCCTCGTACAACGTCCTGTCTTCGCGTGATTTCATGGTTGCTGCAGTCGAGGTTCGCTTGGAAAACAGTTTCGTTACACTGCTACTTTGGGAAATCATCCCGTCGTTGACTGGCCAAGGTGTCTCGCAGTCGTGCATTTTCCTTCGATCGATCCAATCCTTCTTGAACGTTACCCACATTGGCCTTGAATTCTTCTACACCCAAGAAATCGCCTTCCCGATCTTCATCCCATGATGCACTCATGACGGAATACGTAATACCCTATTTATACATAACACCGAAATACATACCACAAAAGCACAACAACAAGAACAAAGACCAAGTAAATCATGCAAACAGACAATGGGAGACAGGCGTCCGTGCAAAATCGGAAACAGAAACAAATGCCAATACATCAAACAATTCAACAGTATCAACCGAACCAACGGGTGAGTGTTCTCATGTGAAACCAAGCATTGCTTTCCTGCAGCCAGACGTACCAATAAACTAATGACGAGCAAGCCAATGGTGGTGGCAGCAACCAGACCGGGTTGAAATTCCATTCCCTTGTAGGTGGCGAAATACCAAAAGGCGACAAAGGATCCCAATCCCAAAAATAGGGGCAAACCGACAAAAGCAATCATGCGAGATCCCATACGTTGGGCTACCTTTTCGGGAATGGCTGCCGGTGTTTCTCGCACTTGAGCATCCGTTTCCACCAAGGCTTGCAATTTTTGCAATTCGGCATTCTTGGCTTCGGCACGTTGACGACGCATCTCCGCCAAGGCGCGTTGACCGGAATTCATGCCCTTGGATGGTTCGGGCAACTTCTCCGTCTTTGTAGTTTCCTCTGCTTCCAAGTCAAAGCTTGGAGGTGGAATATTCGCTTTCATGTCTGGTTTGCTCTTATTGTCACTGGAGGATGAGCCAAATCCCTTGCCGGACGCATGCAACCGTGAGGTTGGCATCGGTTGTGTTCTTGTTGTTATTGATATTATTGGCTTTCTGTATGTTGCTTCTGTTGACGACGGTTTCACGAGAACAAAGGCTGTAGAATCTTCGACCCATCCCAGGAGAAGTGTTGTCATCACGGCACCGACCACCATCCACCGACATGGCCCAAACGACGACATGAATACCCTCCTTCCAGGGCAACAATAACGACTGCCACGAGACATGGTCTAATCCAATCAGTATTTTATGA
Organism: Epithemia pelagica; assembly: GCA_946965045.2. Lineage (NCBI taxonomy): Eukaryota > Bacillariophyta > Bacillariophyceae > Surirellales > Surirellaceae > Epithemia > Epithemia pelagica. Next base: position 2,334,427 of record OX337239.1, on the reverse strand, counting down.
ATGGCGATCGGTCGGATCAATGGTGAGCTTAATTCTTGTCCGATCAATCCACAGAGGCCTACACACGTCGTCTTGGTTGATGTTTTGGATCGGTCCTGATGTGCTGTGTCATTCATTCCCCTTGAAAAGGGGGTGTCATGACACAAAAAGATGGGGTGCCCACTCATTTTTCTCAAGAATCAGAGGTAAGGTATTCCTCTTGAGATAGGATAGATAGTTGGGGCATCTGACTGTTTGCTGTTGTTTAGGTTTATTTTCTCCCTATCTATACGTGGGAGAAGAGAAGGATTATGGTTCAGCGTCGAGTTCTATCGCAATACTTTGAAGTTGCAGGAGCACTGTTTCATGACTGATAATCTCGAGAAGGTGGTTGGATCTACTAGGTAGAGCAACATGGAAGTTCCCATTTTAGGCAAATTTGTGGGTTTGGCTTCTCCTCTGGAAGGAGTAGAGTGCCAACAACTGGATTCGGGTGTCATGATGGATTGTACGAAAACCAACAGAGCTTTAGTGGGGACTGGACCGACCTCGGGGCACATTACACGGGATGTTCTTGTTCCACTGGTTGTTGTTGTGACGTTGTATGCTGGAGAATTGTACGTGGTTGTTGTGATGCGGATCCCGAAGGTACTAGCAATGGCGTCGTTTCATTCACAGATACCGTCAACGAGGATTGGGACGCGAACCGTGACGACTGATTTTGAGCCATACCTGCGAGGGAGGAGGAGGATGGTACGGGTCTTTGTCGTCGTTGTCGTGGTAATGAAGAAGTGGGTGATGATGAAACGATTCGGTTGGTACTCGTCGTCGTCGTCGTCGAAGTAGTACTACTAGGATTGTTGGACAAGACTTGGATCGATTTGCTGCTCTTGGTCTTTTTGAGCAAAAAGGATTGCAATTTGGTCGCCGCCCAACGTGTCAAGGTATTGACAGCACGATCTCGGTCTTGAATATCTTCTTCGTCGTATATTCGTTCCTGCAAAATAGATTCCATGATATCCACCAAAGTAACAATGCCCATGAGTCCTGCTTCAACTGGAATGGCTTCTTGGGCACGTAAAGCCTTGTTGGCCAAATCGGGACGAGCGCAGACGACTGAGCAACGAGAAAGAGAACAGAAAACACAATGCAAGCAACAGAAAATACGGACCAAACAAACACATGATCAGAACGCCAAAAGTAAGGTAAGAGCACATGCAAAATCAAACCAAAACAAAGATAAACGTTTCACACTCTCTTGGATCAAATCGATCGGCAAGACAACTACGAACGTACACGACATTTGGGGTCCATCGTTTTGAAGGACCTTGAGCAGATCGACCAAATTGGTGCGAGGACTGACGCAGGTGGGACGTTTCAAGTAGAGGGTGGAGACTTCCCGTTTGTCTTGCCAATCAATCATCATTAAATGGCGAGTGACCAAAAAGCCAAGATAGGCCGATTCGTCCTTGTGACGATCGTAAATGGGGACGCGGGAATACCCTTGCGAAAAGATATCCGTCACACTGGCCTTGTCCAAAATCAAGTCGTGTGGTAAGGTATACACATGCGCAAAGGGTGTATAGACATCCATGGCCAATTTGGTACCCAAACTCAGCGCACCTTCCACCATGTCCACTTCTGTGGGATGCAGGGGTGGGACCAACTGGTCCATGGCGGCGCCACCGCCACCGATACTGTAATGCCGACTGGCCGTTTCGGTATCATTGTCGGAATCATCGTGATTGTGCATTTCATTGACGCGTTCCATAATTTGGGATTTGAGCGCATTCCATTGCCGATCCTTGTTGCGTTGATACTTGATGACTTCTTTGATACTTGGTCTCCGACTTCGACTTGAATGGGGCGTCGGTGGCAGTGATGTCGTTGAGGTTGTTGTTGTTGTCGTCGTCGTCGTCGATGTTGTTGTTGTTTTCATGCGCTCTTCGTGTTGGATTCGAACCAAGGCGGACAATTCTTCCCGATCGTAGGCCTCTCCGTCGTCTTCTTCTTGCTGTGTCAGATAATCCAATAGCTTGGCCACTGGTTTGGCAACGGGGTAAAAGAGCCACATGCAGAATTTGACAACGGGTGCCAAGGTATAGGCCAAGTACAACTGATTGGGTCCAGTAAAAATACCCGACGGCAAAATCTCCCCAAAGACCAAAATCAAGGTGGACGACAACAAGACTGCCACCCAACCGGGTACCAAGGCTTCCAAAAAGATGGGAAGTGATTCGTAGGCCAAGGAATCCACCAGCAAAATCGTGACGAGCAACAAATGTCGTTCCTTGACAATGGGAAGAATTTCCTTGGCATAGGTGCGTTCGTCTTGGTCTTTGGACACGCGTTGCAAAATTTGCAAATCCAACACATCCAACGTCAACAGTCCCAAGTACAGACCGGCCAATATGGCCACAAAGGCCAAATTCAACACCACAAACACAATGTTCACGATATAAAATCGTTCTTGATCCACCCACGAATCAAACATGGGAATCACTGTGTCGTTGCTGGTGGTGGCGGAATCGTCATCTTGTTGATCTTCTTGTAGTAGGAACCTCCCATGGTCATCTTTGTCGTTCAGTTCTATGAAACGTCTCAGTAACCAATTGATCATGCTGATTGTTTTCGATTGCATGGCTTTTCATGGAGATGAGGGTGTGTCGAAGCGATGTGAGATGCTCCAATGATTCCACATCCACAATCCATTATTTGAATCTTCTCAGGCGCCAAACGCGACCCATAAACGGATGCCGTATGCCGTCACTGGTCACTGACCACTGACTACGGACCGACCAAAAGCTACCCATTGTCGGTCTCTGGACTATGGGAGGACTCCTAATTCTAAGCCTCCTCCTACTACGAATAGCAACTCCTCCTAGAACAACCAGAGATTCTCCCACAATGAATAGACAGGAAGGCGTTGGAGAAATCGAGATGGCATTGTTATGGTTTTACTTGAATTTTTAGTCTGATGATGATGATTCTGTGCTTGCAATGCAAGCGTGGAATACCTCGTTCGGTACACTCTCTTTTAGAGCTTGCCGGAAAAAGAGACCGGAGCCACAACTCATGTATGTATATACACACTCTCTCCAACGGGAACATCCAAACATCTCGGAGTGTACCTACGTAGTATTCAGACCATGTCCGGAATGATCACAAGAGCTTCATGAGGGGGCGACACTACAAGAACCAGAAATAAGAAGGATGGATCCAACGAACAGCCAACGTCCCCGTCGGATAGAGAGAGCGAAACAAAATGCCCCGGCATGAGCCATCATGTCGTGCAACTCACATGTCCACAAAGAACGAATGTCGCACTCCCTTCGGTTACACGAGTGTTTGTGGTATTGTAGTTTATGCTTTGAGTTTGAGTTGTGGCCAGCTGTTGTGGGTTGTGAGGGAAGGAAGGTCTGCTGCCGCCACAATCAATTGCAAAACAGGTGATCCCTAAGAAGCGCGTGCTTGCACAAGCGGCCGTCACACAAAGAATAAGTGTTCCAAACATGATCGTTAAGAGGGTTCGTGCACGGCACCTAAGCGATAGTTGCGAGGACATGCACGTGTCTATGAGTGATTACTGTTGGTACCCCAAAGACACGTGTGGGGGGTCGCCAAGGCCCAGCGATCCGAATGGGCGTGACAGGAAACGCGTGCGCAATACCAAGGCGGAGGTGCCGCTGCGCGCGCGCTGGCCTCGTCTCAACGGCATACTTCTAAGTAGTCGTGTTCGTGTGCCTATTGGCATTCGGCATTCGGTATTCGGCACATCTCTCATTCTCATGTCTGTCACAATCACAACCACAACCACAACAACATAACAGACGACAAAAGAGAGGCAAAGCGAAGCAATAAAGTGCAATCACATCATATCATCGTCTCTTGGTATTCGACTGGATCGTTTGGCAACCCTTTTGATCACACCAAGGTTGTGCAAAAGCCTATTTCTTGGATCGTTCTCACTCGCTCTCGTGACAGGAAATCGATACAGGAGGACTACCCACTCAGATTCGTTATCATCATCATTATCGCACGTTTCCCATGACACTTCCAGTCGAATACGACGAAGCCGCCGCGGTTCAAGAAACCACCAACCATGACGACGACGAAGGATTTGCCAATTATGAGGTGGATACCATTGACACGGCACCTTGGGCCTTGATTGTTACCACTCTTGTGTCGTTGCTCATGATTGCCGCCATTCCTCTGTGTGTTCGAATTGGCAATCGCATGGACCAGATTCGAACCACGAGACAACAACGACGACAAAACCAACAACAACAAGACCCAAAAGACCTCCCCGAACCACCACAACCGGTTCACAGTCAACCACTCGAGGAGGAGGAGGCAGAAGAAAATGATGAAGCACTGCCACTGGACGAACACGACACCACCAATAAGCAGTACCCGACGAACACAACCACAACAACAAACACCCTTTCGTCTCGTACCTTGTCGCAATGCCCGACAGGCGATCCACAAAAACGCTTTACATCCCCGTCGGGACAAGAATGTGTCCTCGTTAAGGATCCCAATGGCAGTACTACAATGGCGTCCTCCCAGAAACCACCCCACGAGCATCACACAAGCAGCAGTGCTACGAAGAGTGATCCTCTTTCTCTGGCGGAGGACAAGGACAATAAAGAGCATGAAATTGTCTTTTTACGACAAAACAGTGGCTTGGATGCGGAGGAGGATGGTTCGGTAGTTACGGCCATGAGTGCCTTGTCGGTTCCGGTTGGCACTGAAGAGGTCACTGCTGCTGAGAATGACAAGAAGGAAAAGGAAGATGAATCGGTGGTTTCCTCGTGGACCAACTTTATTGATACCTTGAGCTTTCAAGGAGGCAATAGCACCGTTTCGGCCACCCATCCCTCATCTTCCAAACCAACAACAACCACAACTCCATTGGCTACCACATCGTCCTCGCCCGTTCCGCCGGCCGCCGCGGTCATGGGTCCGACATCGTCCTGGCCCCTGAGTCGTTCGTCTGGCGGTACCTCCAACCAGGACCAGGAAAATAGCAACAACCGGACGAGCCATTCGTATTTGCCATCCTTTTTGCAGTCCTTGCAGACCGCCACGACACCTGTCCCCATTACTGCTACAAAGCACCGTTCTTCTTCCTCCAAAACAAGGAGGAGGACACGGGAGCATGTACAAGACCATGACAATGAAGGAGTATCGGTAACCACTAGCAATAGCAATCGCTCCGGAAAAAGTCAACGACGCCGCAAACATGGCAATGTCGTGGACGACGATGGATCTGTTTCCAGTTCGTCCAGGGGGTCGGTCATGAGTTTTACCGGTTTGGCCTATTTGGAAGAGGCCATGACAGAATATGTGACGACCAAGGAATTGTGGCATCCCAAAGCGCGTGATGTCCGAAGAATACAAGGAGGGGGACAAGTTATCCAAGCCCTTTTGCACATGGGTCATGCTGGAGATGAAGATGATGATGACGACAATGTGTCGTCCTCCAGGTCCACGAACGAGCACAAAAAGACCACTAAGACGGACCACAGCGTCTCTTCGGTTCCATCCAAAGGTGGCCCAGCCGACGAACCAGAAAAGATGGACGACAACCAAAGCAAGGCCTCGTCGTCATCCACCTCGTCTTCCTCTGATGGCCGACGTACCCTTACGGTATCTTCTTGGAAAAAATACAAGTTTTACAAGTGCGACGGCGATACACGAGGTATTGTCAAGCTCGCCTTACCCTTTACCATCCACACCTTTGTTGTTCATGTCTTTGAGTTGATGGAAGTGGCCATTATTGGTCGTTTGGTGGGAACCGAAGAACTCTCTGCCCTCTTTATTGTAGACACGGTCCTTTCACTGGCCACCATGTTTATGGAAGGAGCCTTGACGTCCTTGTTTACACTGTGCAGTCATGCTGTGGGGGCACAGAGATATTATCTCGCAGGTCAATATGTACAAATTGGAGTTGTCTTTTATCAAGCCCTCCTGTTGCCCATGGGGGTTATTCTATGGTTCTATTTGGAAGACATTGTCCTCTTGTTTGGCTTTGAACAAGAAGTAGCCGACATTGCCGTGAGCTACGCTCAAGTGGAGTTTGTTTCCTATCTCTTTAACGTGTATCGAGAGGGATTGGACCATATACTGGAAGTTACCGAACATGAAGTCTTTACAGCGTGTTTCACAATCACGGAAGGGATTGTGGCATTTTTTGCCACCTTTTTCTATGCCAAATATAGCAGTCCCAGTCTACGAGATATAGCCCTCTTGGGTTTGGCATTGGACGTGGTGTCGACCGTGATTTTTGTGGCCATTCTGGTACACAAGGGTTGGCTCAAGGACTATTGGGGTGGAATGATTGGTAACTTTGCTCCCGCCAATACACAAGCCCTCCGCATCTTTTGCAAGACAGCTCTTCCCCTCTCGATTGGATTTGTCATGTCTACGGGAGAATGGGAAGTGTTGACCGTGTTGGCTGGATTCATGGGTCCTGCCGAAGTCTCGGCCTGGGGATTGTTGGGGTGGTTCTGGGAGGCTATTGAAGAAATCAGCTTGGCCATTGCCGATGCGGCTGAAGTCAAGGTGGGCAAAATGCTGGGTTCCGGTCAGCCCTACAGGGCCCGAAGCATGGGCAACAAATCACTGTACCTCGGAACCATCTTGTCCCTCCTCTTTTCCATTCCAATTATTGCCATGAAAGATATCCTACCGGGGTTTTTCACTACGGATGAAACCTTGCAAACTTTATTGACCGATCTATTTCCTTTGGTCGCCGTGGGAAATATAGCATTAATGTTTGGCTCCATGTGCTGGTCGATTTTGGGAGCACAAGGTCGCTACGCACTCGCCACAGCCGTGGGATTTATTGGAAGCTGGGGACTTACACTTCCCTTGGCCTCCATATTTGCCTTGGCGTTCAACTTTGATCTCCAAGCCATGGTGGGATCTGTTGTGGTCGGCTACGCCTGTTCGGGATCTCTCAATGCGGTCATGTTGATACGATCGGATTGGGAACAACTTTCCGCCAATGTGATCAAAGACACAAACAAAGGAGCAGGACTGGCAGACGGAACTGAACCCCTGTCTTCCAATATTGAAGAAGAAGCATATGACGACTTTGACTGGGACGAGCTCCCCGAACACGGTACGTGTGGGGTGACGATGAGAAGACGACTTGATTGCTTGGTGGAGACGAATGGCCGTTGCTCACCATTTTTTATTGTCTTGTTCTGCATAGTGCGCTCGGCTGCCTCGCTCCTGGGATACAGCAAGAAAATGTGGGACGCTGACAAGGAGCCACCGTCCTCGGAATTTGATTGGGATGATTTGGAACCAGAGCAAAAGGAAGCTGCTAGTATGCTAGGATACAACAAGTGCAAGTGGGACAGTGAAGACTGAAATTTGGTCTGATTGTGAAACCTAGAAACATAGGCGGAAACGGCGCCAGGAGCGTTTGAAACGTCCTTTTGACAACTCATTGTCTAGAGGTGGATTCTCAACAGTTTATGATCCAGTACTTGTGATTAAATGCACACGCAGTCATAGTCACAATAACTGGCCAACAAACGAAAGACTCGATTAGAGATCCTGCCAAACACGACAATTTATCAAAAGACTATAGACTTAAGGTAGCCAAATGAAATGAAGGCGAGTGCTTCAAACTGTTCTTCTTATGTCACTATCTTTCAAAACTGTTGCGGGTAGTGTTGACTTGGGTTACTTGAAGACGATGACAACGAGACTAGACGAGCAACGCCTGACCCATTGTTGTTGTTCATGTTTGCCATTGTTCTCAACAACTGCTCGTTGGATATGCTTCCTTCAGTTCCAACTCGACTGTCCAACGCAGGTCCAGTCAGATTCGTGCGGTGAGAGAGAGAGGGATGCTGCTGCTGCAGGGGGTGCTGCACAAGGCCAAGGGATGGGTCGCTATGAACACCCCATGAAGGAGCAGTCGTAGTAAAAGAGTGTTGCCTCGTTTCTTGTTTTCCTTGGTGTTGTGCTAGTTGCTGAAAGTAGGCAAGTTCGTGCTCGGAAAGGCGTTGAAGTGCTAGTGAGTCTAGTGGAGCAGAGGAGATATTGTGGTGTGGTGGAACGTTGGAGGGAACAATCATTGTTTGCTGAACAGGATGCGGTGTATCATGACGACCCATGGAAAAGGAACCCGGGACTGGATGTTGACGCAAGGGATTCAAGTTTGTTTGACCATAGATATTGTACTGGCCTTGCTCGCCAGTTCCGTGCAACTCACCCTTTGCGACGTGCCCTCCTGTACCAACCATGAAATCTCTTCTACTTGGACCAGCATCAGCTTGGGGAACAGGAATGGCGGGGCCCATCCCACGCTCCGGGTATATCACTCGTTGTGTCAAGGACGTCGATTCAGATGCGTAGTCTGCGTTCGCCGCTGCTAGTAGAAGGCAATTGAGATTTCCTTCCTCGACAGACTTTTTCTGCGGATAGATGGTTGCCACAGAGACATTTCCATTTCCTGCTGATTCTGAAGAATGCCCCCCTTTGGGACCCGAAGTGTTTCGGTAATGATCCTGTTTATCTTTTCGGTCCCCCTGAGCGACGGACACGCTCAGCGCTCCGGCTGTCAAACGAGATGTCACCGGCGCAGAAACAACGACATCTTCTGAGGGCGTCTGAACCCTTCTTGAAGGATTCCCATCGGAAGGCCCTTGAGGCAATGAAACAGAGCTGGATGTTTGATCTTGGTCTGCAATGGAAAGGCCTGGCCCATGTCGTATCAGGGATTGAGTCTGAGTGACTTCTTGAACGCCCGATGCCATCTCTCCGCCGACAGCGATATTAGCAGACGCTAAGTCTCTTGGTTCATGGATACTTCCAGCTACCGCACCGGACAAATCCTGCTTGTTTGCCTTTGCAACACCCATGGCATTGTCATCCGTACTCCTCCGCTTTGGCTGGTTAGGAGTGGTGTGTGTGTGAAGAGTTGCGATGCGGGGAGATCCAAACACAATCCATTCATCATCTTCGTCTTTTGATTTCCGAAAATGAAACCGAATACGTCTCTCCCCTTCGGCTGTGAGATCAACAGCAACAACTTTGCCACAGACCCATTTTTCTTTTCCTTTCACCTTACGGAGGACGTCGAAACGAGCTTTGGGTTGGAAACTTTCTTCATCAGAGGCTGAAACGAGTTTGATTTTCTTCCGAGGAGGCTTCGGCTTGAATTCTTTCTCTGCGGGTCTTTTCTGCTTTGGTTCTTTCTCCGATGGAGTTTTCCCGTTCGTCTCATTTTCCCTATTCGTCGTTGACTTAGACTCGCCACTGGTCTCACTAGTGGACATCCCTTTATCTGACGCTTTCTTAGTAGAGTCCTTTTTCGGACCCTTGCCACCATCCAGTAGCTTCCGCTTTGAAGCTGGCGGTTGTGTCTTCGAATGAAGAGGAGCAATCCTCCTTGACCCAAACGAAATCCATTCATCAGTGTCCGAACTCGTATTCTTGAAATGAAACTTGACACGTTTAACGGAGCCAGAAAAATCGACATGTGTCACGGTTGCCACGACAAATTTTTCTTCCCGATTCACGACTCTTAATACGTCAAATCGAGCACCAACAAAAAAACTCTTCTCGTTCGAAGGTGATTTGAATTTTTCCTTTCGCAAGGGACTTCCTTCCACTTTTCCATCAGACCCAACAATTTTATCTTCATTATCCCAATCGTCCTCCGGTGCATCGCATGATCTCTTCGAGGGGTTCCATTTGTTATCTTTGCAAAAGAAATGCTCCGGTAGTAAATCAATATCAACATGCCATGGAATCTTCCTCCATTTCAAACAATCAGGATTCTCGCATTGGACCCATCGACAAACTGCTTGAGCAGGTCTCCCCTTGTCTACCGACGTTAACAATGTAGGATCTTCACAGGAGGACGATAACTTATTGTCGGCATCCAATTCTTCCAGGACGTTGAAAATGCCCGATTCGTCGCCTGTCACGAGAAAGTCTAGTACTGGGGTGCCAAAACGTACGACACCCTCGCCATCGCTCGCTGTCCCATGACCAGATTCGTCGTTCAACACAAACGCTTCATCAACCTCACAAGGCCACGGGTCTCCGCGACGGTAAGGATCTTGCATCCACTCGCAAAGTTTGGGGCGAATCTTTGACTCGTAGTGCGTTTTAGTTAGAACACGGCTCCGACGTTTAGCTGCAAGTTTGCTTGACCAGCAAGCTTCAACCAACGGGAGAACCACTGCTCCTGACAAGTTTGGAAGCCCGGGTTTCTGTCCCATCCCACCGTTGTACCACTGGAGCAGCTGAGACAGGACATAATCGCCCTGATAGCTGACTTTCACTTCTGCAACGACATCCTCTGGGTTGCATTTCTCCTCACTTTTGCGTCGAGAGATCTTTTTTGGTTTGATGGTTTCTTTTTCCGAAACAGGGGAAGTGAGCGCCGCAGCCTTTCTTTGTTTAGAGGATTTCGGGTCGGAGTCATCCGCATAGGTAACCTCACTATCAATCACGGAACGCGGAACATTATTCCCAAGTTCCCGAGCGTATATTTCAATGGGACTCGATTCCAAGGAAGCGTAGGGACAAATAGAAAAGAAATTTTGCGTGTGTGCATACATCAGAACTACATCAGCAGACGCTTGAAGCATGAACCGATCGCTGTAGTGGGCGATCCAAGGTTCGTCCTCTTTCTCTATGTCAGTGGTAAACTTCACCGACTTGCCTTCCTTCGAGTCCCTTTGTGTATCCTTGAGGACATTATCTGCCCGTTGACCTTCCTCTGAAGTGCCGCTTGTCGGAGCAGACTCGTCGACGGGTAAATCTTTCTCTTTGTCAAGCTCCGCGGTATTATGAGCCGATGATTCATTAAGCATACCAGTATCGCATGTTTTTTCCGCATCATCTTCTGAAGACTCACCCGGCGAAGGATCACCGTCACATGCTGCTGTCCCTGATTCTGATGCGGAAACTTCAGAATTCTCCGCCCCGGGTTTGGTTTCCGTCTGTGACTCTTCTTCATTCTCGTTCATGTTTTCATCTTTTCGGCCATTGACGTCAGGTTCGGCCTCTTTCTCTTGAGCGATCACCTCCTCGATCCGAATGTTGTCTGTTACAGGAACACTGGAACTGCCTTCGCCAACAGCGTCACCACTTTGGGCTTGTTCATTACCGTCGTCTGATTTCGCTGTGTTTGCATTGGCCGGTGCTGTGGAAATTGGCTTGTTTCGATGTCGAAAATCCTTTGCCATCGCACGGAGTTCAACCAAAATAAGACTTCGGATTTCCAGAAGGCCTTCGTTTAATATCTGTCTTCGCACGGACGACGGTCCGTCGTAACGTTCTTCGTTACCGTCATCGCCACTCGAGGTTCTTTGTGGACTCAACCGCACCGAAAATCGTTTTCTGATATCCAATAACCCCTCCATCAACGAGGGACGCACAAACTTGGCAAGTTTGACTTGCCGAATAAGTGGGACCAAAACACCCTTGCTGCTGTTCCATAACCAATTTATGACATCATCATCCTCCATTACAGACAAAGGAGGATGGATGGCACCCCGCAGAGCTTCTACGTCATTGGTATCAATTTGTTGTGTAATGACGATGAGACCTTCTCGGTGACGGTCCAAGACACGACCCACACGACTCAGGGTAGCAGTTAATTGCTGAACCCGTTGACCCATGGCACTAATACCCTCTGAATCGGCATCTTCGAATTCAAATTCCGACGAGATCAAAGCTGTGATATCTCCTTTGTTGTTGTTGTCATCCTTTCCTTTTGACTTTTTGGATTTATCACTCTCCTTTTTCGATCGTTTGTTGACCGCCTTTCCATCCGCCTGCTTTTTGTTGTTGTGACCAGCTTCTTCATCCTGTAGTTTTTGGCGCTGTTTTTCCATGTCTGCTCTTGCGGCGTCTTGCCATCGCTGTTTCTTTTCCGCAGAGAGGGAACGCCACAGATTGGCTCCAAGTCGCCGGGTTTCCCGAGCTACATCCACTTCGGACAACTCGCCCGCCATGCTCTTTTTTACCAAGTCCACCAAGATATCTGCTTGGTTCTTGACAAAAAAGGAAAACCCATTTTCGGGTTGAATCAGATCCTCATTGCGTGATGGTTGGCCCTCGACCTCGCCACTGGTTCCTTGTTCCTTTGCCTTGTCACAAATCAGAGCAATCGGAAGGGCTCGTCTCTCGTATTCAATATATCTAAGGACATCAGCCACATACGTTTTGAGCCACACTGGAACTATGTCCAGGGAATCAGATAAGGATGAATTTCCGTGTTTGGTTGACCGCAACTGTCTTCGGTTCACAGCCGTAGCACCAAAGGATGCTGTTTTGAATCCATGAGTTCTCAAGATTCGATCATCTTCTTCCGACATGACTTGTTTGGTACTACCACGGACAATATTGGCCACACGGGAAGCGATAGGAAAGTTCCGATTCAAAACTTGCTGATACCAGTCCGCAGTTGCAAAATGCAAAAAGGACCCCCGACAGTTTCCGTATCCACAGAGACACACGGCAGATCTATACTCTTGTAAGGAATCAGTGGACGCATTGTAATTAAAAGTCAATTCTTCTCCAATTTCCAATTCTCGCAGTGTCGTCATGGCCAAACAGAGTTCTCCGTTGTATGCGGCCACGCGGACTTCGCACGTCGGATCACAGCTATGGGAGAGCGAGGAACCATGTCCTGCCTTGCGAGATGCGTCGACAATTAACGTTCCGTACCCACGAGGATCCGACTGTGGACGCTCCATGGTCATGTTATAGAAATCTGGTAGAGCCGGTTTGAGATTTTTGCGCTGTTGCGTAATGTCAATTGCATCCATCTTCTCACACCAACGCCATAGTGGATATATTTCACCACGATAAAAGGTGATGAGCGAATTGGGTTCAACTTTTTCGCTCAACAGTACAGATCCATGTCCTTTGGGATGTACACGAAAGAAATCGTAACCCAATGCGTCAATGGCTCGGCGCAACGTATTGGCGGCAGCCGATATCCATGGTGGAGCCGAGGTTTGAATCTTCTTAACCAAGGCATTTCCCAGCAATGTGTGACTCCATTTGGGATGCGATTTGGACAAGAATGATGATGCTTTCAAGGGCTGTTGTTCCTGCGTGTTGGAGGAATCATCGTCCGCTGCTCCTGAAGGTGAAGAATCCTCTTCGTTGACAAAGGGTAACCCTTCCAACAAACGAGTGGCATTGCATAAATCATGCGCCAATTCGGGTGGACAGGCATTGATTGCCGGCAAAACCCATTTTTCAACAAAGGTGAGAGCAGTTTCCGCATCAAATTCAGTTTCCAAACAAATGGAAATGTTTCTTCGAGTATAGCAGTCAATCCCCCAAACGGGTTGCTCCACCAACTCTGGTTCCAGTTTCGGACTGGGATCACAAGGGCGGCATACCATCGACGAAACAGTTTGGGGTGGTGACGCGGAGGCAACCTCGTCGGCGGTGGCATCAGTATTGTCTTTAGGATTGACCGTTTCCTCGGTTCCTCTTGTAGATGCTGTTGCAGTTGCATCCAAACCCATAGTGGTGTTGGTCGTTGTTTCGATGGCATCATGCTTGCTGCTGATTGCGTCGCACTTTGGTTCGTCGTCCTTGTTGTTCTCATCGCTCTCGCCCATAACAGAATTCCGAAACCAGTTGGCACTCCGCAATTCGGGTTGTAACAAGACCCCCTTTTCCGTCATGACCCGATCTTCCACACCCATAATCAAGGTACTCATAGTGGCCGTTACTTGGGCCCGTGTGACACCATCGTCTCCCGCCAAGGCCAAGGCCGCTTGTCGTTCCGTTTGTGGATCCTCCTCATCGCTCGTTTTCGGTTTGCGTTTTTTGGCCTTGGTTTTTTTCTTATCCGACCCTGCCGTGCTTCCCTGTTGCAAGAATTCCGTTTCATCCAAAACGGATTTCATCCAGGCTTCCGATTGTTGCCCAGTATCGTCGTAGCGATAAGAGACACCAATAAAGCTATCATCCAAACTAGTCAATAGTTCATGCGAAGCAATGCCTTGATCGACACGCGACAATCCATCACAGACAGAATCGGACGTCAATCGTTCGTACTGACGTTCCGGAAAGGGTTGTCGTCGCCAGGCCGACTGCATGGCTGCTTCATTGTTCCAACTCTTGTCGACCGCCAAGGAAAACTTGTGCCGGTCGTCACTGGATCGCAATTCTCGTTCGTGACGACGACCTGTCTTTTCGACCACCGCCACGACGGCTTCTCGGATCTTGTGCGCCGCCCACACCACACCACTGCGATCCTCCTTGCCGTCCTCGACGGCATTTGTGTCACTTGCATCCGTATTGTTCTTACTCTTCTTGTCATTGCATTCACTGTCAGACTTGTCAACGTCGACACTGACCGTTTGGGCGTCCTTGTCTTGTGGTGCTTTCTTCTTGGTGTCCGTGCCATTTGCCTCCTCGTTGTTTTCTTCTTCTTCTTGTTCGCGAAGCACTCGCTGAACGGTCGCCTCCAGCATTTGAAAGACATCTTGTTGAAACAAGGTCCAGTCCACGCCTTGTTTGTGCAAGACGCGTCGATTGACGCGAGGTTTCTTTTTGGTGGTAGATGTTGTAAACTTACGTTTCGGCCATTTGCCCCGCCACTCGTAGTAGGGGCCTAACAATTGAAAGCGTTCCTCTTCTTCCAGCCGTTCTCGATCCAAAACATAACGACCGGCTTGACGACGACGACGAATCATTTCCCAATTGCAAGGCGCGAGGTCCGGAAAGGAAGGATGTTCTATGTTTTCGTCATAACACTCTTCATATTCCGGAGAAGGTGCATCGTCCCAAAACCAGCCAAACTTGTCCACCTTTTCCAATCGCTGGACAATGCGCTCAAATTCTCGGACATGTTTGGTATACAAGGACATGGATCGATTGGATTCCAAAGTGGCCAAGGATGACGAAACAGCCCCCGCACCAGGTAACGGTGAGTGCATTGTACTGTCTGGCGCTGCAGGTGTTTCATTGTCGTTCCCCGTCATTGGTTGCGTCGGTGTAGCCACGGTCGTTTTGGTCAGGGCGGGTGCACCACTCGAAGAAGTTGTTTCGGTGAGTTTGCGTTTCTTGCCAGCCTTTGAGATGCTTCCTTTGGTAGATTCTTTGCCCCCTTCCCTCTTGGATTCCTTATCGGATTGCGACGCCGGTTGTTTCCGTCGAACTTTGGATTTCTCTTTGGAAGTCGTCTGCTTTTGTTGTTGTTGTTGTTTCTGTTGAGCGGCCAATTTTCGTTTTTGCCCCGCTTCTTGAAATTTGCGACTCCGTGCTTCCACCTTATCGGCCGTAAACAAGGTGGGACCCGCAGTGGCGGCACCCCCCGCCGACCGTCGAGCCCGTCGTCGATCGACGGCAATCATCCCTTCGGCTTGCGCCGTCGTATGGACCAAGTAGGATCGACGAATCCGAGGAGACGATCCTCCCAGGACAATCCATTCGACCGTAAACAAAACTTCATCCTCCTCTTCTTGTTCGCTCACATCTATGTTTGGTTTCTTGTTCTTTGCCTTTGCTTTGGCGTCTGTGCTACTAGGAGTAATGGCTGTGATCCGACCCAACGCATCACTGCGATCGCCCAATCGTTTCTCGGCATTGGCACCACTAGTTCGAGGAGCCGCAACAAACAGTAAAAATTCCATAGCAATGAGCCAAGTATCCAGCCATTGATATTCCAACGAAAAATAGCAACAAGAGTCAAAACAAGAAAGGAAACATTGACAATGACAAACCAAAAGGAAGACAACAGAAAATGAGAAAACACAACAGATCGAACTTCCATCCACAAGAGAACGCGACGCTTTGCCGAGCAGCCCTTTACACTACGTTTCCAGTCTCCGCAAAACCCAATACAATGCAGAAACAAGCCAGGACCATTCCTTGTCCATCCCTGCCTGTCGATGCGCAACTCTTTTCCCAGGTAGGCACTTACGCTTCGGAAACGCGCACCAAATCACCTCGACGCAACGTTCTGGTAAGAGGATCCGACTCCCTCTCGCCCTCTTTGGACGGTCCTCCTTCTGGACTCGTGGGGAGAGGCATGGTACTGGAATATCCGTTCGTTCGTTCGTTCGTACTGCCCTGGTGTGATTTCTTCCTCCGCAAATGCTTCCCCGGACGACCCGAGTTTCGTTCTGCTCTTCCGATTCTTGTTGTTTCAATCGCTCGAACGCAATCCAACAACCAAGACGCCAATGCAAAGTCTTTGTTGGCAAATGAATGAGAATGTGCAATGCCTCCCTCTTTTCTATGGTTCTTTTCCCATGGCGACGACTCGTGCCAATGTTATCGGTGGTGGTCTGTCTATTGCGGTTTTGATGGTGGTTATGGTTGATGTACACAGGGCAAAGAGTTCTTCCGAAACATGTGTAGTCTCTTGGATGACTATGGTTGCTGGAGTAGCCGTTTGGGTACTTGCGGACCGACAGTCCACAATCCCGAGTGTAGAGTTTGTCCATAGTAGTGTACTGGTGGTGGCAGTGGCCTTGCGCCTGGCGTACCTACGTGGGATGTGCTGGCGGGCGAAAAGAGGGTCCGGCGTGCCGTTCGCGCCAAACCCAAAAGCTACCTTGTCGCAAGATCGGCTATGTATCGAAAAAGAACCAATCCCTGCTTCATCCTACTCCTAGGAGTAGTTACCAATCTACAATGGATTGCAGGCTGCCAAGTTCCGTGAAACGCAGACCAAGATATAGACGCTCTCCATGTTGAAACGAATGAAACAGTTCTATGAGAATATGCGAGCCAAGGGCAAAAGGAAGGAAGCCAACGACGAGACGTTCGTTGCTACCGTCTTCGACTATTCCTGGCCACAAAGGCTTGAACGAGGTCCGGATCCAAACCAACCAAGGCACTTTCGACACCTCGTACATCTAGATTCGTTTGCGCCGTTTCAAAGGGAAACAGAGTTTGTTCGATTTTGCAAAAGTCGGACCGAGCACGTCCTCCCAGCGACTCGTACCAAGAACTGCCCGAGGTGACTGTGGAGGAGGAGGAGGAGGACGACGATTGATCCACGGCTCCACCCGCCAACAGTGTTTCGTAAGCATGTTTGATGAGAGAAAATTGAACCGTAGCATCGCGTTGCGCCTCTTCCGACTGACCAATCATTCGGTCGGGGTGAAATTCCATGGATAAGGTACGATACCGTTTCTTGAGCGTTGCCAAATCTAACGTGTTGGTGCTTTGCTTCTTCTTTGTGTCATCCTGTAACCCCAAAATTTCGCGAGCTTCCGCATTGGTCATGCTGTCCTCGTTCTTGGCGTCCTCAATAATATTGTCGTACACGTGTTTGTAAAAACTGTGGGTATTTTCGACGGAATACAGGAGATTGTTTCGTGGAACAGTCGCAAACGCTCGGGATCCCAGAACAGCCACTTGGGCCAATTCTCGGCAGTACAAACTCACGGCACTTTGGAGCAGCAACCCCGACTCGTGGTCATCCTCGCCCTTGTCCGGATGATTTGGTATGGACTGGACCTTTCTGGACAGGACCAGCTGCGCCACGGGAACCCAATCCGCCACGGCCTCGGCGGAGGTGGTGGAAGATCGAATTGCGACAATGTATTCCGACAAGAGGGCCTCCTCTGGATCTTCCGTTTCGACGGACCAAATACTTTGGTCCTCCGATGCCTGTTTGGCCATTCGTTTGGCATCGGCCTGTGTCAACTCTTCATACTTTTTCTCCAGTCTCATTAACGATGCATTCGTATCAAAGGATACAGAAGAAGAGGCAGACGCCGTACCCTTTTTGGGGCCGCCCTTTTTCTTCTTCTTTTTGTTACTGGTGGCACTTCCACCAAACCCACCGGAAGCAAATTTGGGTGAAGAACGATTCTTTCTGCTATCGGAACATGGAACAAAGGGCGCTTCGATGGAACTACTACGATGTAGTCTTAAGTGTGGAGCACTGGGAGGCACAAACGCAGCTTGGACAGCAAGGATTGGTATTGTTGCGCCAATGAGGAACGCATGGAGCAACCACATCCTCATGGTCGGAAGATTCGATGTCTGATTCTGATTTGTGATTGGCCTGCAAACGATCTGAGTCACGAAGGGAAACGGGACTCCACGCGGAGTTCTCCTCTGGGGCGACCGACTGACTGTCGGGTTGTCGGAGGGAGACAATGGAGAGAATGGAGAACGGGTCAACAACTCAATCTCCAAATGTCAACTACAAACGACAGTGAACGACAGGCTCCCAAACGGTATCGTTGTTTGTCATGTGGCAGCCCGTCTCCTGATTTCTATCGACTCTTGTCGGCCAATGGGCAACCAGATGCTGCCAAGAAGAACACAACGACCAGTCGTACCGCCAATCTTCAATTGACAGAATGTCAAACCTGTGGCGCAGTGGTCGACCCGTACATGGAACTGGAATGGCTCCTCGTCGGCTTAAATCTCATTTTGCTTCGACAAGAAGCCTACCGCCATGTTTATTGGAACCGACTTCAGGAGCTACCGAGTCCGTTCCAATTGGAGCCTCGAGATGTGCGGACATGCCTGTCACTCGTTGTGGTGGTGGTAATGACAGCCAGGTGGCCTACTGGCAGCTTCTCTACCTGGTCGGTCGACGCACTCCCTTATTTGCTCCTGATTGGGATATCATGCGTCTTGTACGTGTTGGCATTTGTCCATTTGCGCTTTGATACAAAATACGGCTCCCTGCCTCCGTCTCAAAGGCAGACTGTCTGGAGAATGATTCATTGTGCCCTCTGGCTTCCAGTGGTCGGAGGTGGATTGATGGAAATGATTGTCATGGGAATTTGGAGCCCCCAACATTTGTTGCCAGACCAAAACGTGCTACTAAAAGTTGTCGAAGATGTTGGATTCGCGGTTCTGGTGGGACTGTGGCAGCTGTCCGGCATTCGAGTTGTTCTGGATTTGCCGCCGCCTCAATAACCAAGCTCCTCTGCGATGGACGGAATCCCATGCAATGTGAAAAGTTTCTGTGTTAGTACCTTGCCAAACAGATCCATACCGACCGCAAAGTCCATGATTCTGTGGGTTCCAGTTTAGTGGAGCAGTGTAGTTCTCCTCCAGGCTACAACTCCCACGAAATGTAACATGAAGCATTTCGTGGATATGACGAAGAGGTGAGTTTGCCCTCCGCCTCTATGGAGAGGCTTTCTTGACAATGCCATTGTGCTAGGCTTTCTTGATAATGCCATCGTGGAAGGCAAGAGATTGTACAAAGTCCAGCAAGGTAGTGACTGGTCTCTGGTGTAATAGAAACATATACCATCCATGAACATATCCTCTTATGTCGACGTTCACTATCTCATACGGTGTAGTCCAGAGCTTGCCCACGTTAGTGTTGATGGTCAGAACCGAGGTCAACGAACAGGAAACATCATCGCACTGATAAACCGTCGCATATTTGTCACAATGGTACAATGTGGCGGCGTGGTGCAAACTCTTGTATGAAGTTTGCACGCAGCTTTGAACAACAGAGTGAGATGCGGCCGTTCGAACGATAAAAAGTAGAATGGGTCTTGATTGACTCCGTGCAGGATAGGCCCGTTACCAACATGGTCATTTTCTTGGTGGTCCACATCCTTTTACTTTGTGAAGCATGGACAATGAATCAATGCATCCGCTCGGTTTGTTGTCTACCTAGAGCGAGGAGAGGGTTCAAGGGGAGAGTTGGAAATGGGAAATTGTGAGGTCAGGACACTCTCGACTCTCGATCGGTCGGTCTGTGTGAATCCGGGTTTTTGTCGGAGACGGCCAAATTCGTGCCCGGCATTCGCGCGCATCACCCGTTCATATGCAAGCGCGGAAAAAAGAGGACACGCGCTCTGGGAATCGGATCGGGTCCCCTGAAGGTTCAATTTCTCATAGCTAGTGTACGGACATGCATGCTGCGTACGTAGGCATGACCCTCTATACGAAATAATGTACAAATATAGGTGTCCGTAGTACGGATCAGAACGGACTGCCGTTGAGGCGGGCGGTGCGGATGCAGGTGCTCATCGAACACTCCACCCACAAACAAATAATACCGAAGAAGGTGTCTTTGAGGACGACAGGGGAAAGGAAGCGAGCACCGAATGCTGCGCCGCATCATCGCCCCCATCTTTTTTTTTGAGACGGCGCAGGAGAGACAGACTCTCCTTTGGGGCTCCTTGCTTCCTTCTATACACACACTACGATTACGAGTCACTTGAACAAGTCTTTTTCTTGTTCTTTCGTGGAACGAGGTAGCACTGTATTGATCGATATTCTCGTGCCATTGACCAGCCTTGGATGCAAGCATTGTTGCAACGAGGAACGTTTGAGTTTGAACGCGTTCTTCCCACGAACGGACGTTTTCTCGTCGATTCATCAAGGCGGGGGTCTACCTGCAAGTTACAGTCATTCTGGCTGGTCTTTCTGGAGATTCGCTCCATCTAGCACCACATCTCACTTAACGTGTGCGGTGAAGTGTGTTATTACCAAGAGACCTGAGATTTGGTGTGTGGAAGGAGTTATTTGGCAGTGAATGGTGAATCACACGGATAAGAAAACGCTCCATTCCCTGTCGTAACGACAAGCTACGCTCGCTTAGCAGTCTGGCAGTCTTTGCCCGTGTCCACTGTCACCGTTTATATGCTGTGATCAGCCAGTCATCTCATTCCTTTTCGATCTGTCACTTGCAAACCTTGCCTCCCGTTCGCAATCATGATGACAACTCAAAACCCAAACGCCAACGGCGTTCATAGCACACTTTCTGGGACAACAACAACTTCTACTGCGAACAATTCGAAGATTTCTTCAACTTGTGCAAATGGAGCTTCAGCACGACCACCACACCAACGAAGCCTGTCACAAAATGGTGCTGTGCTTTCCAGCAACAGCATTCACAGTCTGGGAGGAGGAAACATGACTACGGCAGCACCTTCGATCGATGCAAATCCTGTATCGATGGCAAACTCTAAAAGCGCAGTGGATGCTACTTCACAACAGACACCCTCTAATGGAACAGTATCCAGCGCCTCTTCTGCAATGGTACCACCTACACGAACGGCCCCTCAACGTACAGTTTCCTCCAGTAGTGCCGCTACAGCTCCACCGGCCTTGCAACCTACCAATGGCCATTCGGAATACAAGAGAACAGCCCCTGCAACACAGCAACCACCTCCCCCCAAACCGCAACCCAGTGCTGCCTTGAACAATGGTGGTAGTGGGCATCGATCGCAGTCGTCCTCGCCGCAAACCGAGAAGCAAGTCGTGGAGATGGCCGTTCCTCCAAACAAACAACCTGTACCAGGAACGTCCTTACCACCCCTGGCTCCTTCGGCCAACCATCGGACTCAATCGGGAGGACGTTCTACGGTTCCACCCTCCATGTCTCCTCAGAAGCAACCATCTCAAAGAAGTGCCTTGACGCCCACATCGCCCCCACCTTCGTCTTCTTCTTCGCAACTATTGCAACCACAACAGCATCAACCACAACAGTCGTCAGCCGAGTCGGGCCCACCGCCACAACAACCTATCTTGGCGACCGATCCACCGATGACTGTTTCGGCGCCTGCTCCTTCCACCATTGTGGGTATGGTGGGGTCCACACCCATTGTGCGCATGTCGCAAGCAACCACGACGGTTGTCAAAAAGAAAAAGGGACGATTCAATTTGTTGCAAGAAGTACCGGTCGTGAGTGGTTCTGATCTGGTGGGAGGAGGTACAGCTACTACACCCTCCGCTGTGGTGCCGTCTGTACCACCTGCAACGGCGGCATCGTCAGGGGGCGAGGAACCCAAGTCTGTGGCCACTGCGACTCAAGCAGCTGGGGAATCGACACCACCTGGACCAACCACGGAGTTGCGTCAGTCACCAACAACCAACAACAAAGCCATTGTGAATACGGCAGCTACCGTAAAGGGACACGAAGACCCTTCATCAACGCGAACAGCATCGACCACACCGGCTGTGGGACAAGCACGAAACAACTCTCCACCTGCTCCAGAGCCTCCCAACATGACGACAACGACAGCAGCCCCAACAACAACTCCAGGGGCTCCTGCCGTACGGAAAAAAGGCCGATTTTTCATCTCACGGGTAACCGATCCAACCATTTATCAAACAACACAAGTTGTGCCAATTACCTTGACGGCTGCACCTACTGTGATTGCGACGATTCCAACACCGCCCGGTGCAACAGCAGCTGGTCCACCTCCTAATCCGAACATGGAACAAGGGACACATCATACTGGTAATACGGCGTCCACGGATCCAACCAAAGGTTCTCCCGGAGCAGCAGCTACGACAACGACCACGGCTGGCTTAATGTATGCTCCAACACAAGCGGCGGTGATGATGACCAATGGTGGCAGAGCGACCTTGGTTCCACAGCAAGTTCTTTATACCACAACGTCTTCGGCACCGCCATCCAATTCACCGTCAAATGGCCATTCGTCCTCAACAGTTGTGCTGAACGAACCACATTCCAAAGAAGGATCCGGGGCCGCTGCGGTGCACCACAACAACAAGGAATCGCAAGCGCCATTGACTCGGACCGGCTCGACCACCACCAACGGACAGCCCAAACCACCTCCACAGGATACGTCACATCCACCCTCGGAACAAACCAGACCAATGGAAGAGCAAGCAACTCAACAACCGCAACAGTATCAACATCGATACAAGAGCAGTAATGGGAGCAGCAAACCAAACTTGGCCTCCCAGAAAGGATTGGGTAAAGTCTTTTACTTCTTGGATCAAATGAGAACGGAAGTTCTCGACGCTGATCGCACAATCAAAGCGTTACAATCCGAAATGAAGAGCTTGCAAACGGACATGAGGTACTTGGTAAGTCGAAATTCCGGATGAGTTGTTTGTTTATGTGAGTTTGCTCACTTGTCGTATCATTTTTTATATCCACAGAAAGAGAAAAACAAGGAGTTGGAAGGAAAAGCCAGGGATGCGGAGAGAAAGCTTCATGAAGAGCGCGGACTGCGCGAAGTGGCAGAGAAAAAGTGCAAGGCTCTCAAGGCCAAAATACGAGAAAATGAAGAACATACAGCGTCCAACGCTGCAAACGGAGGACAACACCCTCTCGACGGTACGAACAGCAACAGTCAGCGACTGGTATCCTCCGACTTGGCGTCCTTGGATAACAATCCCTGCACTAGCAATGAAACGGCGACTACTACTACTGAGCAACTGGGATCTTCACAGACATTGGCAGATTTTTCCTTCACTGAGCCTATATCCAGCGGTGAGCTTGATTCTCCACCGCAAGCATCTTCTACCTTGGCGAATGCTGCGCCATCACACTCCATTCCGCCCCTTCCACCTCAACCTTTGGGACAAACGGTGGATGGACCAAACCAGGACGGACCAAAGAGGCGAACATCTGGGGACAAGTCTCTTGAACCAAATGAATTGTCAGAACTTTCAGGCAGTTCCAGCCATAATTCCGAACGAAAACACTTCGTCAAGGCGCAACCAAAGGTTGATACCGATACTTCGAAATCAAAGCGAACCGAACTGGGAACTGGGAAATCGGATAATTCACAACATCCTGTGCAACCTGCTTCTGCATCACGTGGGAAACCTGGTATAGAATCCACAAAGATGGACGCTGGTCGACCCGAAAAGATGAATGGCTCATCCAACGCCAACACTTTTCAATCCGTTCCTTCCTCGATTAGTCCGCAACGAGATACAGTGCATAAAGAACGAGCTCCTTCCTTTAGCAACGGGAACAAGGTAGCCGACTATCGGACCAATTCGGCTTCAAGCAAAAATGCTTTTGATTCACAATCAAGCTTGCCGCAGCACCAGCCCCATCATCAACAACAACAGCAGCATCAGCATGGTTTTGCTGTGCCTACGATCAACTCGAATTCGATAGGCAGGAATACGCGAATCAACCCAGAAGATTCTAGTAATTCACAGCATACAGCAGCAAAAACTACAGCAGCAAGTGAGTTTGATCCATTGTTCCGGTCAGAGACAACACAGCCGCACAATCAGCCTTATCAGCACCAATTTGCGGAAGGTTCACTTTCCCTCCAACCGCCGTCCTATGGCAATATTGGAAATGAGCAAATGTACCAACAAACTCAACTTCCAGTTCTGATGATGGACCAACAAGCAATGGCATATCCCATCGTTGGGTTAGCCAATGTGGAAGGCATGGGTATTCCTACACAACCCTTTATGCAAATGCCGATGCAGGAGCAACAACATGTCAACCCGTCGTCTACCACCACGGCAACAACTAGCTATCAAGATTTTGCACCCGGGATGTTGCTTGTGCAACAAACCGACTTGCCACAAAATTCCATGATGGCCTTCCAACAGCCCATTATTCAGTTCCAGGGAAATCTTGCCCATCAAGAGCAAGCCGGGACAACCGCCACAACTTTGCAACCTTCGGCATGGCAATTTTCTTCTCCTCCCTCCTGGCAACAACCCCAATTGTCGCAGCAGCAACAACATTATT
The DNA here is from genome assembly GCA_946965045.2 of Epithemia pelagica. Lineage (NCBI taxonomy): Eukaryota > Bacillariophyta > Bacillariophyceae > Surirellales > Surirellaceae > Epithemia > Epithemia pelagica. Next base: position 2,310,015 of record OX337239.1, on the reverse strand, counting down.
GGCAGCAACAACATGTCCCACAAGTTCCACAACAACCGAAGCCGCCACCTAAGTCGGTCCCCCTTCACCGCCAAAACAAATCAGTAAACGACTTTGACCCATTGCAACAGAATGCATCTTCCTCGTCGGTCGAAACGGGAAATAATGGTCCCACTGGCAATGGACAAGCTCAAAACGGTGCCACTTCGGGAACCAGCACGGATCCATTTGATGACATTATGCGTCGCAACAACGAACATGGGAAAAACAGCTGACGATTTTGTTGCATTTCTACGTTGGAGAGATAAGAGTGTCTCTCGCTGAGTTCTAGTTTGTCGCTGGAACCCACAGAGACATGTTCAGTTCACAACGTCGCACACACCTTTGTACGATGTGGAGAGCCAGTGCCGAGTCGCATGGATTTGGGGCTCCGGCGGGTGTATAACTTCTGTCATCCATCCGACATTTTTCTTTTTTCAATTTAGTTTTTACTTGAAATTATAGCTCAGTTTTTTACTCTAAAAGCAGTATTTATAACGTCCATACCAACTGTCATAACTGGCTTCGCGCGCTTCGCCCTGGCTTTGGCTTGATAAGGAGCACGACGCGAAGAAATCCCACACAAGGATGAACAGTGAACACACACGTGAAACAGAAAAAAACATGCACAAACACAAGACAAGTGGCAATGGCCCACAACAAGGAAAGCTCTTAGTACATGGACTGCAACTAAAATACAAGCATAGTCAACTCTATATGTATCTAGGTACTCCTCCTATTTGTTTAGTTTTCCTGGCCCTATCCATTGTATTGTGTCCTTCCTTAGACTCTGATGTCCTCCACACACTGGTTGATTGTCATCTTGTCATTTTTCATCCTTCTTCTCATTCGGTTGATTGCCGCGTTTACTGATGATCCAGGGGGTAGATCTTGACAGTAGTATTCATGCTATGGTCATTCATTTTGCTGGATGGTTCGATTTTGTTGCAGCCCCATTGTCATTTCTTGTGGTTCGTCGAAAAGTGAGAAGTGAGACGATTCATGGCACAAAATACGAGGCGAGGCCGGCGTTCAGATTTCAACGATCGAAGGCAGGCTGACGATTTGACATGGCAGGCGCTTTGAAAAAAAAACAAGAGGCCAAAGTTGCGCAACGCACGAAGGACAGAAAATATACACCTCTTGAATCGTTCCCTTCCCTTGAATTTGGAACTTGTATGGACATGTTGCCTCTCCCGTTTGACAAGAGATGCAGATGGATATAGACATAAAACGCATCTGAAAAATCATGCTTCTATTCTGAGAGCCAACATGGATATATTGAAAGCGACTAGGTAGTTTACCTTCGGGCCTATGCCCAATCCAAAGATCTGAAGCAACGACTTGAGGACTTTTAGGAGTAGTTTCTAGCTAGACTATGGAGTACTTCCAAACTAGGATGCTGCTTTTAGGCCAATCCTTTAGCTCAACAAAACCAATCCGTGCGGGGCCGGGCCGGATTTGGTTTTGGAAATTGTGCCTAACGCCGTCCTTACCAGGGTATTGAAGTCACGCACCCCTAACTTTCAACTTACCACTTAAATTACCAATTTCTGACTTTTCTCACTAAATCAAATCAAAATTCATATATCATTTTGCAACTTTTTCGAATGCATTCAAATCAATACCATGATTATTTGATTAAACACTTAAAATCGTAACCACAATCAAATCACATACCTGCATTTCTGATTATTGATTTTTCATCAAAAATCACATAGTAAATTATTAATCACAATGAAATCAAAGTTAAATTACCGCAATAATGGAATGACTTTCATTAAGAAGTTAAGTCGTCACAATCAATTACCAACTTTTCAATACTGAAACCAAGTTTCAATAATTCACGATTACTGATTTTAAATGTAACTTTTTGATTATATTGTCAATACCGACTTATAATCACCCAGTACTATCTGCACCAATAGTGACAAAGCCGTACCTTTACTGGTTACTGGTACATGTTACATGTGTGCAATGTGCAATGCGCATGTACCACATGGTACCTGGTACCTGGTATCGCTCATCGCCCCTCATTATTCTTTCACACAGCTTCAGATTTGCTCATCGCTCATTTGTTTTGAGCTGTTGAGTGTCGAGTGTCGAGCACTAATATGATCCCTGCTGATTTCCAACTCAAAGTGACAACAGCAAGCTTATCCTCCATCTCTCCCATGACTGAAACCAGCAACACCACCACCGCATCGGACGGAGCTGAAGGCCACACCAACACCGCATCGAATCAAGCCGACGGCAACACTACCAACACCGCATCGGATGGAGCTGAAGGCGACATAACCACCGCATCAAATCAAGCAGAAGGGAACACCACCACCACATCGAACGGAGGTAATGAAACAACTGACCCTGCTCTCACAAACCCTTCTACAAACAATCCCAACAACAACGAAGGGGATGGGAATCAAGGAAACAACAACCAAGAACAACCTCCTGGGGAAGGTGAGCGCAACCGAGAAACAAGAGCAAGATACAAGGCCGAAAAAGAAATCCTCGAATTCAGACCCCCTCCCCCCTCCATTTTCAAGAACCTGAAAGGATCGTATTGGGGATTAGTCTATCATATTGACTGGGTTAAACTCCGCAAATACAGAGATGACAACTCTCCAGTCGACACTACTGACAGACCTGGTCTTCGTAAATGCCTTAAAGTCTTGAAGGAGGGTGACGATCCAGTCAATGCAAAGGACAAGACTCTTAGTTGTCTTGCGAAACGGTTGACAATTTGTACTCTATGCTTTGACGACCCTGATGCATCATTGTTTGATGCAGTAATTGGCTGTGGCAACCACGAGTCTTCATCCAACATAAACCAACACCGCTTGCGAAAGCACAAGGAAGAAGTTGAGAAAAAGACCCGAGAAGAAGCAATCATGGAAAAACAAGGCCAAAAGAAAATGTCTTCTTTTGTGTCCACTACGGTGACTCGTGCTACAGTCAGGAATGAGTTTCAAAAGAAAATATATGAATTTGTCAACGACATGGGCTTTCCGTCACGGACTGTGGAAAAGCCCGCCTTCCGGTCTCTTTTGTCATTTGCAATCAGCAATGCCAATCTCCTACGCCCATCTGATGCATCCATCAGTAATAGGGCTATGACATCGATGCGGATTGATTCCTACAACTCTTTCCTTCGAGAAGTGAACAACCTTGGCGACAATATTCGTGAGACATTCAAGTCATGGTGTGGGAAAAGGATTCGCTTTGCATGCCTTGCCCACGATGTATGGCAGGGCTGCAAGAAGGACATACTTGGAGTCACCCTCATTCTTCCGGACCCACGCAATTGCAACGTCTACAAAATACCCATTGGCTTACTACAGACCAAAGGCCACTCTGCTGCACAGGTTGCCGATCACACGGAGACAATTCTAAATCAGGTTGGATTCACCCGACTCGATTTGTGTGCGTCTATCAACGACAACACAAACTCGGCTGTATTGGCCGGAAAATACATTACAGGGATGGAACAAGGCGGCAAATGCGACATGCACCGGGCAGAGCTTATTTTGAAGCATGCCACCGGACAGGCCATTCGTAAACGGGGCCGTGTTGTCATTGATGAGAACAAAGAATTCCTGGCTCTGTACAAGGTATTCCATTTATTTGCGTCTTGGTTGATGAGCAAGAAGGCTCGGGCCCGTTTTGAAAACCTGAGATCGTTCGCAAAACAGAATGGTCGCATCATTGTCGAGATTCAACTCCCTAATGGCACACGAGTGATGGGATGTTTGATCATGTTTCACGGTTTGTTACGCAATAAGTTCATTATGGATGATTATGCCCGATCCTCTCTGGTAAATGATAATGAATTCAGATCCAAGTATCCAAGCGTAGAAGATTGGAAACAACTTGCAGAGTACGAGGGAATCCTTCAGCCCCTCCAGTCCTGTGCCATGACACTTCAAACAGACGACCCATCTGCAGCCTCAGCTTCCCTGGTAGAAATTTTCCTGTCAAAGTATGCCATTGAACAGATGCAGAAGAAAGGAGTTCGAATTCTTGACGTGGAAACATCACCCTGGGATGCAAGTTTGACAATCAAGAAATTGGACAGCAAACGCGTCCGTCGTGCTCATGATCTTCTTCTTGTTCCAAGCCAAGATTTGATCCTGCGCATCCTGAGAGAATATCGCCATTACATGATGGAATCCAAGGACGTCGACGCTGAAAAAGCGATGTTGTCGAATCCCCTTCTTTGTACCTCCGGTCCTCTCCTGTTCAAAAAGATCGGCTTTTTCAAAGACACGGACATTGAACGTATAGAGAAGAACTTCATGGAAGATTGCTTTGAAAAATACTATTCTCCTGCTCCTGAACCTGCCACAAATCAAGGAACAGGGACGACTTCAAATGCTCCTTCGGCAAACAACAACAATTCTGCTCCAAGCAATGATTCGGAAACCAATGGGAATGGAGAGAACAACTTGGTAACGGCTGACGACGATGATGCTTCTGGGACGTCCTTTGACATATTCGATGATATTGATCTTGCTGTGGACGACACTACCGCTGATGCTGGAGACAACAGTAACACAGGGAACAATGAAGTTGATCGGGCCAACAGACTGGAGAAGCTTATCAAGGAAGAATACATGGACTACAAGCGGTTTTGTGAAAGGAAGGTCCGTCTTCAATGGACTGATCTGATCAACCAGTACCCAACCTCTGCGTACTTGGAGGATTTGACTGACTGGGGTGATCCAAAGAAGAAATGGTTCGCGGTACGATGCAAAAAGCAAGACTTCACTGCTGTAGGCAAATACTTTGACGTCATGGCCTGGTGGGATGCTAACAAGACTAACTACCCACGGCTTTTCCCAACGGCAATTGTATGGTTGAGTAAACCAGCTACAAATGCCTTCCAAGAGAGGGTATTCTCCTGTTCGTCTTGGTTGGATTCTAACAGGCTCATGAGGAAGGAGTCCCCCCATAACTTTCAAATGCGGTCTCTGACGTGTGTGTCCAGGCCTGTGCGTGCGAAGATCACAGAAGCAGAGAAAGAATTGATCAAGCGTCCCAAGGCAATCCAGCAAGTAATCACAGAATTACACCTCGACAGCTGGAAAGAACGCGATGTAATCGAAATTCACGACAATGAGCCTACTGGGGGAAGCACCACAGCAACAGGTGCCGCCGCTACTAGTGTGGGCGTAGTCTCTGGGAGTGCAACGGACAATTCCCCTGCAGACCATCCAGCAGACGGAGTCCGAGTTGACGCAATGCTTGATAATATCAAGAAGCTGGAGGCGTACCTGAAGCAGAAGGAGACAGAGGATGTGTTGAACTTTGGATTCCTCGACGATACTACTGACGACAAAGAAGTTGTAGGGGAAAAGGATCTCGCCTATGCCGATTCGGTGGAGATTGTTGATTTGACTGGAGGACTCGGTGAAAAGGTTCTCGACGACACAGTGGACGACCACGAACTTCTTGTTTCTGTCTTGAAGCAGAAACAAGGGCCCACTGATGTTGTGGTGGTTCTGGAACAAAGCAGTAACAACGGTAGTGCCACAGGAACATCGGCCAACGTTGCTGGGATCACTGTAAATACAACAAGTGACTCGATGTCGGCCTTGTCATCAGTTACTGGTAGAAGATCAACTACCACAAACAAGAGCACAACGACATCTTCTAGTCGGAAAAGAAAAGCTCCACCCACACATCAGGCAATCTAGTCGGAAAAGAAAAGCTCCACCCCCTACATCAGGCAATCAGCAAGGAGGAGCACAGAATATGAATTTGAATAAACAAAGCGAAGACTGATAAACGAATACATATTATGATAAGTAACTAACAATGAACGGTATTTAGTGGCCATATTTCTTAAAGATAGACAAACAAAGTCGAGCAACCTCAGGAGGTTGCACCTGCTTGGATTCAAGAAGGGTACGGAATGGAATTGTTTGGGTATTGACCATCTGCCCCAAAGACCCAAACACGGGATTTACCTTGTGCCAATAGTTCTTTGGCAACCATTCTTCGATGGCCTTTGAACATTCGTAGCCGTCAGTGCAATTGTGCGGTACCCACCCAAGATGGACTGCCCAACGGATTACGTGTATATCTGCAGGGATACCATCCATGCGATCAAAAGCATATGTGATGACAATGTTGGCCGTTTTGTAGCCAACTCCGAATAAAGTACCGATTTCCTCAACAGAGATGTTTGGGGGGATGATTCCACCATGCAGGGAAACAAAGTGGTCAGCTGCATTGACAATGCGTTCTGCATTTTGGTAAAATCTCCCAGTGGACGTCAATAAGGAGCATAAGACGTCCATACCATACATTTTGGCAAATTCGATGACGTCTGTTGCAGATGTCAAACCAGTAGAGAATAATCGTGGGACAAGTACCGCAAGTTGTGAGTCTGCAGTGCTCGAACTCATCAGAATGACCATTAGGCACATAAATGCCCGGTCGTAAACAATGCTGTCGCCGTCGTCGTCGTGACATGATTTGTCGATCCATTCCTGCCATGTATCTCGGGGCATTGAGAACGCAGGCGTCTTTGTCAAACCTTGATGAAATGCACACAGGTCTTGGAAGGATGCAATCAAACGGTTTTTCTTCGTTTCATCAATGGTCATAGAACGTAAATTTTTCAACGTCGTCATTGGAGAGTACTTTACTGGGTCCCCTGGCATGTGTCGTTCTCCATTATTGTACTTGATTTTGGTTTTTGCTGAAGATCCTGCAAGCAAGAGTTTGGCTTTTTTGGACACGGAATTTCGGGTGTTTCGTTTAGTAAAAGGGAGAAGTGACCGATTTGTACTCTGTTTTGTTGGCTTTTGTTCAGAGGTGTGGCGTTTTGTAACGCGCTGTTTCGAAAGGCTTGGACAGTCCATGGACTTCCTGTGGGGAGTAGGCGACTCAGGTGTGACTATTGGGGCAGGTTGTTGTTCCGTGATTGTTGGAGTGTGGGGCATTTTGGGTTCCGTGGAAGGGTCAGGAGTACAAGTAGGAGTAGGAATGCCGGTGGTCTCTCGAGTTTTCATTGTTTGCGTGTCTGTTGATTGAGTGCAGAATTCGGTTCGGGAGGTTTGAGAGGGTGTGATGGTAGAGACAAGGCGTGTCAAGGGAGGGCTTGAGCTCGTAAGTTTTTGAAGTTCGGCCGAAAGAATATCCAGAATTGGTTTCATGGGAATTGATTCAGGTCGAAGTTGGCAACCATCACGGCCCAGTACATTGAGTGCCAGTTTCACATTATTGCGAAGGAACCAACAACGAACTAGCTGTCTTGCATCTGGGCATCCGGTGAGATTGATGTACACGAACCGTTTGAGATCTTGGTAGGTAGAGTCCCTTTGTATATCAATTCCAAACTTGTATCGAAGTATAACGTGAAGTAATGTGTCGTCATGATGTATTTCAGGTGGAGAGCAATTTTCCCAAGAAGTGGAGGTGCAGAGAAGCTTAAGAATCTCGTCTTTGACAATGGAGTTGTTCTTCTCGTCTTTGACGATGGAGTTGTTGTAGTTTTGACAGAGAATACACGTCTGGGGAGGGGAGCATAGACAGGTGGGTGCTGTTTGTTGTTTCGTGACAGTAATCGAAGTGCCACTTTCATTCAACCAAGCTTGAACGACATCTTCCACTGAAGCACTTCCATCTGTTGATTGGTCTTTTTGTTTCTTAGTTGTCTTTTCAATAAGAGCCACTAGTGACGATGGAATATGGCGGATGAAGTGATCAGGTAAAAGTTTCACGGAAATGGACAGAAACATGGCTTGCTGCTATTTGCAATGAAGGGTTGAGGGTGTTGTGACTTGGGAGTGTGTCGCCGTTCGCTGTATGAGATGGTCAAGGGCGAATGTGAGCGTCGCTTGACACTGTTAACTGATAGATACTCATTGAAATCAGTGATTTAAGTAGGTGATTAAAGTCAAACTTTTTTCTATGATTAAGTTAATTTCGTAAGCAATTTTTGGAGAAAAAAGTTAAGTCAGGGGGCTGTTGGTAGTGACTTCGATCATGAAGTGAAGTCATGACAGTATGTGACTTGACTTCGTCTAGCGAAGTGAAGTCATGGACTGATTACGTGTGATTAAGTCACTTAGTGCTAAGTCATGGATGTATCCTCTGAGTCAGAAAAAGTCAAAGTGAAATTAGCATCGTTACATGATTGGCTTTAAGTCATAAGTGAAATTAGATATATGTATTCAAAGACTTATAGTTGGTAATTAATTTGATGTACTGAATGATTGACTATTACGATGGAGTTAAGTTATGACGTATAAAATAGACGACTTAAAGTTCATAGTTATAATTGAGTAGAGTATTTCTAACTTCAATACCCTGGTCCTTACGCATTCGCAAAACAAATCCAAAAGACCGCGCCTTTTCGAATCCTGTCCCCCATCCTCCCCCACCCTTCACTTAGAAAAATTGAGTACTAAAACTTTTGGGTACTGAGGAAGCGCAAGGATACCGTTGAAGTCGAACGCCCGTCCATCATGTGTCACGCCCGCCCACCATGTCGAACGCCCGCCTGACATATTCGAAACTGTAGGCAGCCTCTACACTAGCATAAGTAAAACACTATCCCTAATGAATTTCCTGGATTTGTTCGAACAAATCCAGAGTTCTGGATTGGTTGGAACAAATCCGGAAATGCTCTTTTACCCGGATATATGACGTCAACGTGACGCAAAATGCTGACGTGCACGAAATTTTGATTTGGTTTTGCGAGCTAAAGGATTGGCCTTAGTGCGGTAATCGGTGGGTAGGTAGTAGGCAGAGAAGATTCGTGGATTTCGGGAGATTCGAGTTCGCCTCAGCAGTACTTGCGTCACACCCCCGCGTCAGTCCCACGGGATCCCGTTCGAACTCAATTCGCTTGGTGCTACGTGGAAGTTTTTCCCTCTCTGGGTTGTGTCGAGATGATGTACCTCCGGGTTTTGAGATGGCAAGTTGACGTATGCACCAAGAGAGGGAGAAGCAATAGACTGTGGTGAGGTTTGGAGATTTTGTTGTTTGTTCTTTGGAGAGGGTACAACGTGATTAAGAAAGTGTCCTCGTGGTTTGTTTGTAGTGCATTCATCCACACAACTCAATACCATGGTGCTCTCTTCCACGATAAGTCATACCATGATCGCTTTGGGCGTTCATGCCTTTGTCTTGACGAATGCCTTTGTGGCCAACCCCTCGTCGAAACGACCATCCTTTTTGTCCATGGTAAGTGTGGTATGGTCCACTGCAATTTCAAATGTCGTAGATGGATAGATCGACTCGAATGTGACCAAAACGACGGACGACACTGTGTGTTTCGGATGAACCGACTGACCACATGTTTTTCTTGAATGAACGCATGATTTGACGGAAACTCCCAACACCAGTCTTCGACCATGGCCGATGTGAAATGGACACCTTCCATCAAGACGGGGGAACGCGACGAAATTTATGGTCCCATTCAAAAGTACTGCGAAGATTTGCACCAAGTGCAACGTCGAAAGACTCGTACCGTGACGTGTGGACCCATCAATTTTGGATCGGACCATCCCATTGTGCGACAAACCATGGCCACGACGGATACTTCGGACGTGGATGCGACCATTGAGCAAGTGATTCGATGTGCCGACAAGGGCTTTGATTTGGTTCGCGTTACAGTGCAAGGGAAACGAGAAGCTTCTGCTTGTATGAAAATTCGTGAAGGGTTGTTCAAGAAGGGATATGACATTCCTCTGTGTGCCGATATGCATTTTCAACCAAAGGTGGCGTTGATGGTTGCCGATGCTGTGGAAAAGATTCGTATCAACCCTGGAAATTTTGTCGATGGACGAAAAAGCTTTGAAGAAAAGGTCTATGAGACGGAAGAAGAGTATGCGTCAGAACGTGCCTTTTTGATTGAAGCCTTGGAACCTTTGGTTCAAAAATGCAGAGACTTGGAGCGATGTATGCGAATTGGAACCAATCACGGCTCCTTGTCGGCTCGTGTTTTGTCTTTTTACGGTGATACTCCTCGTGGTATGGTGGAGTCAGCCATTGAATTTGCTGATATTTGTCGTAGTCTGGATTTCCACAACTTTGTCTTTTCCATGAAGGCGAGTAACCCTCTGGTCATGGTGCAATCCTACCGTCTATTGGCGGGAGAAATGTACCGCATGGGATGGGATTATCCAATGCATTTGGGTGTCACTGAGGCAGGAGAAGGTGAAGATGGTCGCATGAAGTCCGCCATTGGAATTGGTACCCTTTTGGCCGATGGGTTGGGCGACACGGTCCGAGTATCCTTGACGGAAGATCCTGAATTTGAATACGAACCCTGCAATCGTTTGGCGGAACTGGCCGAAGGCATGGTGGCCTCGGAAAATCCCGTGGCGAAACAGCATCAAGAGGCTGTCTTGCCCTACACCGATACGCGCGACATTACCTCTTTTGCACGTCGTCATGGTGAGTTGCCGGCGCAACAAGAGGGAGATGCCGTGGATGTACGAGGCTTTTTGAATCGCGATGGATCCGTGGTTTCGGTTGTAACACCCGAAATGTTTGCCGCCGAAAATGTCCAGTACTTGTACCAAGAATTGGGCTGCAAGACGGCCGTGGGCATGCCCTTTAGGGACATTGCCACGTCGGATTCCATTTTCATGAGAAGCCTCCCGCCCAGTTCCGACACGGCCGCCCGGACCGCGATTCGTCGACTCTTGGAAGTGAGTGTCGGCGTGATTGTGCCGGCCGAAGAATTGGAAAAAGATCCCTTGCCCAATGCCGTGGCCTTTATGAGTCTCCAAGATGCCTTGGACAAGGACGGCGCCTTGCCGTCGGGTGCCATTCGTTTGGCTGTTTCGGTCGACGGGACGGAAAGTGAAGAAACCTTGATCAAGATTAAGGACTTGAATCCCATGGCCGTCTTTTTGTGTCCGAGCCCGGAATTGTCTCATTTGCACTCCAGTCGACGTGTCATGCAAGTATTCAAGGACCATGACATTGAGACGGCCGTGATTCATCATTACATTACCGACACGAACGATACGAATGAATTGGCCTTGCAAATGGGAACCAAGGTTGGCGCTCAATTGACGGATGGCAATGGCGATGGAATCATGGTGGAACCAATAGGAGATGCCGCCACGGGTTTGTCCTTGGACGTGTTGCGCCGAACATCCTTTGGCTTGTTGCAAGGAAGTCGTATGCGTAGTACGAAGACAGAATTTGTCTCGTGTCCGTCGTGTGGTCGAACCTTGTTTGATTTGCAAGAAACGACGGCGGGTATTCAAAAGGCGACAGGTCATTTGGCCGGTGTGACGATTGCCGTCATGGGGTGCATTGTGAATGGTCCTGGAGAAATGGCCGATGCCGATTTTGGCTATGTGGGAACCATTCCCGGCAAGGTGGACTTGTATTACGGAAAGGAAGTGGTCCGCAAGAGCGTCCCGAACGACGAAGCCGTGGATGCCTTGGTGGATTTGATCAAGGAATACGACATGTGGGTGGACCCCGAAGAAGAGTCGGAAGAAGAAGCTACGGAAGAAGTGGCAGTAGCGTAAAGGCAATTATGAGATTCTATTTTTATTATTTATCGATTCCAATGTGTCGCGTTTTTCGTGGGCTCTCCTAGAGGTAAATGTGGTGAATACAGTCCAAAGGAGAGAAGTAGTTCCCATGGTTCTCTCTCTAGATGAGCACAACAACGGTAGTGGCGGGTGCAGTTATCGAGCACCGACCACTAATACCTAATGCTCCATCAAATCGGGCAATTACGGTCGTCAATCGACACGAAGCTCCAATAGCTAGAGAGTAGCTGCTTCTCCAGGGAGACTAATGGTACAACAGTTAACGATCCCACCGCCCAAACCACGAGTACTTGAGCGCTGCTGGTGTTGTGCTTTCCTGATATGCCAATCATGTTTCATTTGAGGAAGTTGTATGGGCAGGCCGAGTGGCATTTTCCACCCTCCATTTCTTGATGGATCGTTTTGTTCATCACTGGTCATGCATTCAAACATGATATCAATGGAATATTGTTGATGCATGGGATCGACAGAATCCAGGACATCACAGATCCTCCACAACAAAACGGATCCTTCGCTCGAATGATGGCATCCCTAGGTATTGGCTTGCGAAAAATGACACTTACTGCTGGTTTCGCATTTGACACGAAAAGACAAAGGTTTCCGAGTGGGTCGGATTCAAGTATGGATCTTTAGGATGCGAACGGCCACAATTGCGACATCCCTTGCATGGAAAGTCCGTATAACAATGAATGACTCCCCGTGTCGACAATCGCCGTCTTGCGCGTTGTCGCTGGGTTCCGGATTGGTCGTCGTCGTAGTAGTTGTAATAGTCCACGTCGGAGCTCTATTGTAGTAGGATCCATGACCGTCGTCGTTTGGCCGCTTAGAGACATTGCTTTCCATCCCAAGGAAGAAAGGACGTTCGTGTTTTGGATAAACACCGACACTAACACACCTTCCACCGTCAGAAGCGCTGCAACACGATGCCCGTTGGAACATGCCGCCATGGTCACTGTGTGCGTATGGTTCAAGATTCGAGAAAAATGAGACGGTACCAAAATTTCACAAGCGCACATGTTGACGCGCATGGCTGGAAACGGGTATGCGCGAGGACTATGATAAAAACTCATCCGGGCACGTGGCTGACGACATGGGGAGTTGATTTCTGATCCGCGCCTGCTTCCAAAGCAGAAAAGGAAGATGGGAAGCTGTGGATAGACCATGAGAAAGTCATCCAAAATGGACGGATTCACCACCAATTTTACAACAATCAAACTTCATTCTAATAGGGATCGATAATCGATACTTCCATGATGTGTCTGGACAAGGTTCGTTTGATTGTCGTCTTTTGTTTCCTTTCTTGGGGTCCTCCTTCCTGCGATAGGACAGGCGCGCGCCCGTCCACACTTTTCTCCACCTTTTTATGGTCACTTTTTTATTTTCATTGCATTGCGATTTCTGTTCCATTCAAGCGTTCAATGTAAGTTTGTGCTTCTGGATGCAAGCGGGCGCTCGTGTGGTGGGACGACAAGTCTTGGAAGCCTTGACGGCCTTTGTTCCCGGAATGCAATTGATTGTTCTCTTTTGGTTATTTCCTAACCTGTATTTGCTCATGCGTTTTTTGCAGAAGCGAATCAGTCTCTAAAAATGAAGACGACAGTGACTGTCGCGTTAATTTTGCTCGTGTTCCTCCTGATTGTCGAAATGAATGACATGAAGATGAAAATCTTCCTTTGCGTAGCGGTGGGTCTTCTTTTCCGCTATCTGATGGAAATGAACCAGACGAAAGACGATCTAATTAAAGAGTACGAAGAAGCGAACCAGTTGAAGAACAAAAATATCGAATTATACCGAAAATTGAACCAGTTGAAAGACGATTTGATTAAAAAGTACGAAGAAGAGAACCAGTTGTACAAAGAAAATACCGAATCATGCGAAATCACCAAATCATCAGATGAACGCATCGAAAAAGTATCGACATTCTTGTCCAACAACCGCACTCTGAAAGAGATTAATGAGCCTCGGCTTCGGCATGAACAAAACTTCGCCCAAGGAATCTAGGGTGGCAGTTCGCATGCCATGGAGGCATACGAAACGACTTTTGTTCTCCAGCAACGTACACTACTAGTGTAATTCATGTTTAGTGGAAGCCTTGTCTATATCTCTCTCGTCCCGAAACTACAAAGACGTACTACACACCCTTTACCACGATCATGTCTCGTCCACTGTAGAATTCCTCATTTTACTGTTCTGCAGCCAGAGCTGGAGCTTGCTCATGAATTTCTCATCCTTTTGAATACGATCCATGAATTCGGCAAATCGGTGCGAGCTCATGACACCTTCCACCTTGCTCACGGCCACAGCCACTCGCAAAGTACTCTTGATCCAATCGCTCTATCGTTCCAATTCCAGACCTTGCTTCGGCCCCGCCCTTTTCTTGAGCGTCTTTTCCAAGGGCTCGATAAGGCATCGGACGTAGGAGGGGTGTCGGGAACACAAGGAAATGCCAATTTAATGAGCATGCAACTGAATGTCTTTGGCATCTCCCAATGCTCGAGCCCAAACCGGCACAAAGGAGGCAATGTCCAGACTGCCGGGGAGGGTTTCGAGACAGGTGGAAAAGATGCTCAAAGTGGCCTTGCGATGAGGAATGACATCGTCCACCTTGTGCTTAAAGGGACCCAGGTCCACGTCGCCCTGTACTTTCAAGCCCGATACTTGAAAGAAGGCCGGAACAATGGAATCTTGCATGAGATCCACCACAACTTGTGGCACTGTCTCTCATGGATGTGGATGTGGGTGACGGCGCCCATATTGCTGGTCGTCCAAGTATGCGCCGACACACATAAATATCCAGATGACGCCTTGCGTTTTTCACACCAGACGCGTGTGATATGAGGAAGACTGATATGTGTCCATGATTGTTTGGATGGTCCTTTGGTCAGCCATTGGACGAAACGCTGCTGTGGCAGCCAGTTTCGAGCGACGACCGCCACAAATGACGGGCCAACCAATGACCCAACGCAGCACACGTCAAGGCTGTCGGAGCTCGTGGAAGGACGGGGAACGCGGATGCATCGCACACACTCAATTGCGCCACCGATTGAATTTGCAAGGTCTGGGGACAGACCAGACTCGTTGTCGTCGTCATCGTGTAGTGTTGTTTTGTGGCTGCTTCCGTGCCAAACTTGTCCTCTTGTTGTTGCTGCTGCTGCTGTGGATCCTCCTGCTGGATGGATAGTGTTGTGTGTGTCAAACTCCCACACCAATGATAATAGGGCATACAAACCCAACGTGCCCATCCCGCAAAGCGTACCAGACGCTTTCGAATCCAGGCACCCGGGAAACATTCCCATCCACCCATAATCGATCGTCCCGTGTTGTTGTTCTTGTTTGTAGCATTGGATTCCGAGCAGCCAATTCCAATGCGATTGGTGGTTTTCTGGGGCATTGTTGTTGGAGTACCACCGGCAGTAGTAGTCGTCGTACTAGGAGTCGATCGGGATTGAATGAGTTGCTCTGCCACGGGCCAGGCATGTCGATAGGCTTGGACATCTTCCAGGGACTGCAAATAGTGCAAGTCAATGTCCAATTCCAGTTCCGATCGATTTCGAATCACAGTGTAGTGGTCTGACGACGACGACGCATGGTGTGGTTGTGGTTGGTTCTTGTGGATGTTTGCTCGTGCTACGTCTTGTTGGTGTTGTTGGACTTGAAAGGATCCCACCCGGGGTTCATGAGGCGACAAGAGAAAGACGGTCCACACCGTCAGACCGGTAGTATCCAAGAGCCACTGGAACGGGCTGTGGGGTTGCAAGCACCAGGAACCCAAGTGACGCACCACCCACGTGACCAGTGTCGAGAGTTTCCCCCCAACGAAGAAGGAGGAGGAGGAGAATGGCCACGCACTCCGCCACGACGATAACGACGACAAGCATCGTACCACCAATTCCATGGCCATGTCGGGTAAAATGTCGGCGTACACACTGGAATCCATTCGAGTCAATTGAAAGGTCCACGTGTGTGCCAGTGGTGGTGCAGCCGAACTCGTGGAGGCAGGTCTCGCATCAGACGTCCAAGAGGATGGCGGTTCTTCTTGTTGTTGTTGTTGTTCCCATTGAAACCATTCGGCCACACCATTCAGGCTCTGGTCGTGTGGTGGTGAGTTGTTGTGGTTGTTGCACTGGTGGTGGTGGTCCCAGGGATGATGGAGTCGTACCATGGGTACAACGACATGATCGCAGAGACCAAACCGACACGAGACGGGGACAATGCCCGATGCGACCAACAAGGCGGGCGATTCCAAGACACCGGCGGCCAAAATCACGTGACGGGTCGCCATGACGCAGTGCGTCTTGTGGCGGTTGGTGGAAGGGTGCCACGACGCATTCCCCGGTCGTTGTGGTCGAATCACGACACCACACGCCGTTCGGCGAGGTTGTTCTTGGGGCAACCAAGATGGAGAAGAACCAGACTTTGGCGTATCGTCCTGGTCATTCGTATCCTCGAGCAAGATGCGTTCGACCAAAACAGTTTGGCAAAATTCAATCGAGATGGAACACCGTGTTTTGGTTGTGATTGATCCTTCTTGTTTGCTGTCTCGTGGTTGTTGTTGTTGTTGTTTCCCTAAGAGGGGCTGTACCAAGGCTTGATAATAATTGAGGCGATGACCTGTCCAAGGCGATGCCACCTTGGCAATGTGACGAGCCGTGGCATGGGAGGGAAATTCCAACTCCAAAAACTTGTTGGGATTGTCGTGGTTGTGGTTGGAGTGCGATCTACCGCCTACGATGGCTCCATGGTGGTGCAATCCCTGGGTAATGGCCTCGAGGGATTGGAGCATGCCCCGTGGCCAGTCGTTGGTGGTACTGGTAAAATCGGATGCGGGAGGTGCACAACACAATCCGGCATTGATCGTGGTGGTTCCACCCCAGTTACGGCCCGTGGGCATGGCGTACCACGAATACGAATCATTGGAATCCGTCGCAAGTAAATGCCTGGAGTTGTTGCTCCTTGCTCTTCGTGTCGTCGTTTGGTCGTCCAACCGAGAGTCTGTTGCCGTGCCTGTCCACCACCACCGAGCCGGCACCAACGTGGTCCATCCCCATTCGGGCCGTGTGGCATGTCGATACCAATGGCGCAAGTATTGAGGTGGTGGTTCCTCCCCTTCTTTTTTCTTACAGCTTTTGTCGTTCTTGGCAGAGTCGACATTGTCACCTTGGTTGGGAGTTGTATCCTCCTTGTTCTTGTGGTGGTGTTTCTTCTTGTTTGGCATTGGAGGAGTGGTTGTGATGGTTCCTCCTCCTCCTCGTTCCAGGACAAGGACTTTGAGCGGCGCATCCTCGGCAGGATTCCCCCGCGACGACGACACCACCAACAACAATCCATACAAAAAGCCCATGGCGGCGGTTCCACCACCCACCACAATGTAATCGTAGGACGACTCCTCTGGCCAACTGGTTGTTTTGGACCGTGCCGTGGCATGGCTCCAGGACGACGACGACAACGATGACGACGAACCCGTCATGCCAGAAGATGAGGATGATGAGGAGGAGACGTCAGGACGGAACGAACGTGTGTGTGTGTGATGGAGGACGCCCGAGTCTCGCGGTTTCACTGGTATTGTGGTTGTTGTCACACGACGAGACAGCCAACACTACTCTCTCCTATTCCAAAGCGCGCATCTAGAGAGCAGCGACCTCTTTGTTCCGTAGATACATAGAACTGGTGGTCGTTCTTTTGGTTTCTCGTTGTCTTGCCATTACAGGTATCTTCCACATGCTAAGGCTATCTCCACCCGGGCCCGCTAAAGGCCCCAAAACCGCTATCGAACTCCACCATCTCCTCTAACCGCTAAACAGCTCCGCCATCCGCTATTTTTGCCGCTATTTTTTAGGGCCCCGAATAGCGGGGAAAATAGCGGATAGCGGAGCAAAATATAACCGTCGGCATAAATAAATTAACGTCTGCTGACAACAGTGAAACTTTGAATCTCTCGTGTCGAAAACATGGCAATGGCACGTATTGATTGTGACGATCGCTTACCATCTCTTTTTCCATTGTTGTGTTCCCTACTTCCTACAATGGGACAAGAACCATGCACAGCAAGATGATTCGAGGATCACGGATTGGAAGGAATGCAACAATCAAACAAATGCATCATTCAAACTATTGATGAGTTCGATTATCAATTATCAGACAATCAGTCGGAAATCGGACAGGGAATAGGAAGATTGGACTGCAACCTACAACCTACATCTACATTGGCCATGAACAACAACATGATTCACCATGACAGTCAACAATGAAGAGGGAGAACAACGGGTCCTCCATCTTTGGTTTATGCTTTGTGCTCTCGTTGATTGTCTTGTTTGAATTCCGCAACTTCCGCGGTCGCACCCCTTTTTAACCGAAACAAGAGAGGGCATATGCGCAATGCGTACGCGCAACGCGAGATAGCGGCGTTCTTTTAACGGAGATCGTGGAGTTTATTTCCCTTTGGCTCCGCTAATCCGCTATCCGGATAGCGAGGCCAATCAGAAAGCCCCAATACGTCAGCATAGCGGCGCTCTGGTGGAGATAGCCTAAGGCTGGCTTCATGGGAGATGCTAGCTGGCTCCTAGGGCAGCGGCATGCCTGGCTCACCGGTGGTGGCAGCAGGGTGCCTTGCCACATCTCGTGTCTCATTGGGGTCGCTACGGATTGGTACGTCATCATGACGTGTAAGGGACTAATGACCAAAAGGGAATGGAACGGTCATTATCGGTTACCTACTTACTGGTTTTATGCGTTGGATGTTATGGTTAATCCTACTTAGTCTTTCTTTGGAACGGATTCTATCAAGTAGAATAAGACAGTTTATCAGACCCACTGTCTGGTAAAGGAGAACGAAGAATGGCTACATCGACACGATCGAATACGAAAACTGCAACTGCAAGTGGAAGGAGCGGAAGCGGAAGCGGAAGCGGAAGCGGAAGCGGAAGTGGAGGCGGAAGCGGAAATGGGAACCCCGGGGCCACGGGGAATGGGGGAGGAGATCGTACTTCACGCCATGGCGCAAGTATGGGAATGGGAGCGGGAGGGAGTGACCCGCCAGGAGGTGTACCTGGAACTACAGGAGGAACCGCAGCAGGGACAGCTGCAGGAACGGCCCCGGGAGTGGCGGCACCAGGTGGTGCGCCTGGGACTGGCGCAGGAAGCGCCGGAACGGGAGGTGCCGGCGGTGGCGCCGGTGCAGGAGGTGGCGGTGACGCAGGAGGCAGAGGCGGCGGCGGTGCTGCAGGAGGAGGTGCAGGAGGAGGTGCAGGCGGCGGCGCTGGAGGCGGAGGAGGAGGAGCAGGCGGTGGTGGCGCTGGAGGAGGAGGAGGAGGTGGAATACCTCCAGGCGTTCCAGCACCACCACCACCCCTCTCTGCTGTGGGAATGGCACTTAGTGTATGTGGCGCGAATCCTTTCGAAATATACGCCCTAGAACATACCGAACGCCTTAACACCCTAGAGTCATATGGAAGAATGACATCGGATGACGTGACCCAAGTGGTGTCGAGGCTGGAAAAGCGCCCGTACCCGCACAACGTGGCAATTCCTTCAAGCGTCGTAAAGAACATTCAAGGAATGTGCTTCTGGTCAGCCAGAGCGTGTCGTCAAGGCCGTCCGCTTAACTACGAAGACTTCACAACCGCTGTCCTAGCCGAATCCCTGGACGCGATGAAGATCCAGTCGGAGAAATCCTCTGCACCTGATATTAAGCCCTCTGCCCTCAAGGAAGAAGAATGGGAGGATTGGAGTCAAGAGTTCCCAACGTACCTGTCGCATATCTATGGAAAACAGAAGGCACCATTGGACTACGTGATTCGTCCCAATTTAGCGCCTACCCATGTCTTTGCAAGCACTAGGGAACAAGAGCTCTATAGCTACCCTCTAGGTGGGCCGTACTTCAAAGAGGACAACAAGGAAGTGTTTCGCCTATTGAGTGACCTTGTCAAGGATCAACCTGCGACGTGGATTCAGCCTTTCCAGGCTTCACAAGATGGTCGACGCGCATGGATGGCATTGGTCGATCATTTTGATGGGGGGGGGGGGGACAGAAGGAACGTCGCATCTCCAAGGCTGAAGCTATTTTAGAAACGGTGGTCTATCAAAACGAACGTGTATTTAGTTTTGACTCGTACTCGGCACAACTATTGCGTGCTTTTCGGACGTTGGATAGCACCCCAAATCGCCGGTCTACGGCGAACCAGGTCAAGATTCTCATCGACAATATGAAGGTGGCGACAGCGGAGTTCGCTGTGATTAAGTCGTACGTTCGAAGCAACCACAGGACCGATCTTCAAGGGGCTATTGCGTATATCTCTCGAGAGATATCTGACATCTACCCGGATGTCGCTGTCGGAAACCGTCGCAACCAAGGACGTCACCGCTTTGTTTCGGAAGCCACATCAAGTAATCGGCCGCGCAATTTTACCGGCCTTGAGCAAAACAATGGCGTTTACACCTTCTTTGGCGTGGACGTGACCGATGTCACCCGCCGATTCTCAAGCCAAGAAATGAACTTGTTAGGTCCCAGTGGCCAAGCTTACATCCATCAGGAACGGGAACGTGTTCGAGCACAAGTGGCGGCCGTACTTTCGGTGGCCGGGGACGTGGTCGCGGTGGACGAGGACATGGTGGTGGACGACATGGTGGAGGCCGTGGGGTAGCCGAAATTCAAATGGAGTCCCAATCCGTCATCACGGATATCACCAACGAGGGGAATCACACCACCAGCGGGGGCAATGGGGGAAGTGACGGCCATAGGGGAAGTGACGGCAATACTCAGGGAGAGCGCGGAAGCACCAATGGGAGAAGATTCGGAAACGGGGCTTATGGGGACGATTCGGGGAGCAGCCGCCATGGTGTATCGGTAGTGAATTGTGGTCCGCAGAGACGGGTCGGGAAGGTGGAGAAAGGTTGGTTGTTGAAGCAAGGATCCGGGGGAGAGACTGGCAGAAACGAAATGGATACCATGGCAGATACGTGTTGCGCTGGACGCAACTGGACCTTGGTGGAGACAACTGGCATGGAATGCACAGTGAATGATTTTGCTGGCAATCAAGTGGGGGCAACATCCGTTCCAGTCGCGACATGTGCAACGGTGGTGAGGGATCGGAAGTCTGGGATGGAAATTGTGATTATTGGTCATCAGATGCTGTGGTTCGGTAACAAATTAGACAAATCCTTATTGAATCAAAATCAGGTGCGCCACGCGGGGCATGACGTCCGAGATGACCCGACGCGGCAGGACAAGGAAGGGTTTGGGATATGGATCGATGGGTTCCACATTCCGTTTCAGCTACGCGGAACGACGGTGTATTTTGAGTCCCGGGCACCCAGTCCTCAAGACATCGAGAGTTTGCCGTCGGTCGTCCTTACTCGGCAGGAAACATGGGATCCCCATACGGTAGACTTGTTGCAAAAAGGGGACAGTCCGTACCTCGAGACGCATGACATGGGCATGGCCGGGGTCGGAGCGATCTCGGCTGCTCTGGTACCTCAAGGAATCAACCGCGAGCTGGCCGCTCGTCCGCGTGTCAAGCAGGTGGAGAGCACGCGACATGGGGCAGTCACACCGGAATCACTCAGTCGCAAGTGGCGCATTGGACTCGATTCGGCTTGGGCTTCCCTCCGAGTAACCACCCAACAGGGGATCCGGACGGCTATCTCGCCTATCACACGACGATACCGCGTGGATAACTTAGCCCTACATCGTAACAGATTGCAAACGCGTATCTATACGGACACTCTATTTTCGAAAACGACTTCGCTGTCAGGGAACAAGTGTGCCCAAGTCTTCACCGACGGGCAGTTCACCTCGGTTTATCCCATGGTCAGCAAGGCACATGTCGGGCAAGCGCTTGCAAGGTTCATTGATGAAGTCGGCATACCCGACAAGATGACGGCAGACATGGCCGGAGAGCAGGTTGGTGAATCCACCATGTTCCAGAAATTGGTCCGCATGCATCGTATCGACATGCACTGGACAGAGCGCAATACGGGGAAACAAAATCACCGTGCCGAACGCGAGATCGGGTTGCTCAAACAGAGGTGGCACAGACGTGCCATGGATCTTCACGTCCCAAGACGGCTTTGGGACTATGGTCTTGTTTACGAGGCCGGTGTACTCAGTCGAGTCGCCCGGGGACATGACGGCCGTTCCGGCTTAGAACGACTCTCAGGAGATACACCGGACATCTCGGAGTGGATTGATTTTTCCTTCTATGACCTCGTGTGGTTTCACAACAATGCCAAAACAGATGCAGCGGACGATCTCGTGCAGTTGGGATACTGGTTAGGGATTGCGCATCGAATCGGGAGTGACCTTTGCTACTGGATCTTGACAAAGGGGGGAAAGGTGATTGCTCGGACAACGGTGCAACATGTCACGGAAGAAGATATGGGAAAGCCAGACATTGCCGAAAGGGTCAAACAATTCAAGTTGATTGTTGAGGAGAGGTTAGACGATCGGAATTTCACCGATGAAGAAGGAAATGGGCCGGGTTATCTCGAGGATGTAGAACCGGAAGAGGAAAGACGGGGACGTGTCGGGATCGTCCCAACGGACGACGAATATGGTGACATGATCGTCGAGGAGACAGATGAGGCCGATTTGCACGGGGAAGGATACGACGAGTACGTCGGAGCACAGATACAAGTCGAGATGGGAGGCGAGCAGATGTTTGGCACAGTGGAAAAACGGCAAAAAGGGTTAGATGGCAAGCCAGTAGGAAAGTTCAATCGAAACCCGAAATTCGACACAAGAACGTACCAGGTAAGCTTCCCTGGTGGCGTGATACAGGAATACACTGCCAACTTGGTGGCGGAAAATCTCTATTCACAGCTGGACACAGAGGGAAAGAGATACGTCGTTATACAGGAGATCGTCGGTCACAGGAAAAACGGGGACGCTGTGGCCATCGAGGACGGATACCATGTGGGACAGAATGGGAATCGGCACCCGAAGAAAACGACGAAAGGACGGGAAATAGCTGTCGAATGTCGAGACGGGACGCAAATGTGGATACCTCTTAGGGACGCGAAAAATGGGTATGCAGTCGAGTTGGCAGAGTACGCGGTCGCACAAGGGCTAGTGGAAGAACCAGCATTCAAGTGGTGGGTGCCACAGACGCTAAACCATATGCGTCGGATGGTGAAGAAAGTAAAGAAGAAATATTGGAAGACCACGGAGAAATATGGGATAAAGCTACCCCATTCGGTTGAAGAGGCACTAAAGATTGACGAGGTAACTGGAACTACGTTCTGGAGGGATGCGATAGACAAGGAGCTCAGGGTAGTGAAGGTAGCATGGGAAGCGAGGGACGATCTGGATCTAGAAGAGGTACGAGCAGGGCGGCAGCTCATCGGGCATACGGAAATTAAATGTCATATGGTTTTTGACATAAAAATGGATCTTACCAGGAAGGCACGGCTCGTGGCAGGGGGGCATATGACTGACGCACCGTCAAGCCTGACCTACTCGAGCGTCGTCAGCCGAGACTCAATCAGGATTGCTTTTCTCATTGCCGCACTCAATGGGCTAAAGGTACTCGCGTGCGATATAGGTAATGCCTACTTGAATGCGCCATGTCGAGAGAAGATATGGTTTCATGGGGGTCCGGAAGTGGGGAACGAGTTTCAGGGAAAGGTCTGTGTCATGGTAAGGGCCCTATACGGGCTGAAATCCTCCGGTGCAAGTTGGCGGGCCACGCTCATGGTGACCCTTTATGATATGGGTTTCATTGACACCCAAGCGGATCCATGTGTCCTACGGAGGAAGCGAGGAGAAGCTCAGGAGAGGAATATTATGAGATCATATTAGTCTATGTGGATGACATACTACTGGTAAGCGAAGATCCGCATCCGGTACTTGACGAGATTGATAAACATTACAAGATCAAAGCAGGGAGCGTGGGTGAGCCAACAGTGTATCTCGGCGCTCAGATATATAAACACAACTTGCCAAGCGGGTCATGGGCATGGGGCATGTCCAGTGAAAAATATGTCGCCAACGCGATTCGAATCGTGGAAGATCTTCTCAAGGAAGACGGGGACGGGAAACACCTTAAAACGACGGCCAAGGTACCGGTTGTCTCTTCTTACAAGCCGGAGTTGGACACAACACCGGAACTCAACCCAGCATTAACGTCGCGGTATCAACAGTTGATTGGTGTGTTGCGTTGGGCCGTGGAGATTGGGCGAGTGGACATCTACTTGGAAGTGTCCATTCTTTCACAATTCTTGGCAAACCCGAGGGTCGGTCACTTGGAGGCAGTCTATCACATATTTGCTTTCCTCAAGTCGCACTCGAAGCTGAAGCTGGTCTTTGATCCAAAGGACGTGGTGCTGGATGAGTCATGTTTTCCCCAAGTGCCAATTGACGATTGGAAAGAATTTTACGGCGAAGTTGCCGAGGAGATTCCAAGTAAAATGCCTCCACCATTGGGGCGTCCTGTCAGTATCACATGTTTCGTGGATGCTGACCATGCTGGAAACGTCGTCACTCGTCGATCTCACACCGGTATACTCATCTTTGTGCAAAATGCTCCCATCTTGTGGTACTCCAATGTTACAATTCTTTCTGAATCGTAGGGACATTGATGCTCGGTAGAGCAGACAATCAGGTAGGTCACCAACCGATACAAGCTTCTCAGGGTCAGAGAAGCAAGCAAGTCGAAGTCTATCAGAAGGATAGTCGGGACACAAAAGAAAATGTGATAAATGGTGATATTGTTAGATTGTGTGTTGATTACTACGATAGGTCTACGTGAAATGATCGGTCCTGCCAAGGGTCATGTGTCATAGGTTCTTGGCGGCAACAGGTTTGGAATAGTTGGAGTTGATTCATGTGATGTATATGACATGTATATGTGGACGGATAACATATACAGGGTCAACAGCTCTTGCTTTGGGTTGGCATAGTTGTTTTCATGGCGCGCAGCTTGTTGACAATTTGGAGATTGTGGGAATGGAAATATGGTCTCGCGTGATCGTGTGTCGTGCTTGGGATACTTAGACCGTTGGATCGGATAGATGCCGACAGCGCTCGGATGTCGCTTGGGCGCGCTCGATGATTTCGGGCGCGTACGCTTAGGGCGTTAGTATAATGTCCGAGCAACGGCCAAATTTATGTCCGTTGTAATACCGCACGACCCAGTTTAGTCTTGAGAGTGAGTTCGTCAATCTATTCTCACTTTTCATGATTTGCGAAGAAATATAGGTCGATATAGCGCGAAGCTAGGGAACATAGCTCAAAGCTAGATGGCATGATGCGATAGCACGAGGCTATGTGACATGGGGAATCGATGAGATGTAGAATCTAACCACCATAGACGGTGAGAATTCTAACACTCCCCACAACTCGTCGTTTCAGCCTTGTCATCATTGGATTTGTTGAGGTCTTGAACTTCTCCTTTCCAAAACAACAATGGCTTGAGCATGGGCCAAATAGATACGAAATCCCAATGTTTGCTAAGGATATCGGCAGGGTTGGTCTTTCCATCTTTCCAGTAGAATGCAACATACTTTGCTGCGATGGCTTCACGAACTCGGTGGTATGACAGAAGATGGTGTCTCTTGGATAGTATGGAATGAGGAACGGTTGCATTGAGCACAACAGATCTGTTATCTCCGTACATGTAACTTCGCTCTCGGATAGGTACTCCAAGGTAGCGGAGAGAATGTCGTAATTCTGTAATCTGATCTATTGCTGTCCTTGCAGCCACAAACTCGGATCCATAGGTAGCAGTTTCCACCGTGCTCTGTCTCTTGCTGTACCAGTCAATAGGTGTTCCGTTCAACAAATGTAGAACAGCAGTGACGGATTTACCAGTGACTATGTCATGCATGAGATTGGCATCAACATAATGAGTTGTGGTAACATAGCGGCCAAGAGGTGTTGGGCAGTCTTCAGGAATACGTTCACTTGCATTCGAATAGACAGTGCGGGTCCAATCAAATTCTTGGGTAGGAAGACTTGAATAATCAGGCTCTCCAATCCTAAATCTGATTGCGCCTTCTGGGAGATGTGCAAGGTATCCATAGATACGCTTGGCTCTATCAAGATGTCCTTTCCTCGGAGCAGCACGAAAGCGTGATAGCGTCATTGTAGCGGTGAAGACGTCGAAACGACCAATAGTGATCACCCATTGGAGTTGTCCAATCAGAGTTTGGAAATGGCTAGTACCTTCTTCATCAAGGAGCTCAGAATCATCCAATTCAGGATGGTCTCCACCAATAAGAGGTGTTTTGGCTTTCTTGGGTTTCTCCTTGAAGATTCGTTCGAAAGTGTCCATCATCTTACCAATGTAGCGTCTTGGATCTGCTACTAATGTTCCATCAGAATCCTTGGTGTAACAACATCCCAAGTGGAAATCAATAGGTCCATCTCCTTTGAGTTTGAAGTTGTATTTCTCCTTCAGGATCTTGCAGATATTCCCAGGATCAGTAGAAATAATGGCTAAGTCATCAACGTATACGGCAATGTATTCGTAACAGTCTTCTCCAGGTGCTTTCCTCATCCAGATATCCGGATCTGCTTTGCTTGGTGAAAATCCCATGTCTGTCAAAACATCAAATAAGACATCATGCCAGCGTGCGCCTGATGACTTCAATCCATAAAGTGCCTTGTATATAATCAGGATATGACCTTCTAATTCCTTGAATTCAGGTCCTGCAACAATGAAAATTTTCTCCCCTGTCAAGGCTTCCAGATATGCGTTTCCAATATCTGCTCCCCATATTTCCGAGTCATTCAAAGTACCCAGGAATAAGGCAATGCGGAGGTTGCGAATGGAAACAACACCTGAATAGATTGTCTCAACAGGTTCTTTTGTGAGATGTCCATCTGCGACAAGTCTTGCTTTATGTCGTCCATCATGTTTTACGTCAAAGACAAGATGTACACGTATCTTATGATATCCTTCAGGTGCATTGGATACTTTCCCTTTAATGAAGATGGCTTTCCCAAAATCCTTGAATGTCTTGTAGGACTGGATCTGTGACAATTCTAATTCTGTTGCATCCTGCCACTTTGTGTTGCCATGTTGTTTATCAAGAGCGACAGCTTCCTCATAATTGCGTGGTACTTGGAATCCAAACTTATACTTGACGGAATGGTGAACTTGTTTAATCCTTGACTGTTTGGCTGCTTGAATGAGACGTTTGCTTGTTTTGACATAACGTTTCAAATGCTTCCATCCAGGTTCGTTGAGTAAACCATGTTTCTTTCCATAAATTGCTACAGTGATCGGATCATCATTGGCGATGAGTGATAAAGGTTCATAGGTAGTCTCTCCAGTTTCCCAATCAACAAGCAAATTATATTTGCTCCCCTTGTAATCTGGATCAGTTGTGTTCAGTGGGCCTTGATGAGCAATGACGTCCCTGAACCTGAAAAGATTATCTCCAGAGGTTTGAGCTTGGTTATCTCGTTCAATATACTCCATGAGTTGATTATAGGATATCATCTCATCAACATCAGAATTTGTCTTTCAGTAGATGTACTTGACACGTTCTTTCTGTTTCGTTGCTTCTTCATTAAGATCAATGACTCGTTTGATGACACGTGCACGGTGTCGCTCCCCATTTTCTTCTGTGTCGCATAGGAATGTGCGTCCTATCATGTCGTCAAAATCGATCGTGGGCATTGGTTTGGATGGATCTTCACTATCACTGCGAATGAAGACAGTGTCAGCTTGCTTATCATTGTCATCCTTCTCAGACGAATCCTGCCCTGAAGGTCGATCCACACGTAGGTTAGGTGTAGTGGATTCAACACGGCGAACGGCAGAACGGTAGATTATCTGGTTATCCTGGGTGAGAATCTTCCAAGTAAAAGAATCACCAACGTTGTGAGCAAAACCAACCCAGTGGCCAAGTTTCTCATCAGAAGAAGATGGATATGAACCAGAATTGGGTTCAGCGGGGTCGACACGGTAGTAAACCTCATCCCAGAAAGGAAAGAACAAGAGATGAGTAATGTCGGGTGGGCGTCCGGAGAGAGCCTCAAGAGGAGTGCGACCGGAATGGGTGGGTGATGACGTATGGTTCAATAAGTCACAGACATACTCAAGGCAAAGAAGCCAGGTGTTGGCAGGGCAACCAGTGGCATTCATGAGAGCGTTGGTCATACGTTTAACGGTCTGGTAACGGTTTTCAGCCTTATTCTGGTGTTGATGATAAGGTTCGGATCGATACTCCCCAATAAGCAAAGTGCGAAGAATGTCTTTGACCTTTTGAGAGATGAGAGATGAACCACCATCACTGATAAGAGTCTCCATGGCACCACGAAAACGGATGTTGTCCTGAAGAGTATTGACAAACTGTTTGGTTGACTTGATCCCATAGATATCAGTAACCAGAGTATCTCGACCAACAAAGATTTGTGCAACTTTACCGCCATGGTCAACAGCGGGGGTGTCGGAGAAAACCGAGTCAGTAGCAACGGGTTCATGACGTCGAGGTATATTAAGGACCGGATTGCAAGCCTTGAAATGTTTCTTGAGGGTGTCGTGGTCAAAAGTAATACTACCATTACGCGTAGTGTGCTTGAACGTATCGGCAATAACATCTTCAGATTGCCAACCAAAGAATGGACGGAACTTCTTCCAGTCATACGCTTCCTGGTAACGACGGTGGACAGAGGCATGAAGTGTAGGATCATTACCTTCTGCGTCAGCATAGATAGAAAAGAAGGGTGCGTCGTCAGGTCCATGATCGTATGGGAGATCCAAAAGGAGATTGAGGTTACAAACAACACGATCAGTGTACTCCCCATAGTTGTCATATGGATGGTTTGACATACTACCATCAGTCTTGACGTGTTTCCAATCAGGATCATTGTCAGAGGGTGTGGGAGAATACGAATGGTCCAGAACACCAGGATCCCATGTGTCAGGTGACGTGAAGATGATCTGAGGTAAGGTATCCATGTCATCGTCGCTGGGAATACCCAAGGAGTGGATGTAGGCTAACCCATCCTTGATGTGAAGGGGTATAGCACGACCATCAAGTGTAGTGATGCGTTGTTTACCATCAACTTTAACAGATCGTTCATCAACAGCAAGTCCGAAATGCTCGAATTGACCAGGAGCATGGATAGATAAGCCCTTTCCATAATAAGCATATTCATTGAAGATGCCGACAATAGGTCCATCATTGGTCTCAAACTTTGCGGCACATGTGACGACAGGAAGTCCAGTAAGTTCATGGTTATCAATACCCACAATAGTGATATGGCGGCCAGTCTTAGAAAGGATGCGCATGTCAGAACCAGCAAGTCCTCCATTAGCACCACGGTCAATCAATTGATTTCCTGGTAAAGTAGATTTCCTGGAAAACAAATAGCGTGGAACATGTCCTGCTTGTTTATGCATGTTGGCTTTGAAAGTAACCTTCTTGCTCGTCTTGGACTTGGCGTTAGAAAGAACACTAGTCAGGTCAGTTGCCGGGTGATTGATATCAGTCGTCATGGCTTGGTTGATAAATTGTGTAACCGGATCTGAATCATCTGGATGCTCAGGGACTACGCCAGGTGAGTCTTCATCAGATGCAACTTGGTTGGGGTCAGGATCAGGTTCCGGATCAATGTCGAGGGCATGTGTTTGCACTTTCCTCGGTGTTGTTGATGAAGGTGCTTGAATCATTTTGTTATACTCAATGATCAACTTGCGGTCTTCTTCAGAAAGTTTGAACCATAGGTCACGCGGTAGACTAACCTTGGACGAAGAGGGTGGAGATTCAGATGTCGCTGTGGTGTTGTGGACATGATACTCCATATCATCTTGTGAGGTTATGTCAGCATCTGTATCTTGGCCATATAGTGATTCATGTTGTTTGACATGTCGACGGCGACTATGAACAGATGACTGGGTTGCTTGATCATGGTCATAAGCTGCGTCTAGAAGGAGACGGAAGTATGATTGATAGCAAAGGGATTTTGCACCGGATTTGGTGTTCACCACATTATCCAAGATCTTGACTCGGCGGAGATCAGGTACCTTTTCTACAGCTTGCATGAGGAAGGTCATCCTGGTATGATCAGGGATACGATCAGACAATGTCACTAGATTGTCTAGCAAACGTAGCTGCTCTTGAAAGTGTAGAAGAAATTGACGTGTTGTTCCGCGCCATGTGTCGTCAAGACGTAGATTGGAAATGTAGTTGGTTAAACGGAGGACTTCTCGCTTTGCTAGGTCGGATTTGGTATGCAAAGAGTGTAACTTCTTCAATACGGCACGCGCATCTTCATCATGTTCATGTTCACGTACATAGGCTCGACCTTGGTCAGTCTGAATGATACGGACAAGAACGGAGTAAAGAAATACTTGTTGCTCTTGAAAAAGTTCTTCGGCATACTCATCATCATGGGGTGGTGTGTATTTGAAATTCAGAACGTTGGATAGGCCTTGAGCCTTAGCTGTAGTCTTGAATACACGCCAGAATGAATCATAGTATCGTTCATCCTTGAATACCTCATATGCAGTTGCGTCGCGCTTAGTTCCCTTTCTGAATGCGGTAAGGTCTTGTTGAGATTGGGATGCGGCAGTAACTGTGCTGACAGATTTCACAGATGACGGTGACTTCATTGGCGAGACTGGGACTTGGCTAGGTGGTCCCTTAGAGAAATCTGTGTTGATCCTCCAAGTGTTGAACTCTTTCCTCGTTAGGTTCATCCAGTCGCTATTGGATAGCTCGTCTTGAATTTCATTGGTCTTGTATATGGCCCAATAAGCCAAGAGCTTGATCTGCTGTCTTGTGGGGCCTTGTAGATCATGTGTCTGTTTGTTGACCTTGTATTGTGTCAGTTCCTTCATGGATTCCTCGGTATTAGTTTGCATATACGAGATAACATGGGTAATGTTCTCAAAACCATGGTATTTCATCCACTTCATTAAGTAGTCGGCCCTTTCTTTGGTAAAGAATTGGCAGACAGTAAATATGATGTGGTCGAATAGGTCTGTGTCCGAGATATTGTCTTGGTTATCTTCTCCCTTAGGAGTCGTAGGTGTCTTGGGTGATTGAGGATCCATGATGTTATTTGGTTGGTTCGATGTTTATTTAATGTGCGGTGTGATGTGGTTTATTTAATGTGTGATGTGATGTGAACCCGGATGTACCACGTGTGCCACGTATGTACCACGTATGTGATACCCGGATGTGTGTTGTGATGTGCGACTCCTGGAAATTTCCGTTGATTCCGACAAATTTTCGCCGAGTTTCAACAAATTTTCGCCGAATTTTCGCGATTTGACGGGAATGTGTGGCGTGTTGTGCGACCAAGGGTACCCGGATGTGCGTTGAGTTTAAGTCTTGGAAAGGTTTTGAGAGAACGGGAGTTAACTATGAGTAATTAAGCTTCGGTCTCCGAATCCCCACTCTCTTCCGAATAATCAGAGTCGTTTCCAGGCTCAGATGGGGCAGCACAAGCAACAGAAGAAGGGGTATCACCTTCAGCCAGGTGGTTCTCGACCTCGGTACGCAAAGGGTAGATAGTTGCACGATGGTCCTCGATGGTATGGACCTCGTGGATGTAGGCAACGTAGTTATCTAGGCGTACAACGTTAGGAGGCAGAGGGCAAGTCGTCGCGTTCACGACGTAGATGGTATTGTAGTATCCAGTTGGGCGCTCGAAGGTTAGGAAGCGGAGGTGGACAGTACGGATGGGGTTGCCCGAGAGGGCGGCCAAGATGAGGCGACGCCTCGGAGAACGATGAAGTTGGTCGTTCAGACGGTCAATGTCTTCTTGGTCAACGATGTGGGTCACCGATTGGAACTGGCGTTCGATCTGGGTCTCCCCACGGATGATCTCGGGATCGAAGGTCGAACAAGTTGGTTGACGGAAGTACTTGATATGATCAGCAATCAACCGGGTGGTACGACGGGATCGAGAAGGGACGAGCCGACAAGGCGGACTCGGGGGCCGAAGCAACGGCGCAGGAATCGGAGCGTGAGGCTGGGTTGGAGTCTCGAATGGGTTGCTGTTGGAACTGTCGACGGAGATGTTGACCGATGTGTTGGCTGCCTTCGGCGTCGGCACCAGTTCCTGCTGCACCAGGGTATCGGGCTGCCCGGGATGCAGCTTGGCTCGATAGATCTGTCGTACAGGAGTGATAAGCTTGTTAGTATCCATGAAACCACAAGGAAATAAGCTTTGAGACTGTTAATCTGTTACAATTCTTTCTGAATCGTAGGGACATTGATGCTCGGTAGAGCAGACAATCAGGTAGGTCACCAACCGATACAAGCTTCTCAGGGTCAGAGAAGCAAGCAAGTCGAAGTCTATCAGAAGGATAGTCGGGACACAAAAGAAGATGTGATAAATGGTGATATTGTTAGATTGTGTGTTGATTACTACGATAGGTCTACGTGAAATGATCGGTCCTGCCAAGGGTCATGTGTCATAGGTTCTTGGCGGCAACAGGTTTGGAATAGTTGGAGTTGATTCATGTGATGTATATGACATGTATATGTGGACGGATAACATATACAGGGTCAACAGCTCTTGCTTTGGGTTGGCATAGTTGTTTTCATGGCGCGCAGCTTGTTGACAATTTGGAGATTGTGGGAATGGAAATATGGTCTCGCGTGATCGTGTGTCGTGCTTGGGATACTTAGACCGTTGGATCGGATAGATGCCGACAGCGCTCGGATGTCGCTTGGGCGCGCTCGATGATTTCGGGCGCGTACGCTTAGGGCGTTAGTATAATGTCCGAGCAACGGCCAAATTTATGTCCGTTGTAATACCGCACGACCCAGTTTAGTCTTGAGAGTGAGTTCATCAATCTATTCTCACTTTTCATGATTTGCGAAGAAATATAGGTCGATATAGCGCGAAGCTAGGGAACATAGCTCGAAGCTAGATGGCATGATGCGATAGCACGAGGCTATGTGACATGGGGAATCGATGAGATGTAGAATCTAACCACCATAGACGGTGAGAATTCTAACATCCAAGAGGCAAAATACCGTTGAAACTTCAAGTTTTGGCAGCGAATTTGTCGCGCTTCGTATCGCCAAGGAAATGATCGTCGCATTACGGTACAAACTTTGGATGTTTGGGGTTCCTTTGGTTGGTCCGGCGAGTGTTCTCTGTGACAACCGGGGTGTCGTGAAAAACACGAGTCTTCCGTCTTCGGTCTTGAGCAAGAGGCACAATGCTATCAACTACCACTCGGTACGCGAGGCAGCAGCGGCATCTATTATCCGTGTGGGCAAGGAAGATACTGAATCCAACATCGCTGATCTTTTCACCAAGATCTTACCACGAGAACGTCGGAATACTCTCATTTCGCAGTTTACGTATTCGGCCGCTTTCGGGGCAGGCGGTCCTCCGTCCTTATCTACCAATGGGACCAATCCCGCACACCTCTAATGGGGCCAGTAACTCAACTCTCATTGGTTGATCCACTGGCGGGGACTGTCTCATTCGGGTCGCTACGGATTGGTACGTCATCATGACGTGTAAGGGACTAATGACCAAAAGGGAATGGAACGGTCATTATCGGTTACCTACTTACTGGTTTTATGCGTTGGATGTTATGGTTAATCCTACTTAGTCTTTCTTTGGAACGGATTCTATCAAGTAGAATAAGACACTCGCAGCAGGCTTTTATTGGAGCAATGCTGCGCAAGCTCAGCCTTCAGCATGCATGCTAAGCCAAGGCTCCTTATAGGCCTGGGTTGAAGGCCGGTAGAGCTGAAGAGAGCCCTGCCGGAGGCCCCAAGCTTACTCAGAGGTACCAGCCCGCTGCTGGGTGCCTCAGCTGGCTAGCGGCCAGCACCAGGCCAGGCACCAGCACAGCCTCCAGCCTACTGAGCCAATGCAGCAGCAAGCCCACCCAGGGGCACTGGGAAGCAGCCAAGCATGCTCTTAAGTATTTGAGAGGGGCTGCATCCCATGGCATTTGGCTCAGGCAGGGCGAAGCTAGGCTAGAAGGAAGCGCTGCTGCTCCAGGAGAGCTAGGAGGGCTGGAGGGAGCTGCAGGCTACTTGAGGCTCACTCAGGCAGTGCCCATGGTGCATCATTTACTTCTCCTGGCGGAGAAGCCACAGCTAGAGCTCATGCGGCTGGCTTTGTGGGTGGCACCTATGGTGCTGCCAGTGAGCTTGAGCCTGAGCCCCAGAGTATTGAGCCTTTGCTCAGGCTAGCAGAAGCTGGCGCGCAACTCTGGAGTGAGCTGCTGGAAGCTGCGGGAGGGGCATTGGAATTGCCAAAGCTGAAGTGCCATGCTGCCAGCTTTGGCTTCAGTAATTCTGGCTCTTCCTCGATGAAAAACCCTGCCAAAGATGAGGCAATGGCTTTAGCAAGCAAGGAAGGGGATAAGCTTGCTACCGAGCCACTGCCTCCGGCAGCAGCTCGAAAGATGCTAGGGTGTGGGAAACTTCGGTGGAAACTACGCGCAGACAAAATTGGAGAGTAATCCAATTCCGCGACTGCAGAATGAAAAAATAAGCATGTGGTAACCGACTGTTGAGACGCCTACTCTGTTGTTAGGCCATGAAGCTGGAACGAGTTTTGCGTGCCATTGATCTTCTTGATGGAGACGTGGCGAACGATGTCGAGTGGGTGAGCTTGCCGAATAACCGCAAAATGGCGGTGGAAGGCTATGTCTACGACGAGGACTATTACTCAACAGACGACGACCCGTTCACTTTGGACAATTTTGATAACAAGAAACTTTGGAACTTGGCAGATCCAAAACTGAAGACGAGGATTGCGACAATAGACACGGAGTCGATTAGCCTTGTCCTTAACAAAATTGCAAGCAAACTCCACCTTTATTGCAGAGATGTCCTTGAGTCATTGGGGGAACACATCAAAAAGGCGACGGAAACAGGCGAGGACCCACGCACCATGGATCTTCTTCGTTTTTATGGAACCTTTTATGATGTCAGTATTCCAAGATCATCACGTCAGTCCGAAGCAGCGGTCAGTGATCGCAACGACTGTAGCTCATCCGTCGTCGGTAGCACCCTCAAAGCAGATCAAATCCACCATAACATGTTTAGGGACGAAAACAACGAGTTATCCTTCCAGAGATTCAAGCGGTTTGCGATGGGCGGGGTTGAGAGAGCCCGCACTGATGACTTGGGCAGCCTAATCACTGCCTTTGGTCTTCAAGAGCAAGGACAAAGTCTCATGGAATTCTTTCCGGAGGCGTTGACCAATCTCAAAAATGCCAGATCATTTTTGATGCGATTCGGTGCACCTCTCGAGCCGCTGACACAGTCTGTTTTTTATGCCTTCCTCACGGACCTATTGACCAAGCTGAATGCAGCGTTCGAGTCATCCAATGCATACGCGCAGGTTGTTGCCGGCATGACTCCGATTGAGCTCCAAGTAAGCGTCAGTGCATCTTATATGCGTTTGAACGCGAAGAAAAGGGGAGTGAAGACGTACCAAGGAGGAGCAAAAAAGACCGTCTTGAAGATTATGTCGGATGTCGTCATCTATGAAGGATACCCCAGCGAACACGAAGAGGAAACTGCGGCTAGTCAACAACAGAAACATTTTCTTGATTGTAGAGTGAACGTCGAGATGAAGAAATGGGGGCTTCTTTCCAATCGCCTGAACAAGTCTCCGATAACACAAGTTGCAGCGGAATCAATGGCGCGACGCCTGAAGCTAAAGGAAAGATGCCCAGACGGTCTGTTCTCCCTCTTGACCGATTGTATGGTATTGTACGGCGTCTACCATGATGTCCCAGGAAACACCTATTGGATATCCCGCCCTGAGAACACCGCAGAAGAGATACTGGTTAGCATTTGCTGGTTGTATCTCTCTTCCATTCGGGTGGTGTCGGTCAACAATATTGCCGATTGGGAATGGATCGACGAAGATGATGGTGACGGAGCGCAAGGAGAGGAACAATCATCTCTGCTAGACAGTGTCGACGAGAGCGGTGAGACCGACGATTGTCACCATGAAGACACGAACGAACGTAGGTCTGGCCGCCGTGAAGTATCGGGCCAGGCATTCTCTGAAATGGATCTTCCAGCAGTTTCTTTTGAAGATGATGAGGAAGCGGAAGAAGAGGACAGGCAACGTCTCGAATGGCAAACATTTTTCCTTATGGAAAATCACCGCAAGTTTGGAACCCGATTACCCCTCACCGACAGGTTGGTCGAGCTGCACAATGCCAAACAACAATAAAGCTACGTGTAGTTCAATAATGTACAAAAAGGCTTATTTAGGTAAAAACTCGTCTGCAGACCACTCAAACCCATTGGAAAGCTGGATGACACCATGTGCTCGTCGGTGATCGCATTCTTGTCAGGGCCAATGGGCCGTGACGCGTAGTGAATTGACGAGTGATACTGATGATGGGCAAACGTCAAAGAATGAAAATAATAATAATAATATCTATATTTATACTCCACGTGCATCTATGCCTGACCTTGCTCGAAGAATGAAAATACTTTTTTGTTAGTCGACACTTTCAACCACAACAACAACGACAACAACAACCACATGGGGCAGACGGTCGTCGTGTTGGGTGGACATGAACAACGTCAAGGCGATGTCAATTCCGTTTTGGTACTCCACTTGGCACAACCCACCAAGCAGTGGCGACCAGGGCCACCCATGAACCAGAAACGTGCGGGACACGCCGCTGTGGTGTGCAACGGAGCCGTCTACGTCATGGGAGGAAACCATGGAGCAACGTTGGATTGTATCGAACGAATCCATGTCCAGGAGTTGCTCCAATCATCTTTGGCAACCATCCCTTCCAACAACCACAACAACAAGAAAAAGAGCCACAACTGGACGACCTTGACGATTCGGTTATCCACGAAACGATATGGATGTTGTGCGGTGGCGGTTCACAATCGTTACATTGTTGTCATGGGTGGCCATGACGGTGGTCAACGGTTGTCGTCCGTGGATATTCTGGATACCACCAGGAACCACATTGTTGTCACGGCTGGACCCAGCATGACTGTGGCACGATCCTTTTGTGCCAGTGCGGTCGTGGGCCACCGCATCCTTGTCGTGGGAGGCGAAACCGAACACCACGAACTGGATTCGGTCGAGTATTGGGACATTGCCAACGAGAGAACAGTGACTTTCGAGGAGCACATTCCCCTCTAACTACTAGAGGCGATTGGTAATTGGTATACTTGGTGACTTTCAAGGAGCAACGAAAAACTACTCTAAATCTTGCTGTGGTGTACAAGATAATGATCAAGATACAGTAATGTTATTGACACTTGTCTTGGCCACCAGTGTCGAGATATAGGCTTTGGGAGGTTTGAAGACGTGAGTAAAGGCGTCTTCAAACCTCCCGAAGCCTATATCTCGTCACCGGTGGCCAAGACAAGTGTTGTTCAATCGCGTACTCCAGCCCCGAGCAGTCAGTCTTGGATCCGCCGCGCAACCCTCCCACTCTGGAACAACGCACGTTGGGGCAGCAGTCTGCTGACGGCGGCCAATGACATTGCCGTGATGGGTGGATATCGGAATCCCCCACCTGTGCGACACACGACGGCTCCATGGTGTTGCAAACCCTGGGAAACGGCCTCGAGGGATTGTATCATGCCCCGTGGCCAGTCGTTGGTAGTAGAGATTGCTACATAGAACTGGTGGTCGTTCTCTTGTTGTCCTTGTCTTGCTATTAGATATATTCCTATGTATCCTTGGCACTTCATGGATTGTGCATGTTCATGGTATGGTGACGTTCGAGGAGCACAATCCCCTCTAACTAAAAACTACTCCTAAGTCCTTTGAGCTACCCACTCCCTCTCTGTGTTGAGAGGGGCAACGCGAACCTCTCGTTCCAAGAGCTTCGCTTGGTTCTGGCTTGAATTTCGGCTGTACACTTGGACCGTATAGTCGGAAGGCTTTGCACGCCGGCAAAGCAATGCTCATCGTTTGTCATCATTCAAACTTTTTGCTTATTCTTAAAGAAATTATGAGACAACAGATCAGTAGTGCCAGCCCGTCGCCAGCACACCGCAACCCGAACACCAACCGTACAATACGCGCAAGAGAATCTTTCCAAGAGTTCCAACACAAACAACACTACACGCCGCACCACCTTATTTTTTCGGCTGTTGACCACAATCTTGGTCGTTGTTGCTGTTGTTGTTCCATCCAAGACTACGCACACACACACACAACGACTTTGGGAAGTACATTCATCCAATCAATCGATCGCACAAACTCCTTCCCTTCCAACCCACCCACCATGCCTCCTCGTGATTCGACCACAAGTTCGTGGCCCGAGGCCAATGCTGCGGCAAATGACAATGAGGATGATGGTGCCACAACGCCCACGTACAACAACCCCGATGCCAAACACATGATGCAACCATCCCTGGCCAAACAAGTATCCAATACCTTTCATTGGGAATTGAATTTGTACACGGCCGTGGCGGTGGGTCTCTTGTACACGTTGACGCCTGAAGCCAATCGCCTGGTGTGGCATGGTCTCTTTGCCTTGTTGGCCATGGATGCGGCACGTTATTACATTCGTCGAGGAAGTTTGGCGGGTGTTCCGTATACGGTCCCCTTTGTGAATTTGGTGGCCATGATTATCAATCCCGAACGCTTTTGGGCCGAATTGGGCACAGTGGCCATGGCCTCCTCCAATGGATTGTGTGCCAATACCATGGTGGGCAATCAAGTCATTTTCTGCACCAACCCCACGCTGTGTCGACAAGTCATGACCCGCGAAGACGACTTTGGCTTGTATGCGCATCCCAATGCCATTTGGTTGTTTGACCCCAAGAATTTGATTTACTTGCAAGGCGACGTGCACAAAAAGGTGCGGGCCGTCTTGACACCAGCCCTCTTTTCCGATGCGGCCTTGCAGCAATATGCCGTGGCGCAAGAAAAGGTGTGTCGTCGTGCCTTGGAACGACATGCGGCCGAGTGTGCTCGCACGGGCAAGCCCTTTGATGCCATGGTGGCCTTTCGTACCTTGGGAGCCCAGTCCTCGCAAGAAGCCTTTTTGGGCCCGTACTTGACGGATGCAATGCGATTGTCCTTGGAACAAGATATTTTGACCTTTACCATGGGATTCCTCTCCTTCCCCTGCCCCTACGTGGGTGGATTGCGTCGCGCCCTTCAAGCCAAGTATCGGATTCAAGACAAGATTCTGGACATGGTTCCCCTTGCACGCAAGCATATCATTGAGGATAAACAAGAACCCCGTTGTTTGTTGGAACATTGGTGTCAATCCATTCAACAAGCGGCCGTCGAACGGAATTGCGATATTAACGAAGTGCACGGTTGTACGGACGACGACATGGCCCGGTGTTTGCTCGACTTTTTGTTTGCCGCCCAAGATGCCACCAATTCTGGTTTGGTCTTTAGTCTCGATGTCTTGCACAACCATGCGCATGTGTTGGAGGCCTGTCACAAGGAAATTGTGCAACACGTTGGACGCCATGGATCCATTGCCAATCAAAGTCAGCGACTGGCCTATACCACCAAGACGGCCAATCAATTGTTGCATTACAAACCACCGGTCCCCATGGTCCCTCATTTGACCCGCCGTGATACCGTCTTGGACGACAATGTCTTGATCAAAAAGGGCACGGTGGTGATTCCCTCCATTACCTATTCGGCCCGCGTCAGTGGTCATGGATTGGAATTTTTGCCGGACCGTCCCGATGCCGATCCGCAATTTGTCTCGACCGTCGTCTTTGGTGCCGGTCAACACAAGTGTCCCGGACGCAAATATGCCGAATCCCTCTTGCGCGTCTTTGTCAGTGTCTTGGCCCAAGACTACGAAATTCAACGTCCCGGACCGCGTCCCGGACCCGATGACTTTATCTTTTTTCCCACCTGCTTTCCCAAGGATTCGCACTTTAGCTTGACCAAACGTCCGATCCGCAGCAACTAACTTGTGTGGAACGGAACCTAAAAGACTCTTTTTACCAGAATATCCAGGGAATAGAACCTATTGTGCATTCACGCATTTTCTACGGTGGTGCGTATTCCATTATTATTATCCTATCATTGTGTCTAGTTAGTGATTTTGCCAGTGTTCTTCTTGAGAAGGACCAGCCCTCCCCTGGGGGGTACGAAAGGCCAAATGGCTCAAGATTTATGTGGTCGGTTCTCTTAGATCGATTGTAATAGACTCTGGGTGGAAACAAACGAGAGCCACCACAAGAATTCCCCCAGAGAAGATCAGAAACACCATCACTGCTGCGCACGAGACATGAAAGATTACAAGACAGGAACAACGATTGACGAAAAGAATCAAGTCTGCTGTAAGAGAGACATTTACTTCTCCATTTCTCGGCTGCTCACAAACTCCCAGATCAGATTGCATGTCAAGCTCTTCGATCGCAAAGTCTCATCCTGGTGAGAAAAGCCTCTGTTATATTGTTATTTCAACTACTCTAGCTAGCTAATAGGCAAGGACAGTTGAGAAGCGAGATCCACGTCAATCAACAGTGAGGAATTTACGTAGTGTACTGCATCGGTGGCGTTGGCGTACGTGAACTGAATATCTGTTAGTTAACTTCATTCAGTAACGGTTGAAGTCGCTACGACGTGTACAGGACATCAA
The DNA here is from genome assembly GCA_946965045.2 of Epithemia pelagica. NCBI lineage: Eukaryota > Bacillariophyta > Bacillariophyceae > Surirellales > Surirellaceae > Epithemia > Epithemia pelagica. The sequence goes on along the minus strand of OX337239.1, from coordinate 2,269,964 downwards.
TTTTAACGAGCTGACTCATCGATCAATATTGGCATAACACACGGGGGCATAGATCGCGTTCCACATGTCTGAGAAAAAGAGACACGGGAAAGACACCAGAAGGAATCTTGATGCTGATTGCGTTAATGAATTTCTTAAAGGCTCTGTCTTCGCCGCCAGCTTGGCTCTTGCTTGCTCACAAAATCCTGCTTTGCGGAAGCACCCTGACGCAGCATTCAACACCACGATTTCGTCACAACATCATCGCGGGGGCCCTCTCCTGTCTACCATTTCCAGGTGGTGTTGCATGGCCTGCTGCTCCAATGAGACAGAAAGAAGGCTCAGGAGGACGACAACAAAGAAGAGAAGCAACAGCACAGTAGGGAATTACAACAACAGCAACGGGAACTCACTCGTCAGAGTCATACACGAACGAACCACCAACAACACCAACACATCAACACCACCATGTTCTAATCAGATCTGTTTCTCTACCGATTACTCGCTCAACAACACCACTCACTCACTCATGCCGCAATTACTCATTCTTGCGGTGATGTTACTTTATACAGTCCATTGCAGTCGACAGCAACATGACATTAAAAACTTTAACGCGCTTGCTCGGGAGAGTGCCGACTTGGAAGAAATTGAACATATCATGACCATGCTACTGCAACATCAAGGATCCTACTCCTCCGACAAGGAGACCAACAATAATAGTGACGATGAACAAGATAGCGATGATAGCCTAGCACCCAAAACCTATCTGATAACAGGTGCAACAAGGTACGAGCAATTACGGGAGACCCATTTGTCTTTCATCTTGTAGACACGTCTCTGTTGGTCTTTTGAAATCAAGTTTGGTTCTGTTGGCACATCTGTTCTCAACTGTACATTTGTCTGTTCACCTTTGTTTCCATGAACCTTTCTACCGTTACTGTGCTTCAGTGGCATTGGACTGGAGGCCGCCAAAATGTTGGCTCTGCTGAATCCCAGGAATCGTTTGTTCTTGGTTGGTCGGAACGAGGAAAAAGCCATATGGGCTGCGCAACAAGTAGCATCGGTTCTTCCATGGCATGCATCAGCAACTTCTTCGAGTTCCTCAACCACCTCCTCCGTGGACAACAACACAGCACGTCCCCATTCATGGCAACAAACTGTCATCAACCACAACATCAACGATAACATCATCCCCATTGTATGTGATCACTCCAGCTTTGATTCGGTACGAAAATTTGCGGTTGACTTGCAACGCAAGTTGAAAGAATCATACGATCGTGAAACCTTTGGAGAGAACAACGGGATTGACGTTCTCTGTCTGAATGCCGCAACATTGCAACCCAAAACTGCGCCTGCTGAGTTCACCGGCAACGACTTGGAGATAACCTTTCAAACAAATCATCTGTCTCCCTTCTTGTTGGTCAACTTAATATACCATCTTCTGAATCCTGGTGGACGTGTCGTTGTAACCACCAGTGGTCTGTACCTCATGCAAACTTTGGAGTTGGAGGGAATCCCTGTTGATGATGCAACAGGACGTGTCCGACTGAATGAACGATTTGAAACAGCAAATGGAGTGGATTATCAATGCAAAAGCAGCTATGCCTTTTCCAAACTATGTAATGTTGCCATGGCCGTTGAATTGCATGAACGGTTACAACACAGAGGTGTTTCGGTAGCGTGTTTTTCTCCTGGTCTCATTACACAAACGGGCCTCTTTCGTCATCATCGAGACATGTTGCCCTTTAAGAGGACCCGCGACTTGATGCTAAACGAAAAGACATTACTATGGGGTGCCGGGGCACTGGTCTTTATGGCAACCTCACGTCGCGTGCAAACACAACTTCCAGGACAAGCCCTGTATTGGCATGACAAGGATTCCGCTAAGGGTCCGGGCGCCGTCTATGGAAACGAATTCGGACCATCACCCGTCTCTGAGACGCAAATCACCGTTGAAGGACGGAAACGATTGTGGGCCTTGTCGAGTGACCTGACAGGGATTTCCGAAACGCACATTCCGCTGGTGGCCTCTTCTTCCTCTCCGTCATCAACGGATCCATCATGGACAAGTCGTTCGACTTCATCCATGGCAGTTCTTGAAGCAAGTGGAAGTTCGCAATAGATTGTTCGATCATGTCCACCAAGAAACGGAGAAACAGCTCAATTGAAGAGACTGGAAGACGGCTGACGCACCGTTGTCCGGTCATTGCCGGACTCTGCTGCACCCAATTCTCAACAAGGGGTTGGTGTTTTGCTGCTGAATCTTCACAGGTGGAATTCGCATCAGTTGAAGCCCTTTAGGAAGGAAGAAGAACAAAGGATCCCTCGGCATTTCCCCGACCGTAATGGTCAGTCGTACTCGGCATTACCCTTCGACACTATTTTCTGCCCTCAGAATCTTTGTACAGGTTCCTGTCGGGATCGGAAAAAACGCCGAACGCTTGAAGAAAGGGAATAACCAAACATATTCATCTCGGGTTCAAGAGTGGTACTTGCACTTCATCGCCTTCCGAAGGCGGAAGTCTTTCTCTCCCTTTCTCATAGGTAATCGAATCTAGAACGCATTGCCTGAGCCACATTATTCTACTTTGGTAGTCACGTTAACCTCGCCGAACTCCTTGTTCTGTGGTGACCAATGGGCATTGCGTATGGGTGCAGCACAAAGGCTGCGAAAGTAAGCTTTTCTGTCAACAATCGACCCACATGCTCTTAACGTTAAAGAATTAAAAAGCAATCTCTCCTAAATCAGCAACACAATGCTTTTCCATAAATTTGTGTTTGGCACTGCATCGTCGCTCGAAACGACTCGATGACCATGGCATATCCTGCACAGACTGTTTGGCACAGATGGCTTCTGAGTTTGCAAATTGCAACTTACCAGTTTATTCAACAAAGTGCTCCGATGCAGTGCATCCGGGCCCCGGCACCGAACTTGCTCGAACGTAGTCCCGCCGCACCATCAAAAGCTGTTTGTCCTTCCAGAAACTATGAAGAACAATAAAAGAAATCAGTCCTGTCCCGTAGTTTCCCGCTTTCGATTCGCATAACACCCACAAGCAGCATTGTACTCATGTCCTTGGAGTAGTTTTTTCGTCTTTCATGGTTCTCATGGTCAGGTTTTGTGAACGGCCGGCTAATTTCTATGAAGGGGCATAACACCCCCTTAATATTATCCGGGGGTAGTTCTCTCATTTCTCATCGAATTGAGGGGACTCATTTGTGGTTTTTACCGCTTACCCTTTTACTACGCTATGTAGCTGTGTATCGTTCAAGTCTCTACGGTTGTTGTATTGTTGTCTGCATTGAGGTTGTAGGAGAAACATGGTGCGTTTGAATGAGTTCACTAATTCCCTGCGATGTTGGAAAATGACTTTCGTTGTTTAGAATTGCGGCTCACAGCCATTTCAATTCTTCTTTTTGTCGTTGCTTTCTCTCTTTTCGACGTCTTGTCATACGAAATGGATCATGTATTGAAAACAAAACCATCTGTCGTCTTCTACATAATTCGACAACATAACTCCTCGCAAAACAGGGTGTCCGTACGAAAACAGTAAAGAAATCGGCACGTTCCATCGTGGAAAAGTATTATACTCGTTTGACATTGGATTTCCACACCAACAAGCGAATTGTGGACGATGTGGCGATTTTGCCTTCCAAGCGAATTCGTAACAAAATTGCCGGTTACACCACGCATTTGATGCGTCGAATTGCCAAGGGTCCGGTCCGCGGTATTTCTTTGAAATTGCAAGAAGAAGAACGAGAGCGACGATTGGACTTTGTGCCCGAAGTATCGGCCTTGGAACAGGATGTTATTACCATTGATGCGGATACACGAGATTTGTTGGAAGATTTGGGTTTTGGCAATCTGATGGGTGTGGCCGTAGGACAAACACATCGAGACTAAATGGGTAATCTGTGTGGTGGTGTGAGGAACCCTACTACATAGAATACACAACAATTTGAACCCCCTAACGAAACTCTATGAATGGATCACGGAACTGTGCTCTATGAAATCCAACAGGTGCTACAGAGGGATTCGAAGTGGCTCTCTCTTGTCCACTAATATAGCTCTCTAGGGAAGACCTGATTTTATCTACTTCTCCTACCTTGTGTCGTCTCTATCATCATAAGTTACAGAGGTCCGTGTCCATCGTATGCAAATATTGCAAACGTAGATTTGCTTTTCTCGATCTTCCGGTAGTTATACGACTGCAGCAGCACCTAGTCACCCACCTATGCCAAGAATACATTGTGGACCTCCTTGAATCCATTCTTGTAACGACGAATAGGATCCAAAGCATATCGTCTTCTTGTCCTCTCCAAATCTGATCTTGCGTTCGTGAGAAAGCGACAGGCTCGTTCTCCATGCAGTCTCCGTCCTTGAAACGACCAATCGAGTCCAGAGCAATTCATTTTTTCATTTGTTTGATACCACTTTTGTCGTCATCTTCTCTAACCTGTGTCATCGACTCGACGAGATGTGGTGATTGTCCCACAGCACAGGCATGTCGCAAGGGGACATGATTCTGGCGCAAGGCCTCTTCCAATCCTTGATTGGACAAGAACACCACCACACAACACCTCTTCTGAAACGACGAGTCGGCATCCGACACCTCTATCTGCAGTGACGCCACGACCACTTCCCATAGTGCGGCTGTTCCGTGCGTCGCCGTAGCAGCTCCCCGTCGTAGTTGGTCGGCCAAGGCTGGTGCCCAATGATCCACGACCATCCGGGTGGTGGTGGTTGTCCGTGGGTTGCTACTACAAGGGGATTCCGAGTTGCTCTTCTTGTCGTGTTGGGCCGTCGTTGTCGTTCTGGCCCGAGTGACCAATTCGTGTGCCAATCGTGAATGCAAGGAAAAGGCATTGTCCGAGTTCTTGTTGCTGTTGTTGTCTGTGGTTTGCTGCTGCGGCGGCGGCTGGCCAAAGGATTCCACGTTTGTTACCACAAGGAGCAAATCCGTGTGTCCCATGGAACCTTGTGTCGAGTCCACAATGGCCGGCCAAGAATTCAGTGTGTCTTCTTCTTCTTCTTGTCGTGGTTGTAGGTCATTTAGATCAAGGACATGGTGCGACGCAACGTGAAATGGTTTGGAGGAAATGTCAGACTTGGAAGGATTCAAGGAGTTGGACACTTGTTGCACGAGATTGGGGGTCGCAGCTGTGGAATGGGTGGTTGCTACGAGTTCCACCACTGTCACAGACAAAGAAGATGGCCTTGTATGATGGCTTGATGATGGTTCCTTTGGGTAGACCAAGGATGATGGAGACAAATGACGCGAGGTTTCTACTGTCGTCGCAGTTGTGGCAACCGTGAAAGAGCTGGTTTCGCATGGCCTTGTCGGTAGGGAATGGTTCCACCACAACAAGACAGTACAGACGGTTCCGGCAGCAATAACTTGTGGTGGTGCAGCTTGTTGTTGCACGGTGGTTGTTGTTGCTTGTGGAACCAAGGCGACACCATCTGAATCCAACACACTGATGAGTCGACTCGATCGTTGCAACCCTGTCGATGTGGCCTGGTACACTTGTTGTTGAGGGCCCCACGAAATACGCACGCGATGATATTCAGGTCGCTCGGGATCCATTGGTACATCATGGGTCCAAACAGCCTCCAATTCCGAGTGGACACGAGCCTGAGGAAGCACCCTAGCTTTCCACTGAATGATATCATTATGCTTGTTGTGGATCGTGTCGTCGTCGTCGTCCTCCTCCTCCAAGTCGAACACGAGTTGGAGACTGGGCAAGACCAACAATTGAGCACACACCCAGGCACTCACGGGATTGCCCGGCAAGGCAAAGACGAGGCACCGACGATGACTGTTGCTATTGTTGTCTCCACCACCCCGCGGCAAGGTAAACACGGTCGTGGGTTTGCCCGGTTTCATGTGCAGCGTTTGAAGTACAATGTGCACATTGTGCTTGTGTCTCCATTGGGCATTGTGTTGCAGCAAGTGAGCGATACAATCAGTACGACCCTTGGAAATCCCACCCGATGTCACAATCACGTCACAATAGGTCGAGGCTTGTTCCAAACACTTGGCCATGGCAGTCTCTTTCGAACCTTCTACTTCGTCTTCTTCTTCCCGAACAATGCCCAAATCATGAATTTGAATCTGGTCTGCAAAGTGCTGCTGCAACAAGGCTTGCAAAACGAGGCGATTGACATCGGGAATCGTCATCATCCTCATGGAGGCATTGTCCTTGTTTGAAGCCGTGGCATTCCACTGGGACGACTGTACATTGACCAATTCATTGCCGGTCGAAACAAGACCAATGTGCAGCACCGTTCTCCTACGACGAGTACTGGGCAATGATGATGATGATGATGATGATTGCCGTGGTGGTGGTCCTCCTCCTCCTCGTCCCGTCTTGTCCTTGGATTGGGATGGTTGTTGTGGTTGGACTGGAATGGAGAATGTCCAACGACATTGGGCCAACAAGCCCAACGAAAGAGGTGTGAGAATGTGACCCTGACGCAAAACCTGAGTGTGTGCCGCAATATCACTCCCCACGGGACGGATCCACCGGTTGAAATGATTGGGTTTGCAAGAATCCTGCGACTTGTGGGGAATGGACAGGTATCCCAAAAGGATGGAAGGAGTGGTCCTTGTCGTGGTCCTTGTTGTTGCGTCCGTCTTGTTGGTAGGTCTCTCCTCGTTCTCGTTCTTCTCCACCACTGGTTGTGGTGGAGTGAGGGACGGGGTCACAAAGACACAGTCTTCCAAAGGAATCACGGCATTGTAGGGTGGCACCAGCGGTGCCCCCGTCACAATCGACAAGGCGGTGGGCAGCCGACCGTAGACGGCATCGTCCCAGTACTCGACGACTGGTGCAATTGTCGTCGTTGTTGGATAAGAAGAGGAGGAAGAAGAAGAACTCGACGTGGTGGCATTCACGACACGTGCGTGTCCGATGACAGCATGAGTGATTCCATGGGTACAATGAGGACTGCTGGTTGTGGTGGCGGCGTCCGTCTGTGTGGGAGTTGTGGCACTGGAACCCCTCTTGGACGACAAATCATTGGTGGTGTTGTCGTTGCGGCTATTGTCCTCATCCGAAAACGGACAAGAATAACAATATCCATCCATGAGACTGACCGGATAGGGTGGATATCCAGGTTCCGGCATGACGACATTTTGGGCCAAGACACGACCCACCAAGAGGGCTGGATCTGCCAGAGACAAGGTCTCGTAGTCATTACTGTTCAGATTGTCATTCTTGGTTTCCTCCTCCTCATCTTGTTGGTGTTGGTGTTGGTGTTGATTGGGATGTGGTGTCTTGTTGTTGTTGTTGTTATTCTGGTTGCGTTGTTTCGAATCGCTGGCTGGTTCTGGTGGTTCTATTAGTTGTTGTCTTTCTTGACGTCTCCACCATGACTGACTGGCCATTTCATGCAATACACGTCGCAATGCTTGTGGAACCGTACCACGAACCAGCGGTGGCGATGGTGGCGATGGTGGCGATGGTGGTGGTGGTACCATGACATTCTCCTCCATTTTCGTACTCATGTTGTCTTTGGGTCCTTTTCTAGTTGTATTTTTGCGATTGCTTCTCGCTCTCGCTCTCGCTCTACAAGACACACCAATCACCCTCCCAGCCCTAACACAACCAAGAAGAAGAAGAAGACACGGTCGTCGTTTGGAATGTTTCTTCTTTCGTCCCACAACAACACACCAGACAAGACCGTGTCATGGCAATTCACACCAACAACACGACGAGAAATCCGGGCGGGGAAAACTCTTTGGTATGAGTCGTGTTTAGGTCGCGTATATAACGGATGGACATGTCCCGCGCGCTTTTCTTGTCCCGTCGTTTTGCCCAGGAGGAGGTGTGTTGCACAATGGGAACGGCATGATACCGTCGTGTTGCTATGAGACACAACTCATCTGGCGTGGAGGATACTGGCTGCATGATCCTTGCATGGACCACAAAGCCGCACTACAAGAAGATGTCGAGGGCGTCATCACTCTCTGGATGACCATAGACTCGATGAATGAAACCAAACTTTGGTTTATTGAATCAATCTATCCTTGTCACAAAAGAGCGTAACCACACACATGCACAAAAAGTCTGGACGAGTCCAACGATATCCAGTTTCGATATCTCTAGTACGAGCCTCAGAGACCCTTGCGCGAAAAGGCCATACCACCATTGCCGGCGACTATGGACCCTCTCCAAACAATACAGAAAAAGACAGTTGGATATGAGGTGGTAATATGCACTAGAAAACCAGCACTGGGCCGACCATCTCCCTGTAGTTTAGTGCAAAAGGGGGGGATCCTTGGTGTGATTGTTGTTGTTGTTGTTGTTGCTCGTTTCGCCATCGTTGTCTTGCTTGGAATCGCAGTTGGATGGACCACAAGCCGGATGCGTCCTGGTACTAGTACAGCTATTACCACCATTGGGAAACACTGCGGAATAGGATTCTCCCTCGTCGTGGTTTTGACTGTTGGGACTGTGCGAAACTCTCCTGTTGTCGGCTGGTACGGACATGGGTAATTCCGTGACAATGGTTTGCCATTGCGGCGTCGTTTGTCGAACCCGATTCAATTGAGCCAAGGATACGGGTGGACTGGTCACCGTGTCACGCACCACCGTGGGCGGCTTGCCGTTGTTGTTGTGATTGTTCACAATGGAGTCAATTGCAATCAACTTGCCCGTGCCGGCCACTTGCAACATGTACTCGACCAACATTGGTTCCTCTTCATGGGTCGACAAGCCCAAAACGGAGGGCAACAAGACGTTTTTCAAATCGTCTTGGTCCAAGTAACCATTGTCATTGACATCGAGATATTTGCTAAATTCGGTTTCCTGTTCCAATTGTCCATTGCCATTGACATCGGCATGGTCCCACAAGACATTCCACCACTTGTGGGCCAAATACGTCAAGAGGACCTCGTACAATGGATACCGGCGTGTCGAATCGGGATACAAGAGGACCGGATCAAGGGTCGTCGAGTCCAATTCTTGATGTTGTTGTTGCTCGAGAAAATACTCGCCAATGGCTGGTCCATCGCGTGCCCGAAAAAAGTCGTGCAGGGTAGCAATGGAATAGAGTTGATGGGGATCGAGAGGCTTTCCCAAGACATGTGTGAGCCGTGTCGTAGTGGTGGTCGCATTCGTCGTTGTGGTCGTCGTCAAGGCATCATTGTATTGCCAGAATCCCGTCCCCGATTCCGATTCGGCCAAGGCTTGTTGGAGAATGGATCCAGGGACTGCCGTGACATAGAGCCATGCCTGAGGATTCATTTCGCCCAACAATACTTGCAAGGTCAAGCCATTCGGGGCTTCGAAATAGGTTCGACCACAATGAAAATTCCCACCCTTGGCGACAAAGGCATGACAGGCTGCTGTTGTTTCCAATATTGGCGTCATTGACGAATCGGTCGATTCACTCCCAGTGGACGACGACGACAAGAGGGCAAGTTGGATAAGATTGCCTATATAGTTGGCCACGGTAATGGGTTGCGATCGGGCTCCTTTGGAGGACAGGGGAAGGAGATGATGGTGGGTGCTTCGTGTCGTTTCGGCATTGATGGCATGGTCGTCCTCATGCTCCAGCAGCTGCAGTCGATCCAATTGCGTTTCTTGCAATGTTTTCAAGACAGAATAGGCTTGCTCCACCAAGTCTTGAATGGTGGCATTGGGAGCATACTCTGCGACACGGACCAATTCCGAGTCAATCTCAAACCGAGGCGTTGTTGTTGTATGGGTGCTGGTTTTCCCAGGATCCGTGGTGGTGGTGGTGGTGGTGGTCCACGTCAAATCAACAATGGTGGCAAAGTCGGCATCGGCACCGGGTTTCAAAAACAAGGTTCCATTCATGGTACGATTGACCACATCATGATCGTGTCCCCCCAAGACGAGATCAAAGTCCAATTCGGCTGCGGTCCATTCGTCCTCCCGGGCTTGATACAAGTGACAGAGGGGCAAGATGAAATCCACGTCGTGTTGTTGCTTCCAGGAAGATGCAGTCTTGTCAGGATTGTGCTGTGGTTGTTGATATGATCGCATGGTATCCCAGGGGTCCAAGACGGTGGCTCCTCCAAAGGCACCTGGTGGTACCACGGATGGATCGTTGGTCAAAATACCCAACAAGGCAATCCGACGGTGTCGACGACTTGTTGTTGTTGTTGTCGTTGTATTAGTATCGTGAACCGTGTGGGGATGCTCGAGTGTGATAATTTCGTAGGGCACTTGTTTGCTGTTGGCCGATTGCCATGCCTCATGATCGAGCATGTTGGTATTGATCCACGCTCGGCCTTGAAATTCGGCCGCACGTTCCAAGACCAAGTGGTGCGGCAAGTCATTTTCGTGATTGCCCCACGTCAAATAGTCCAAGTGTACGGCATTGATCAATCGCATCATGCCCCGTCCACCATCCACCATACTCAATAAATGAGGCATGAGAAAATCACCCGTCAAGACGGAAATCACATGCATGCTCCTCGAATGGTTGGAGGAGGACTGTTGTTGCTGTTGCGTCACGGTTTGGGCATGTGCCCTGTGAGTGTCCAATAGGGTGGCCAAGGAGGCAAAATTGTCCAAATGATAGACATCGGTAATATGCACAATTCGTAACGTGACCGAAGATGTTGTCGTGGTAGTGTTGCCGGTTAGGACCAATGTCGTACGATTCTTGGTAACGTGGGAGACCGATGGAGTGACGTCCTTGTCTTGATCCTTGGTCCTGGACGATTGGACGGCCTGGGCCCTTGACGGAACAAGGAGAAGAAGGAGGAGGAAGATCCAAACTAGCAACCGAGTTGCCGCCACCCCCAGACGAAAGCGGTTCTTTTGTAGACCAGAGTGATAGACACATGGCCGATGGCATTGTCCTCGTTGTCCTGCCAATGTCAACAAATCTGTCATGTTGAGACCCGTATGGATTGTACTGGATGTGACTCTGCCGTTGTTTTGTGGCTGATCCTTGGTTCTGTCCAAAGAGGTGCTAGTTGCTGCAATGTTGTTTCTCTCTAAGATTCCTCTTTGTTGTGTTGGAGATTGGAGAACCAACGACGACAACACGACACAACGACAACAGCGAATCTCGTACCCCATCGTGGCCGTCCGATTCGGCTCTTCGCCTTTCCACGTCACAGATTCGGTCGCATATACAAATTCGTGTCTATGCCGCCTATGGGTCGCTTTTATGTAGATCGCGGATGATTTCTGTGACGAATCGAATCGGATGGATGCAGATTTCGGTTTTGTGGGTTTTGTTTTTTTTTCACACAAAATCCTGCGTCTCCAATCGCGATCTACACCCATGGAATACACAACAAGTGTTCAAACCAACCAAGAACGAGCAAGGTCACTCTGCCGATCCTTTGGTGCATATCCACTGAGCGGGTGATTCGTTTGGATCATGACATCATCACGGCCCATTTCCAACGACCAACAACGTCAACAACCGACTGACAACAACAACATCACCAAGAACGACGACAACGACAATGATCCTGGTGCGAGTTCGTCCTCCATTGTCCCCGAGAATTCGTATCCTCCCTGGTTCAAGGTGCAAGTGTTGGTATCGTCAGGTCCTCCTCCTCGTTCTTCTTCTTCTTCAGGGGAACCGCTGTTGAACAATTCTTGGTCGCTGTTGAACTACAACCAGCAAGTTGTCTTTCAACGGGTACCCACACGAGAGATTTTGTCGCACAAATCTCCTCACAACAACAACGTCGATGACGACGACAAGAACACGACAAATGACAGCGACGACAGAAACAACCAGCACCATGCATCGGATAGTCCTGATTGTTGTCGTCGTCCGGGCCGACGGCCAAGGGCCTCCTTGTCACGCTTGATGCACTTCTGTGGAGTCTTTCCGAACCAAGAATCCACGCAGAACCTCACAACACCATCCTCCCACACCACACTCCTCCTTCACGACAAGAACAAACAGGACACGAAGAATCATGACCATCACCCATTGGTGGTCCAGAACAAGGACGACCACAACCCTCAAAACCCTTGCACGACGGCGACTACGACTGTTCCTCAACTCGTGTATCAAGACGAGGAGGGAGATTGGATCTGGATTCGTGATTCGCACGACTTGGACCAAGCTTTGGTGGCGGCCAGTAGCAACAACCACAACAACAAGAAGAGTCTCAAACTCGTTTGGATCCTTCCTTCTCCTCCTCCCAACCACGATGACAAGACGACCCCCAAAACGAGGACAACCAACCAAACGACTCATTCGGGCATGGACGCTTCGGAACCACACGAACTATCACAAGACAAGGCACATTCAGCCATGTCCTCCTCCTCCTTTGAAATGGACCGACGACGACCCCCTCCTTGGAGGTGGGGTTGGTCCAAATCCTCCTCCTATCACGACAATGACTACTACAACAGCTACCACCATTCGTCGTTGGGTGGTCCTCCTTCCAACCACCACGACGACGGCTTTGTGGAGGATTCTTGGAATACTGGAGGATGGGAGGGTGGTTGGTCACTGCCAAGATGGAGTAACAATACTACTACTACGAACACACGACGAAGGATTGTTACACCCTCTTCAGTCCCCTCAAAACAACCAGCACCCTATCGGCAACCAACCAACGAAACAACAACACCACCAACACCAACACTAACAACATCAAGTCATCCGAACCAGCACCAGGACGACTCTCCTCCCGCGAGTCGTGGTCGTTCCAATAGCAGCAACAACAACAGTCCAACTCCACGACGAGAACGAAAACCCTTGATTATTCAAAACAAACATGGTCAAGTCTTGGATTCAACGCACTTGTCCTGGAAGGAAATGTCGTCCAAGGAACCCTCGGAAACACCATCATCTTCTGTGGTCAATCACAACAATGACAAGGAACCACGACAAACCCACAATGAGGAAGAAGGAGACACGCTACCAGTGGTGGAGGCAGAGACAAGCGTAGACTCTCAAGAAGAAGCAGAAGGGGACAAGGCACACGATCCAGTCCAACCACTCGAGATTTCTGCGGCCAGCAGCAACAGCAGTCTCTCGGAACCAAACTGTTTCGACGACTCGACAGAAACCCGTAGCACAATGCACGAGAAGGATGAGCCAAACAAGAAAGACTTGGCGGTCACGGTCCAACCGCAACAACAGCCGAGTCATGACCATGACGACGAGCACCCAACGAAACTGGAACCGGCAAGTCCTGTGAATGGGGAAACTGATGCAACCGTCAAGACAAACCATGGTGGTATTGTAGATTCTGGTGCCCCACTCAAATCGGCCTTGGCTGGGAAGCAAACAAAGAATCATGATGCGGAGCAACAACACCAAACGACAAAACTGTCGACCTCGGCGCCTGTCTGGACTCCACATGCTTCATCGCCAACGGCTTCAACAACGAGTTCTTCTGGAACAATTCCATTGCGTGGCGTGGCAGTTCCATGGGAGCCAAACACTGTCCAACAGTCCAGCAACACGGAACCGTCCGCCAGTAACCTGGAAAAGCCGACGAAAACCGAGGATCCCAACCGTTGTTCGACAAAGCATGACAATAACAATGAGGCATTGTCGTCGTCACCAACACATGTACAAGAGACAACGAGTCAACCTCTAGTAGACGACAGTGAAGTGGTCGACAGGAAGTCGCCAAAGGGAACTGGCGAAGCAGCACTAAATGGAGAGAAAAAAGATTTGGTGGAACAAGATGAACAGAAGGATCTGGATACAAGTAGAGTTCTTGACGAACCACCACTTTCAAGCACGGCGCAAGAACCATCTAGACATGACGCTGCCATGGAGGGCGGTAGTGCACCGGCGTTGGATCACCCCAACACGTCGTATTCCCATGCATGGCCAGGCCAAGATTATTCATATAACCAGGAGAGCAATCCGGTTGCCAATGGTTATGGAATTGCGCCGTCAGGACACTATGGATACTATCCGACGGTTCCATATCCAGACGGAGCCTTGTACCAAGCACCACCATTTGGGTCCCCTGGACTAAACGACGGACAAGACACTACAAACCATTATTATTCACCACCTTCGATGAGGACCCCTCATCATTTTGGATATGGATGGGAGTAAAGCGAAAAGGGATTATAGCTAAAACCTTGATTGACCTCCACAGTCCCCCTCCAGGAATCCACAAAATCGCAGTTCTGGACAGCCTAGAAAAATAAAAGATACCATAGTACTCCTATTGTATTGTAATCATGTGAATGGTGAGCGTCTATAGAGGACTCTTCGTGGTGTCGCTTCATTACACTGTTCAGATTCGCTAGATCTAGCTCTCAGACTGAAGCAGGTAGCATCATTTACAGTCGCGGAAAATATCCATGCCGCATGTCGTGCTCGTGGTGACAAGAGTGACATGCTGACTCCGACCATGTCTCCACCGCGTCAGAACAAGATCACACCGCTTGTTGCGATACAACTCAATCTTGACAAGGGAGTTCGACCTTTCTTCTGAACCATTGTGTAACACAATCAGCAAGTCCTTCTCCAACTTTCTCTGTGCCATCATGTCCCGTTTTACTGTCGCTTTCGCTGCTCTTGTTCTAGCCGTGACAATCATGTTATCGTCGGCCTTTGTGGTGGTGCATCCTACAAGTGTGCAATCCACAAGGACTCCTACTACGACCACCAATACATTGTTTTTGTTCAACAAAAACAAGGAAGATGAAGAAGATTTGAGTTTTATTGAAACACGCGACATGACTCGTGAGGAAATGGAGCTGTTTAACAAGCGAAGTGAAGATATCATGCAAGGAGAATTGTGGGGTATGACCCTTTTTTCTCTGGTGATTTCCATTCCCATGTTGTACTTGGTGTGGGTGGGCTTCTTTTCCGAAACGGCCGAAATGAATTTGTAACTACGGTCACCGACAAGCTTCAGGACTACCGACAGCACACTTTATTGTTTTGCCGTTTCTTCATGACAACACATTCATTCAACATCAAGGCATGTTAAGGCACCATTAATACTACCATCGATGAACCATCCGCCCCCTTAAGGACAAGCAGCCACAGACGTACATGATTATTGCCTTTTGCTTGCTCCTACGAAACCGAATATTCTGTGGGATTCCTCTCGGAATGAAACAACGCAATCCCTCAGCCAATAACTTCCAACAACTTTCTTCTAAGCTAACACTAGTAGGTACGAGCAATGTCCCATTATTACCATTTGTAGCAAAAGTCAAAATGAAGGCCACAATCAGTAGTGGATCCTCGGTTCCCATCCATTTTCACAGCTTCTGTGTTTCACAGAGCAATCCCGGTGTGTATTTGTGCTAGACTTCGACACTGGTGTGAATCGATGGACTGGAGCGAGAGGTCATGGGATGCGAAGCGTGCTCCTCGGAGGAGTTGGTGGTTGCCGACCAACCCATAACACCGCCATCTTCATGTTGTTCTATCAGTGGTTCTCCTCCCATTGCGGAACGAGCTTCGTCATTGTCATGATGTTCCTTATCTTGAGTGGCGGCCAAGAGCAAGGAGGCCATGCTGGGAAAATTCCCCGCATGATTGGATGTCGTCGTCGTCGGATTGGTGGTGTTATTCGTGGGATGATACAGCAAGGACAAACCATCCGGACTGCGAATTCCAGCGGCGGTTTCCAACAAGGCTGTTGCCCCTTGCAACATGTCACTGTGATGATCCGATGGAATTCTGGAGGTTGCACTTGCATCCCACACTGTTTTCCATTGATCCAGCACCAACAAGGCTTGATTCAACGATCGTGATGCTTGTTCGTACAACGACGACACAATTGTGTCGTCGGAGGGAGGAAGGCTTGTCAAAGGACCACCGTCTCCCAACGAGGATGACAATGACGTGTTGGTGGTTCCCTCGGGGACCACGGTCGAATCTTGCGTCGTACTACCTCCCGACGATTGAATCAATTGTGTCACGTGATCCAATCCTTGACGGGTCCAAAACAAGACATCGTCGCCGACTTGTTGCACCGTCGTACCCGAAGAAGGCATGAGTGTCGTCGTGGATGAGGTTCCCTGCGAGTGATTCCATTTGGGACGTTTGGCCGAAGGTGGCAACGTTCGTGACTGTTGCAAGTGACGAATCGTCGTCGTCGTGGTTGCGGCCGGATTCCAGGACCGTCCTTGCTGCGTTTCGTCCATGTCCTGGGTCGGTCGACGATTCGTTGTCGTCGTCGCACTCGCTTTGGCCGTACCGGATTTGCGTCGATCGGCTCGTCGTTTTTCATTCAAATTGCGTTGACAGTCAAAGCACAAGCCGGATCGTTGATAGAGGGAGGTGGGTTCCCCCGTTACGGCATGACTGTCGTACAAGCACTGGGGGACACCGACCTTGGTACAGGAGGGTACCGTGCACTGCGTTTTGCCCATTGTATAATCCAAAACGACAAACCGCTTTTTCTTCAACCGGACCATGACTTGTCCATCGTGTACACCGGGGACCGGTGGAATGCGACGATGCAAGTTGCCATTGGCACGACCCAAAACGTGTTGGGCATCGTGCAAAAAATCCGACAGCGAGTTGTTGTTGCCGGTGGGAGCGGATGGTTGTGGGGGTGGTACCGACAACAAGGGCGTGGTGGTGCTGGTGGTCGGCCAAGTTTCTGGTTCGTTTGTCGTCAGAACACCACCCAGGGAAGAAGAGGAAATCAAGGGAGCCGTAGTTGTGTTGGTGTGAGCGGTTGTTGTTGTTGTTGTCGTCGTTGCTGTGGACAGAGGATCACCTTCGGATAAGGCGTGGTGGGTGGTGGACGGTGCTAGGAGCATGGTGGAAGCTGCAGCCACCACATCGGCAGAAGGTGGGAGAGGATCCATGGTGGATGACTCCTCTTGCACGGCATCATGGACGAGCTCTTCTTCTTCGGAGGGTGGCAAGACAGCCAATCCCTCCGAAGACGGTGGAGGAGGAGGAGACGGAAGGATCAACGTGTCTGTGGAGGACATGAATCAAAAGTACAGGTTATCAAAACAGGGAACCGAAAGCGACAAACAATGGAGGATATTCCACCACACAAGGTTGCAACTAAAATGAAGGAGGAGGGAAAAGGTGTGTTGTGAGTAATAATCATCCAAAAGAAGGAGCAACCATATTATGTATCCAACTCAGAACTCAGGTACGTGCATCCTCGCACAATCACAAGCAGCCCACTCCCAACCAACCCCGACCACGAATCCACTTGTGGACTCTCCACACTCCACATTACAGAATCTTCATCATCCTCACCAAACTAGAATACTAGATTGCATCTTCCAAACTCTGCCAACAGAAGGGAGATACCATCCTCCTTTTGAAAAAGGGACAAAACGAGCATTTCTTCGGGACAAGCATCCATCCTCCTCAACCACACCGCGGTCTGCCAACTACACACACACACACAAATCCATCACCAAGAAAAAGACGCTCTGTCGTACCTTGTTCTTTCTCTTCTTGCACTTGATCTTTCCTCTTCTTGTTGATCTGTGCGCGATTTTGGTTGTGCGCAGTGCGCACCAGCCGCATGGTCGTCGCGTCCCGTTCGTCGCACCGCACCAACGGGCGAAAACGGGAAAAGTCTGCGCGCGGTTGGTCGTTTGTCCGTCCTCCGATCAATGTGGTACTGCACGCGCGCGAAAGATCGTTTTGCGAGCCGCGCCCCTGATGATTCGCGACCCGAAAGCGACTTTTTTGGAGTCGGGGAGGGATGGTCTGTCATTTTTGTTGTGTTGGGAGACGACCATGGTGTCCAAAGAAGCGGTGGTGATTGTGTCTTTCGTCTCGTCTCGCCTCTCTCTCTCTTGTATACCCAACTCTCAACAAGATCCAACCTTTGTCGCACTCGGTTCTAGGAAGGAAAAGAGATATCATCATCATCATCGGTAGACTACAGACAGTGCACTTTTTGACTCTCTCGTTCCTCATCATGCCGAACCCAACAACAACCCTTGCGACAAGATCAACCAACAAGACCAGAGGGGAGGAGGAGGATTTGACAAACGACGAAAAGGACAAGCAAGAGGTGCCAGACGCTGAGGAGGAATTGGATGCAACCCAAGACAAGGAGGAGGAACCGTGGATGGATGACTCGGCCATGGACGCCGCCACCACCACCACAACTCCAGGAGGAACGGCTCGCCAGAGGACCACGAGTACTGCCTCGACGACTGCTAGTACCGACAAGCCCCATCCACAGGACGACGATTGCAAGACGACGACGACGACTACTACGAATAGTCTGGAATTGATTTGGGCCTCGTCGTCCTTGTGGATGCACAATTCGTGCCATGCTTCGGCCATGAGTGAACGGACCGTCTTGCTCCAACTCGATCCTCCTACATCCTCTCGAGAAGGAGGAAATGACTCGTCCAATAGCAACAAGAAGAACAAGAAGAAAAAGTCATCTACCAAAAAAACCTCGAGCAACTCACAGACTTTGGATGCGGCGGATACCGATGCCTTGTTGGACTTTGAAGGAAGTACTGGTGCCATTGGACGATTAGAAGTCTTACAGCAACCACCCAATAGCAACAAAACTCCCAAACGTACGTATGGTGTGTGGCGCATGCACCAGTGTGTAGAAAAAAGACAACTTTCTGGTTATTTCTCACCACACTCACTCGTTCATGTTATAATCGTTTGGACTCGACTGGGTACATTTTGGATGGACGACTCTGCTTCTTATTCTTTATATTGTCATGTTATAGTCCTGTTGGATCTCAAGGGTCAATTGTACAAGGGGCATTTAGTACCAGGACCGTCGGCATGGGTGTTGGTGGGATCCAACCACAAAACACCCCACCAGGCCGCTGTGGTTCAAGTGGAATCTCACATGACGGAATTTGCCCGTCTGAATCCAGCGGGGTCCGCTTTGCAAGGTATGGAAGGTGAAACTCATGCGTCGTCGTCGTCGTCCTTGTGGGGAAAAGGACCAGGGCCAACGCCACACCAGCACAACAAGAACATACCGAAAAAGAAGAAGAAGAAAGATGACGGCGACGACGATGAAGACCACCAGGACGACAGTGTTTCACATTCCGAGGATGATGATGATGACGAAACGGAAGCATCCAATCCAGATGAGAGTGAGGAACATCAACGTCGCACCAAGAATCCCAAGAAAGCCACCAAGAAAAGAACCACAGGGCCCAAAACGACGACCCGCAAACCGTCTGCAACTACTACTGCTAGTACCAAGGACAGCAAGACAAGTACCACCTCCAACTCGAAACGACCCCACAAACGCCAAGCTGGAAACAACTCGGGACGATCCGTTACCAAAAAACGGAAACGAGCAACCACCACCAAACCCAAAACGACCAAACCAAGAACCTAGCTAGGAACCACACATCCAAACAACCAACGGTTGGATCAACCCATCCACACGTTCCTTTCGAATCCGGCTCACACACCGTGGAAGGCATGCGGTAGGACAGGAGCTTCTTGCAGCCAGACGAATTGCCACCAAACGAGGTCCCAAGCCCTGCGATGGGATCCCCAATGAAGTGTTTCGTGATGCAACTGTGCAATGTGCGAATGGGAATCCACCAAAACACACGAGGCTACAAATAAGATAAAAGAGTGGAACAAAGACACCGGTTCCTTGATGTTCCATCCATCCTCCCATTGGTACACCTTGGTTCCGATGAGACGACTGCAAAAACTACCAGCATCCTATACTAAACAATGATGTTGGAACCGTGTGAGGATTACAGTGTCCTGAAGTCATTGGAGAGGGGCCCTTTGTGGTTGCACGCCGGGACAAGAGGTTCAAAGTTTCGAAAAAGACTCTTGTTCCAGACGTGGGACTGCGCAAAACTATATCCCTACCTACCTAGAACGATTCACTGTTCAGAATGGTGCACATCTTGTCGATTGGAAGAGGAAGCAACACACACGTGTGCAAAGAATGACGAGAGGAATCCAGAGCACTCCATCCGTCCCCCCTGCCGTACGTAGCTAGTTTTTATGGAAGCAGCACAGTCTGGATCCTTTTGCTACAACCAAGTCGTCCCACTGGTTATGTTTTGTTGTTTGGCAAAAACTAACTAGCTGGACGAGTGGAAATAACAATTGAGACACTGGTTCATCCACCAAGAACAAAAATACACCAAGGTTGGCCATCCAGGAAACCACCTTTGCCAACGTCACATTTCCTGCAACAAATCATACGACAGACCCGCAGTCGTTAATCTAAACACCATGATAGTGTCCTATAGCCCTGAACAAACAAAAACTGCCTCGTCTCTTGGTGGTGGCGATTCCTTGTGCTTTGATCTGTACCAATGGAGACTATGATTGTGGCTGATTTGTTCTCCTCGATGGGACGAAGAGATGATGTGTCTTGTAGAAGAATTGATGGCCGCTCTGACCATCCAGTACTAGTCTACTATAGCTCCTCGGAATGGAAGTAGGATTTTCGTCTTATATAGCCTTATATTGCCCACGACGGCCGCGCTCTCATACGCGAGCAAGTGCGGAGCTAAAAAAGATAGTGCGGAGCAAAAAAAACAGTCCTGGGAAAAAAGTGTGACAGTTAATTAGGGGGGGACTCGGAGGTTATAGAAGCAAGCGACATCCACTCCTGGTCGTGGGGGCACTTGTCGGGGCTATTGACTCCTCGGCGGGCAATAGCTCCTCGTCGTGGACCGCCAAATCCGCTGACGCGGATTTAGAAGGCGGTCCACTTCTCGGAGCTATTGCCCTTCTCGGAGTCAATAGCCCCTCCTCGTGCCTCCCCACTCCGCGGAGCGGATGTAGAATTTCTACGTAGATATACGTATGTAGGGAAATGTACCGGACAAGTATGTAGGGCATGGAATTTGGAATCTTGCTCATCTGGAACACGCGAAACTATGTCGGCTATGACCTCACGCGCCCTATGCTAGCAGACAAGGCAGCATTTTAGCTTAGTACTAGCTAAACAGCTCTAGTCCTTGTCGTTTTGGCGATTGTCTCTTGTTCAAAAGACCGGGGCAATAAAAACGGTGCACCCGGTATTAAGCCTCATGACACACACAAGATGAAATTGTTGTCTTGTAATGTCCTACTTATCACTCATTAGCTAAGCCCGACGAGTAATGTTGTGTACACTACATAACTTCTCAGTCTTGTGACTTGTGAGCCATCGGTAATCGGTAAATAAGCTCAACGGCAAGGACTACGTGTAGCTGCTCGCCACAATAGGCTATAATATTCTTGAGCAGCCCAATTCCCATTATTTGGTCTATTTAACAGTACATCCAGTACCTCTCTAGTACAACATTACTGCAGAAGTACGAGTCGTGCTTCTATTTTGTCACGGTGCTCCCACGGGATGGTTCTCGCAAACCTCACAAAATGAAGCGGACAAGACGACAAGCGGACAAGATGAAGCGGACAAGACGACAAGCGGACAAGCGGACAAGAAGACAAAACGACAAGCCGACAAGACGACAAGCGGACAAGACGACAAGCGGACAAAACGACAAGCGGACAAAACGACAAGCGGACAAAACGACAAGACGACAAGCGGACAAGACGACAAGCGGACAAACGACAATCAAACCTTGATTTCCTTGATTTCCTTCTCTGCTCAGGAGATGAGTGTCTCCATTCCATCTTGCCTTTCAAACGCTTGTTGACTAACATCTGAGACAGTATCCAACAGAGTATGTTTGCCGGTAACAACACAAACTTTGGGACATGACGTGGACAGTTTCAGAGTTCCCTTGGCTGGTGTGGTTTCCAGCATGCACCAGTTATGCGTCAAACCATAGAGAAGCTCTCCTCCAGCACGTATGTGCGGTGTTACCAATAAGCGATCGTTGACGTCCATTTATAATGGACATGGGCTGAACTACTTGGTAGATTGCGAACGAGAATACCGCCGTACTTGTTGCGTTTGGTTTGATTGTCGTTTTGTCCGCTTGTCGTTTTGTCCGCTTGTCGTCTTGTCGTTTTGTCCGCTTGTCGTTTTGTCCGCTTGTCGTTTTGTCCGCTTGTCGTCTTGTCGGCTTGTCGTTTTGTCTTCTTGTCCGCTTGTCCGCTTGTCGTCTTGTCCGCTTCATCTTGTCCGCTTGTCGTCTTGTCCGCTTCATTTTGTGAGGTTTGCGAGAACCATCCCGTGGGAGCACCGTGACAAAATAGAAGCACGACTCGTACTTCTGCAGTAATGTTGTACTAGAGAGGTACTGGATGTACTGTTAAATAGACCAAATAATGGGAATTGGCCTGCTCAAGAATATTATAGCCTATTGTGGCGAGCAGCTACACGTAGTCCTTGCCGTTGAGCTTATTTACCGATTACCGATGGCTCACAAGTCACAAGACTGAGAAGTTATGTAGTGTACACAACATTACTCGTCGGGCTTAGCTAATGAGTGATAAGTAGGACATTACAAGACAACAATTTCATCTTGTTTGTGTCATGAGTAGAGCTGGGTCAAGCGTCAAGCGCTCAAGCGCTCAAGCGCTTGACTTCTCAAGCGCTTGAGGAGCTCCAGCACAGAAAGGGTGTTGCTTGAGAGCTCAAGCGCTCAAGCACCTAGACTAGGGGAAAGTGCCAAAACGCAGCAAACCATCATTCGTCTGCCCCAAACAGCCTTTCTACAATGCCTGAGACATCCAGTGATGATCACAATGAGTCATCATACCTTCCAGATGATGAAAATTATGAGCAAATGGCTGAAGAGGGCCCAACAGATGACAATGATGATAGTGAGAAGAATAAATTGTCATCCATGGAAAAAGAATACGTAAGGCCTCCTACTATTGCCATTCACAAAGGCAAGGAAATATGTGTTACAAAGATACCTCAAGATGCTGCTGATGGAGTTTGCGTCCCATTATTGGACAGGAAAAATGTTCATTGGCATTTGTACCATGTTGGAGTGAGAAAAAATGGACGAAGTCTCTGACAAGCCTACTACACAACCGCCGCTAGCTAGACTCTAACAATTGAAAAGAGGAACGACTCATCATTAGACAAGAATCTCTCCACAACTTCCCACTACGAGCTCTTCGTCTGTGCCCAGCAACGAACTAAGCTCACGCAATCAGAAGGCATTATTCTTGCAAGAAGAAGCTACACCACGAGATCGCACAAAGACAACGGAATGAGAGTAACTTCGAAATAGATTTTCCATCACCTATCATGTAGGAGTAGTATGACAAGTTACCATTTCACTAGGGATGCTACGATGAGTCTATTGACATAGTTTCCCGTGTTAGCCCTGTTAGCTGCCGCTTGAGCGCTTGAGCGCTTGAATTTGGTCCTAGCTCAAGCGCTCAAGCGCTTGAGTTCTCCAGCAGAAAAAAGCTGTTGCTTGACACAGCTCTAGTCATGAGGCTTAATACCGGGTGCACCGTTTTTATTGCCCCGGTCTTTTGAACAAGAGACAATCGCCAAAACGACAAGGACTAGAGCTGTTTAGCTAGTACTAAGCTAAAATGCTGCCTTGTCTGCTAGCATAGGGCGCGTGAGGTCATAGCCGACATAGTTTCGCGTGTTCCTGAGGATTTCTGAAATAGGGAGACTATGGCTTAGTTGCGTGAAAACTACCCGTCGTCACAAAGGAGATTTCAAGTTTTTGAGTGAAGCAAAGCTCCTCTGGCTTTTGGGCTTGGTTTGCGTATCTTAACCGATGTTGGCTATAAAATCAACATGGCAAAGGTTGTGGATGCATTGGAAGGTCTTCTGTGGATCACGGCCCTTACACCACTCTGGGTTCTGTATTTTCGAACCAAAATGTCTACAGTGGCTACTGTTCACCTTCTGGTGACCCAGTGGTGGAATCGTGGGATGATCTTTATGTGTTTTTTGCATGAACAACTCTCTTAGTCTCTATAACACTAGGTAGAAGCATAGTATTCATCAATTTTGCCACCCACTTTGCCATTCAGTGGCGGCAATCGAAATTCTTTGAGTTCCGGGAGATCCTTGAACCAGACGAGAAACAAGAGTGTTTGTGGTAGCTGAAAGCATGAGAGGAGTAAACCTTCTCTGCCTACTCCCAGTGTCATGTATAGCTATAGTATAAGTCTTGTTCACGTATTGCTATTTCCGTTGCTTGGCAGTGGACAAATCTTGATCAATCAACATGGCTAGTTTACACCCAACTTGGAAGCATATAGTCGGGCTATCCGTAGAACAGTTTCAAATTGGACTGCACCATTGCATTATTGGATACTCACCTGCACCAACTCCATGGATGGTTGTTCTTGCACTGGTGCATGGGTGGTGCTGAAAAGGTATCATTGGGCTTGCCGGATGTCCCTTTTTCGCTTGCATCCTCGACTCCAACTCCATACATGATAAAAGCTCTGCTCCTCATCGTTTGTCCTCTTTTTTGTTGTACACACTGTAGTATTAATCCGAAGAGAGATCCCTATTATTCATGGTCGTATCCACTTCTATTGCAAATTGCTACACTCAAGTAGGTTCTCCTAGAGACTATGTATGATCTGTCGTAGCTACTCCTGACTACCATGATTCCATTGCCGCATCTGGTCTGTACGTAGCCAACCAACCAGAAATTCTGATGGCCATTCGGCCAACATAACTTTCAAGACGCTGATCATTGCCAATTACTACGGAGCTACCCAGGTCGACTATTTCTAGTCATCGCAAAATTGTCGGTCAAATGGCCATCAGAAGGTGCGATTTTACCGCGACTTGGCCAACAAAACCGAGGTAATGTGTCTTTGTTCGACTGAGTTCAGAATGAACGTGTCGGGTAAGCCGGCAGGCTAAGGGGGTCTGGGGGTGGGAAAACAACAAAGACTAGATAAAATTTTTTTAGCTCAAGAGTCGAAATTCAGTACTTTTCACCAAAAGCTTCCCACGTTAGGCAGAAAACGCCGGGCCAACCCCTATTCAAAACCATTCAGCCCCGAAGAAAAACAATGATCGAAGAACGGTCATCCATTGTTTTATCAATCCATTAAATAGAAACCATTTCACCACGCTGTTCCACGTCAGAATCTCGTCTGTTTTATCAATCCATTAATAAAATCATTTTTTCACCACGCTGTTCCACGTCAGAATCACGCCCAACGAACCAACCCACGAAACATCCCCCCACGCCATAAGGATTTTAGCAACTTTGTCACTAACACCTAGCCAAACATAGAAGCTGAAGACCTAGACTTGTAGAAATGCATCCGAAGGCAACACAAATTGGAGTAAGATCCCCCCAGACATAGGCATTCTTAGTAAGAATTTGGCGTGCCGACGAAAAATCGTACAGTATTAGCATACTAAAGTTTTTTTAGAATATAGGCGGGATTACGTTTCTACAACCGATCGTACCCATTCACTCTCTCCGTTCCTCGTACTTTCCGATTAGACGAGATCCACACGCGGAAAATAGTTCAAGTACTGATGTTCCTGTACAACGGCATCCATCAATCCCACGTTAAATTCAAGCTCCAATGTCACGATAGCATTGTCGTCGAAAATCGTTTCAACCACAGTCGCATTAATGCCCAATTGGTCGCTCGTCCCCGATTTTTTGAGAATCATGAAACCAGGGTCAACCCCCGGTAGGTAGGTCTTGTACAACTCAGCCATCACATCACGAATCTCCCAGAAACGATTAACATGAACAATCAACTCACCCATCAAATTGTTGGTCTTGACACGGCAAGGGAGCCAGTCGTGAGATGGACTACCAAACGTGACAGGGCGTTGAATACCAGACGGAAAGCGAATACGAAATCCTCCCTCAATCGTCGACAACTTGTCAATCGGAAAGGGCCTGGACGTAGTAGGCGGACGAAAATAGATCCTGTAGCTACCCTTCAATACCAAATCTTGCTCAACCGTAGGCAATCCCCAGCTGTGTCCCTCACTCGAATCCACTGACCACCGAACTCGCATGATTCGTCCGTCATGACCAAGAGACTCACCACCATCGATCACCTGGTTTGTCTGTTCATCTGCCAAGCCAATCAAAGTTTCCGGAACCTCCAACGCTTCGGAAACGCGAAGCCGAATGACGTCGAGTGGAGTGTCTTGCATGCACATTGCACCGAATCCCCACGTCGGCGAAAACGGAAAGCAAATACGAAATCCTCCCTCAATCGTCGACAACTTGTCAATCGGAAAGGGCCTGGACGTAGTAGGCGGACGAAAATAGATCCTGTAGCTACCCTTCAATACCAAATCTTGCTCAACCGTAGGCAATCCCCAGCTGTGTCCCTCACTCGAATCCACTGACCACCGAACTCGCATGATTCGTCCGTCATGACCAAGAGACTCACCACCATCGATCACCTGGTTTGTCTGTTCATCTGCCAAGCCAATCAAAGTTTCCGGAACCTCCAACGCTTCGGAAACGCGAAGCCGAATGACGTCGAGTGGAGTGTCTTGCATGCACATTGCACCGAATCCCCACGTCGGCGAAACTTTAACAATAAACTGCGCCATCTCGTCGTCGGCCCCAACAACGAAGTGCCGCGACGGCAAAACAACCAACTGAACCATAGTCTTGACAACTGAGGTAAGTGCACAAAAGCAGACTGTGGTGGACACGAAAATTTATAAGACAACTTCGTCTCTAACCTTTTCTTCTATTCTGTTACCTAAAAAACCCACCCGCAAACCGTAACCACACCTCCACGGAGGTCGTGCCGTGGAAACTCGTCACGGTGGACAGAAACCGACCGACACGACAACCAACCGAAAACCCACCCAACAATCAAACACATTTCGACGACGGACCGTGCCATGGCTATATGCTACGTTGGTTGTTCCATTGTATCGTCACATGTATCCTCGTCGTGCCATCTACCGTAACCGTGCCGGCTTTTTGCGTCATCCAGGCACACCTGGTTATCGTGCACGCACAACGATCGACGGCGGCTGTTCCTTTCAACCCGTGGATTGTTACGTGCGTGTGAGTGATACGGTCGACTTCCGTACCTGCGTAGTCAAAAAGTACTCCACGGCAATTCACGTTTTACGCACCATTGCAAAAAAGATGCGGATTCCTCTATGTGACATTCGCCTAACCAAGCAAAACGGAAAACGGATTGCTATGAAGGCATATGTGTACGAAAACGACAGCGATCTTTCTAACGGTGCTATTACACTAGCTATGGTGATGGGAAGTCATCGTGATTTCGGCGAGACTTACCTTCCCGAGAATTTTTCGCTTTCGTCAACACCAGAATGCAAACAGGAGAGCGACAATGAGCAAGACGACGAGGAAGAGGAAGACGATTCCGAAGAGGAGCTAGATGGGCAAGACCATGAGGATGATGATTCAGAAGAAGAGAAACAAGACGGGCAAGACCATGAGGACGATGATTCAGAAGAAGATGATGATTCCGTTGTGTTGGTTGACACGAACGAACAAATGGAGAGCAATGGAGGCAAGCGAGACTCGTGCCGATCGTCGCGTTTGGTTGAAGAGGCGTATGTCTGATTGTTGCGGCTCGTCTCCAGTTGCGGCGGATCAAGAAACCAAACACCATTGTTTTTTGACGTGAAAAATTGAGTACCTTTCCGCCGTCTGCGTCTTTACCACGTCTCAATTTAGGTGACAGTAGTTTCTTTTGCATTCATCTTCTTGTTCTTTTCTATAGGGATCTTCTTGTTGGGATCTTCTTGTTCATTTCCATAGGGAGTGAGAGCCAAATGGACAACGGAACTTGAGAAAGTAGCACAATCGTCCAACAATTAGTTTTGGGAACCAATCCTTGCAATGCCACTGGTGCTGGTTTGACTGTGGTGATTGCAAATGAGGTTGAAACACCAGCGGTAGACGATGTGGCTTGGCTTCTTCTCTTAAAGCTACCTCGAAACGATCGACTTCGACCGCTCTTGTTGTTCCGCCCAACAGTGCTGTCATGTGCAGAGCGAGAGGAAAATGAAAGTAGGAGAATCACCGCGAATCGCAGTGAAGGACAACCACCTGTATCTGTATGCAACCCTATAAGCACAAAACACTTGCGGCGCCGGCCTTAAGACTTCTAGATTAGATTACTACAACAACTAATCAAAGGCCAATCTCTCCGTGCTCTTCATACAAGACCTCAGCCTTGAGTCATGCCGGGATATCCGAACTTGAAGCGCGCGACATTCGAATAACGACCGTTACGGTCGACGCTGAAAACCGAGTCATGTTCCACGTGTTCACCACCTTCACCACCGTCAAAAAACTGGGAATAAAAATCCGTCGTGGGACTCCTTTCCTCGGCCAAGTAGCTATCGATTATTTCCGCCACGTGCTCATCTGTAAATAGATGATCAAGCGCGCGAGGCGGGCTCTGAGTGTGGTCGAACTCCGCCTTGTAAATATAGTCCTTTTCCCAAGTAACATTGGGGTTCTCATTGTCCGCGCGCTCAAGAATCTCGATTAGCTTCTCCGCGAATTCTTTCTTGAGCTGCGCGTGCGCAGTGTTATCAACCAACGGATCGTGCTCGGTAGGCGGGCACGCGACAACACATGGCCAGAAAAAAACACCTTGGTTCGGCTTGGGGGGGCCCTTCACCAACGGAAGGTTCTTTTCGCGCGACACACGACGGTGTAGGGTCGTGATGCGCATGTCATACGATTCGAGCTCGCCTTGCGCACTATTGAGAATTTCGTCAGTGACTGGCTTCAGATATCCCGATTCTTCAACACCCGCCTTCTGAAGCTTAAGATACCCAACAATAAACGCTCCCTTCGGACCACACTGTTCGAGGTGAACTTCCGTCACCTGTGGCCCAGCCGCAGATGCACGGACGTCCTTCACTTTCTTCTTCCCTTTCGAAGCAAATGGACTCCTCTTGAGCTTAACGGGAGTAACCACTCTGTGTGCACCCTGAGACACATCGGATGTTTCTGTTGCGTTGGTCTGCAAAAATGGGGACGGTAAGTAAGCGCCGGGCCAAGCACCATGGTTATTGCACGACGAACGGAACTCACCATGCTGTCTTACTCAACTTTCTCCAGATAAGACACCAATTGTTCTCAGCTGGATTTATGAGATCAACAGGAAATGAATGCTGTTATGGTTGATTGTCGTGCCATCTCCATCAGTCCATTAACGTCGAATCCAGGTCGAGTCGTACCGTGGACTGCAACGGTCCATTTATGTCATCATCAGGACACACAACAATTTACACACATACCCAACAATCAACCACAAATGCAGCAGCGTGAATCACCGGGCGAAGTGCCAATGCATTCGGAGACATCACAAACAGCACACAGATTCAACAATCAACCACGACCGCAAGAGGACCGTGGAACACAACCGACAACAATTTTCACACATACCCAACAATCAACCACGAATGCAGCAGCGTGAACCACCCGACGAAGTGCCAATGCAATCGGAGACACCACAAACAACAACAGATTCAACAATCAACCACGACCGCAAGAGGACCGTGGAACACAAGAGCGTGAAACACCACGCCGTACCGGGGGAGATGCCAATGCTGACAGAGACACAACAACGCGATGCACAGCAATCAAATTACCTAGTCCGTTCCCACCAGCCCACGGCGTGCAGTCTATTTCCACGATCTTTCAAGCACCACACATATTCAACAATCAAACACGACCGCAGCGTGAAACACAACACTAGTACAGTCTGTGGTACTATTCTAGCGTGGTGATTAACGTAGTAGTCCGGCGTGTTAGTTGTGTGCCGTCCACGTTTTTCTAGTACATTACGGATTGGAACTGATCAGCATCCACTCCATCCATCTTGTCTCATTATTTCTTGCTTTCATTATTTTGTTTTCCGGTGCTGGTTCACAGTTCACAGCTCACAGCATAATTTGTCGGTTGGTTGTTGGTACTTGGTACGAAGTTTATCACACGTATTGTTGTGTAACCGCGTGTTCTTGTGGCGGCTGAGTTACCACGTGTAACCACGTGTGTTTGTGCGAAACGATCTGAGGAAGGAAGTGTGTCGCTTGATTCCGTGTGTGAGTTCTGTGTCTTTGCTAACAAAATCCGGGGAACCATCGGTGGTAACCAATCCAACCGGCAACTGGATTTCCAATCCCTAGAGATTGTTGTACACCCCCATCCCGTACCTTGAGTACAAGTAGACCGAAAGGTTGACAAGAGGGCGATCCTTGCCAGACCGGCTGGATACCGTCAGGGGGGCGGAGTTTAAAGTACTCGACAGGTACAACTCCGCGTGCTACGGCACATCATTGCGCACTAACGAAACATCTGTCGCGGCTGTGCTCGCCACATAGTCGGTACTCTTTTCTGCATCACGGACAGGGCGACTGATTCCGCGGGACCGAAACTGAATCTCGGTTGTCTTACGACATCGTCTGTCGTCGGCCGTGTGAAGAGGGCGACTGATTCGCGATCTGAACGGAAATCTGAATCTTGGTTGACCGAGGACGCCGTCTGTCGTCGGCCGTGTGGAGTACGGGCAAGGGACTGGCGATCCCACAGTGATTGGGCAAGACTCAAGTATCAAGACTACAAGGACAGGCTCAGTGCGTGGATCCCTAACAGGTGAAGCTGCCAGTCACGTGACATTATTGTCTGTGATATACTGACAACCTGGATTACTACGGTGTGAGGGGCCCGCGTTTCGTAATTAGTCGGGTACTACGGCAACGCGGCTGTTGGAAAAGAGGCTTCCTCAATAGTTGTTTCTGACAACAAAGGAATTCCCGCCACAGCTTTCGTGCTTACAGCGACTTACACTGAGTAACATAGAGAAGGAGAAGGAGAAGGAGAAGGAGAAGGAGAAGGAGAAGGAGAAGGAGAAGGACAAGGACAAGGACAAGGACAAGGACAAGGACAAGGACAAGGACAAGGACAAGGACAAGGACAAGGACAAGGACAAGGACAAGGACAAGAACAACAACAACAACAACAACAACAACAACAACAACAACAACAACAACAACAACAACAACAACAACAACAACAACAACAACAACAACAACAACAACAACAACAACAACAACAACAACAACAACAACAACAACAACAACAACAACAACAACAACAACAACAACAACAACAACAACAACAACAACAACAACAACAACAACAACAACAACAACAACAACAACAACAACAACAACAACAACAACAACAACAACAACAACAACAACAACAACAACAACAACAACAACAACAACAACAACAACAACAACAACAACAACAACAACAACAACAACAACAACAACAACAACAACAACAACAACAACAACAACAACACAGCGACATGCATTTTGTTTATTAAATTTTTAGCTTCATTTTAGTCATGAATGCAGATTTTAGGGCAAGATCACAGGGCATTAGAAATGCAGAATCTGCGCGCAAGGGTTGTTGTACACAGACGCACAGGGCAACTCCAACGCAAAAATATGCTGTGTTTGTGACACATTGATTCCATACGGTGATGAGAAATGCTTGACCATACAGGACATCCGTCACAAACGTTTGTGTTCTGTGTTGTCGAAGAAGAACTTGGGTTTGTTGGAGTATGGGATTAAACAGGAAGGGCAGGTTGCTATCCAGAAGCACTATACACAGCACTGTTATACGACTAGGCGAAAGGAGTATAAGTTTCTGAACAATTTGGTTTTGTCCCCCAAATCATACCCCGCCAAAAAGGGCACAAAAGAAGGCCTTGGATGCTGTAGGGCATGTCACTCGCACCTTCAGAACATGAAAAACAAGAAAGGTGACTGCACCCACCACGCTATGCCATTGTTAACGGCCTATCGATTGGAAAGCCTCCTGTGTGTTTGACAGACCTTAATGAGGTTGAATTGGCTATGATAGCGCCCGCTAGGACAAACAAACACATTTTTTCATTTACCGCTGGTAGCCATAAATCAATAAGGGGATGGCATTCGCTGTACTATAATGACCTTGATGCCGTCAATGGCGTTGTTAATTGGTGTAATGAGGCAACCACACGACGACACCAGCAAGGAGAAAGCAATGATAGCTTGGGTGGGGAAGAAAACGCAGAAAAGAAGTTATACATTCCTACAATCGCGGTGGTATTATGCGGCCCGTTTACGTCATCCCAGCGTGCAAAAGTGAGGGAGAAAACCGAAGTGAGATGGGAAAAAATGCAAAATGCACTGTTATGGTTAAAAGCAAATAACCCACTATATGCAGAATATGATCTCCCAACAGATGCAATGCTGAAACCAATTTTCCTTGACAAAGCAGAGATTGTTCCTGAATCGTCGTCAAATGTCGAGCTGGTTTTTGAAATCAATGCGGTTTTCCCGGACTCTGATGAACCCAAAACAGGTAATGGTGGGTTTGCGACTCAGCAGGAGTTCAGAAATGCTTCTGTAGAAAATTTAGTAACACCAGAGTCTGACAAGCAAGCAACATTGATATCCCGGCCAACCCCACATCTACTCCGTGATTATGAGGGTGACAACTTGATTCGTGCGTTCCCCCTTCAGTTTCCCTACGGAATTGGCGGTCGTAATTCGGAGGGTGAATCGCGGCAGGGGGTTGGGTATCTGAAACATTTGTCTATGTTAGCCCCATCACGTTTTCATGGGGCAGCCTTTATATGTGTCCTTCATAATATGTTTGAGAGAAAAAGAATGGTTGCCAATACTTTCCTTAGGGTGTCTGATTCACAAGCACAGTCGTTTCCAGATATTTCGACAGAGGCAATTGAGGAGGCCTTGCGGATGATGCAGGACAACGTGTCATGTTCCACCCCGGGATACATGTTTCTTCAAAAGTTGAGAGCGATTACTTCTTCCATGGGCCATACGTCGGGTGCGGCAAAAAGGGCCCGACAGAGAATGTTTTCGATGATTTCGCATCATGGTTTGCCGTCTTTGTTGTTTACCATTACACCAGAGGATGCAATTAACTACAGAATCAGGGTAATGTCGACGGACGGGACGGGCGAGCGTCCACCACCCGATCCATTCACTTGTGATTTCAGTGAACTTGCAAAATATGCTAAGGAATGTAAGGAAATTAGGGTTGATAATCCAGGGCTGTGTGCATTTGATTTTGAGAATGTACTCCGGATTACAATCGCACATTTGATAGGGTGGGACGAAACTGAACAGAAAAACAAACCCTGCTTTGGAATATTTGGAGACATAAGTGGGTGGTGTTACGCAGTTGAGGAACAGGGACGAAAAACCCTACATGCACATTTTCTGCTGTGGGTGAAAGATTGGGCAAAATTGCTAAATGGGCTATCGGATGAAAGCCTCAGGGATACGTTCAAGAAGCAAATGGAGAAATATGTGTCAGCCGTGTCAAGTGCAGAATTGCATGGTAACGATTGTCAACCGGTGTGCACAAATGATGGCTGCTCTGGGTCTGTCTTAGAGCACTGCAGTGCGCAGGACTTGCGAAATCTCCGTACACGGGCTGGAAAGACGGCTTTCGGTGGGAAACAAATTATGAAGTGTGGGACTTGTGACAAAGGCTACTCAAGTGAGGATCTGGTAAAAATCCTACTTGACCCAATGTTTTCTCTGCAGGGGGGGGACGATGAACCGTTTTGGCCACATGTTTCTTCACAACACACAAAATATCAGCTACTTATGGAGTTTGCATTGATGCGGCATAATCATCCGTTTGTTCCGAAGATCCTCGACGATAAACAAGCTGCAAGGTTTGTCGCAGCTTTGAGGAACCTACATAATTCGAATCACTGTACAGCATGTTTCAAAAAAGGGGGAGAATGCCGGATGAAGATTCCCAACCTTCCCTTTGAAAAAACCACTTTGGTTTTTGATGAGCATTACACTAATTGGTACGACTGGAAAGGGAACAACCGTGCACGACAGCTTTTCCATGTAGGTCATAAGCGTTCCAGAGCAGATGTTATGATGAATATCCATAATCGTGCGGCAAGTAATCTGTTTGCTTGTAACACCAATGTGGTTGCGGGTGTCGATGGTGGTAGTGTCATGTATATGACATGCTATGTGTCGAAGAATACGCAGAATGAGGACAATGAGCATTTTGCTTCTGCCGCGAAGCATATGGTTCGTAAAATGAAGACGTATTTAAGCAACGATTTAGGGGTCAATGAGAATCGGGAGAATAACACTGCCGATACTGATAATGACAGAGTCCTGCACGGTATGCGTGGGCTAATTGGTGCTGTTTTGCTTTCTACGGGGGCACACGTATGCAGTGCACCAATGGCAGCGTTTTTGTTGAGGAATGAGTCTCGTTTTGGGTTTTCGCATGAATTTGCATATGTTGATCTCAGGGATTTTGAGTCAGACAAACTTGAGAAGTTTTCGTGTGATGCCTATGACGGCGAGGTTTTCCTGAAATCGTCTGTGGCTGATTACTTATATAGGCCACATGATTTAGAGGGTGTGTGTCTTTATGACTTCCTCTGCAGTTATTCTGTTGGGCGTGCGACCTCTAAAAACCGTGGAATGGAGTGGGTAGCAGAGCATCCGTCGCGGGGTAATTTGGTGTTGAAAAAAAATAAGAAAGACAAAATTCCACTTATTTCCTTTCTGGATTTTGTTGATACAAAATTTTTTGGGGACCGGTCAATTGACAATGTTGATGCATCGGGAGATGTTGTTCTTGATTCTGGTTTGGCAGCCATGGAATCTTATGCAAAGAAGGCCTGCCTTCTTTTTTACCCCTTTCGGCAGACAGGGGATCTTAGATCAGGGAACAGGAGATATCTGGGGAAATTCCAGCAGGGTTTGGCAGGTGGTATCATTTTAAAACAGCATTTGACGGTTCTTTCAAACATACAAGACTGTCGTAATAGTCTTAATTGCGGGAGACCGAGCGATTCTCTAGAAAGAGTGACACAGCAACCATCGCTTGTTGTTGGTGATGCAAGTGATTCTGAGGAAGAGTGCGAAACAGGAATCGACCCTGGCATGGATGCAGTTTTTGATGAATTGATTTCGTGCCTGGATGTGAGTCCGCCGTTGTTAAGAAACGCTGATGGATTGTTGGCAGTTGATAGCAGGTTTATTCGGTCATGTGGGACAAACAAATGTGGTGAAAACTTGGTGGTCTGTCCGGAGTTGCCTGACTCGTCGCCATCAGTGTTTCGTGTCAGTTTTGATGAGCAGGCAGACAGTGCTACCTTTGTACAGCATGCAAGTGTGGATGAGAAGGTATTTGAATCAAGAAGAATCACTTATAGAAGTTTGCATGAACTGTCTGTCCGTTTTCGTGAGCGTGTGATGGGTGTAGATGCTAACAGTCACCTGCAGGCAACTGGGACATTGGAGAATATTCGGGCGTATGCGGATGTGTGTTTTAGATCTGATGTGGATCAAAAAAGAGCTTTTGAGTCAATAGTAGCTGCGTTTGTGCTGGAATTATATAAGGAGGCAAATAGAACACAAGCAGCAGCCGACTCCGAAGATGAACTGGAGGCAAACCACCAGAATACGAGGTTTCTTAGTTTACGCAAAAAAGAATTGGAAAAAGTGAATAGAGGTCATCAATACATCGCGTTCCTTTCTGGTGCAGGTGGTACGGGGAAAAGCCATGTTTTAAAATCGGTTGTCCGATATGCCAAAAGCATGTGCCGCAATTTGAGTGTTAAGTACGACAAGCGGACTATTGTTGTGACCGCGCTTACTGGTGCGGCTGCTGTTGGTATAAATGGTGAAACAACCCATAATGCCTGTGCTATAAATCGAGAGGTTGATGGAGAGGTCGAGGAGTGGACAAATGCGTATATGTTGGTTGTGGATGAAATTTCGTTTGCATCCAAAGATGTGCTTATAAGTCTGCATCATAAACTGCGTGAGAACAAAGAAAATGCAACTGCCCGATATGGAGGAATTCCTGTGTTATTTGCTGGGGATTTTACGCAGTTGAAACCCGTGAAAGGATACCCCTTGTTTGTGTATAAGGATCTTGAACATTGGTATGAATGGGTACATACGTTTATGGAGCTTCGAACTAATCATAGATTCGTCGACGATCCAGATTACGGTGAACTGCTTTCAAGGTATAGAGATATTGGGCCTGATGCAATAGATCTGGATACATTGAATACACGTGTTGTTGGTAGTCCACGGGGGCCACGTGAGAGCGACATACCGTCTACGGCAGATTATGCCACAAAGTCCAACATTGATCGTGCGGCTATTAACGATGCCATCTTTTGCAAACATTTAACAGAAACACATTCAAAGGATCCGGAAAGGGACCCCCCTTTGCATACGATTTGCGTTCGTGCGTCTGACTTGCGTTGGAAGAAGCCAAAGACGAGAAGAGACTATGTGGACTTTAATTCGGCCAGTAAAGACATGTTATATGCGTATTGTGGTGAAGGACATGTTAAGAGTAAAGATAATAAGCATTACGACCCATTGTTGAAATTTTACTATGGTCGTCCATTGATGATTAATGACAATATCGATGTTGAGAGGTGTGTTGCTAATGGGGCAATGTGCACTTTCCGTGAAGTTGTGTTGATGCCAGGAGTTACAGTTGGTGATATGGAGAAGATATGTATTGATGGCTACTTTGTTTGGTGTGTCAGTGTGTCACAAGTTCAGAGTTTGAGAGTGACAATGCAAGATGGTGTTGAAGGTTTCGTAGTGAATTTGGAGGCTACAAAAGTTACAGCGACTGTTCAGTTTCTTCTGCCGGAATTTGGTAGGAATGTGAGGATAAAGAAGACTATGAGGCTGAAGCAGTTTCCGATTAATGTATCAAATGCACGAACAGGACATAAATTGCAGGGAAGGTCGTTGCGTCATTTGGTGATTAGTTCATGGGACTATACGGATAATTGGGTGTATGTGTGTTTGTCTCGTTGTGCTACTTTGAATGGTTTGTTTTTGCGGCAGCCGTTAAATTTGGACAAAACAAGAGGCATTTCGGAAGAGTGTGCGAGATTCTATGAGTTGTTCAGGGAGACTAAACAGCTACCTGAAAAGGTTGTTCTGTTTGAGGAGGAAAGGGGATAGTACCGCTTTCGATGTTTTTGGATTGACACCAGTACATTTCCGTCAAAAATTTGATTCGTGAGGCCCAGTTCTATCATCCGTCGGCCTTGCGTCGTTTCTTGTCCGTTCCAATCAATTGTTTGTGTACAAATCAAACATGCATTGATGGTTTTGGATTGACAGTCCATTTCCGTCAGAAATTTGAGTCGTGAAGTCCGGTTCTATCATCCGTCATCAGACAGCCAAATCGGGCTTTCATTGGTCTCATAAATTCTGTGAGATAGATTTCTGTTGGGTTGTTGGTTAAATAGTCAAGATCATGTGCCATTATATTGAATTGTCCATGGATAGTTGTGATTTTGAGACAAGCGATAAGTCAGTGGAATTTCAGGCTCAGGTTGGTCTGTCGGATCGCTGGCGGTTCAAGGGAGTGTGTCCACGGAACACACGTGAGCTCAATGGTCTCAACACCATATTTGTATGTTGATCTGTTGAATGAGTGGGAGCGTGGGTATGATTGTTCCATTCCGTCTGGTCGCGAATGGCCGGTCACGTTCCATGAAAATGTGGTTAATTGGCTGTCTTGTCGTGTGGCTACGAATGCATTATTAGGGGAGTTCACCGTCATTATTAACTATTATTGGAAGGTTTGCCATGTTAAAGCGGAGTTGTATAAGTTTTTGGGGGTCGATCCAACTTTTATGATTCTTAAAAAGTCGGGATAGAGTGCGGAATTAGATGACGATGCAGCGGTGATCCAAAAGATTTATGGAGAGAATTGGACGGCGGTTTTGCAGTTGTCCTTGGATGTTGAAATGATGGTCAAGTTGGTGGCAAGGCATCCATTGTTGTGTTTCTTTCGTTAAATTGATTTGGTCATGTGAGCGGGTAGACAGGGGTCTTGAGTGTTGCTGTATGGTTTGGATGGCATAATGTTACGCTTGAAATTTAATTTATTCTCCTAGTCATGATTGTTATGGAACTTTAGACTCCCATCTCATAGTGGGTGGATTTCAGGTTGTTTTGATCTACTCTTTCCACGTCTTGTTTTGACGTGGACCGACGTGGTGAGGTGGTTGTGATTTATTGCGGACGCCAGCCCCAGCCGTCATGGGAGGTATGGGTGGGTCAGGTTGGCGTGGTAGGTTATGAGCCCTTTTATGTTTGGGTGATCGTTGAACTCAGACGTTCCATCCCGAAGGGTACTGTTTCTCTTTCATTACCTAGTAGAGGTAGCTAGCTCTTGGGAATGCCCAAAGGGATCTGTTCGAACACCAGGGGACATTGTAAAAGCCCATGACGATTCTTAGGCTATCTCCACCCGAGCGCCGCTATGCTGACGTATTGGGGCTTTCTGATTGGCCTCGCTATCCGGATAGCGGATTAGCGGAGCCAAAGGGAAATAAACTCCACGATCTCCGTTAAAAGAACGCCGCTATCTCGCGTTGCGCGTACGCATTGCGCATATGCCCTCTTTTGTTTCGGTTAAAAAGGGGTGCGACCGCGGAAGTTGCGGAATTCAAACAAGACAATCAACGAGAGCACAAAGCATAAACCAAAGATGGAGGACCCGTTGTTCTCCCTCTTCATTGTTGACTGTCATGGTGAATCATGTTGTTGTTCATGGCCAATGTAGATGTAGGTTGTAGGTTGTAGGTTGCAGTCCAATCTTCCTATTCCCTGTCCGATTTCCGACTGATTGTCTGATAATTGATAATCGAACTCATCAATAGTTTGAATGATGCATTTGTTTGATTGTTGCATTCCTTCCGATCCGTGATCCTCGAATCATCTTGCTGTGCATGGTTCTTGTCCCAATGTAGGAAGTAGGGAACACAACAATGGAAAAAGAGACGGTAAGCGATCGTCACAATCAATTCGACACGAGAGATTCAAAGTTTCACTGTTGGCAGCAGACGTTAATTTATTTATGCCGATGGTTATATTTTGCTCCGCTATCCGCTATTTTCCCCCCTATTCGGGGCCCTAAATAGCGGCAAAAATAGCGGATGGCGGAGCTGTTTAGCGGTTAGAGGAGATGGTGGAGTTCGATAGCGGTTTTGGGGCCTTTAGCGGGCCCGGGTGGAGATAGCCTTACACAGCGCAATCGATCCGATGCTTTTGCTACACCCCCGGTTTCGTCAGGGGGTAGCACAATCTTTGTTCGGCAGCAAGAGACGAAAGGATCGTTTGACAACGCCAACGCCATTTACTATAGTACTGGATTAATCTCTTTTGTGCCGCCATGGTCAAGATCAAGTCCTCTTCCACCAATAGATCTTCCAAAGCAGGAGGAACAAGTTCCTGCGGTGGTGCCATCGGCAAGATGTCCCTGACTTTGGTGGTAGCTGGAATCACACTCTTTCTCCTCCATGGATGGAACACAACAACACCCAATGATTGGACACTATTGTCCCAGGTTTTGGACGAAAGCAAACAGCATTCCACCACCAAGTACAAGAAGAAGCGACTTTCTGGGGCACAACATCACCTGAGTAACCCCGACAAGAAGACTGCTGCTGAACGAAAAACCACTTCGGAGGGTGGAGTGGATGTGTCGGATCCAGCCTTGGATGAAACAGTCAATATCCGAGGTGATTCGTCGACCGCTACCGTCATGGGCATGGCGGTTGGTTATGGCTTGGATGTGTACAAGCGATTTGTAGGTTCCTTACGAAAAACTGGCTATCGAGGCCATATCATTCTGGGTGTGTCGCCGGATGTCAAACCTGAAGTATTGGACTATTTCAAAACTCGCAATGTGACGCCCAAAATCTTACAGTTTGTCAAGTGTACGTATAGCAAAAGTAATAACGAAAAGGGTGATCCCTTTTCGGGTAAACAATGTGCGCATCCCTACCCTGACATTAAAACCCGATGGAGTCGATTTCCCTTGCAACGTGATTGGTTGCAAGAATGTACGACTTGCACCGGCCCCGTGTTGATCATGGACGTTCGAGACTCCTTTTTTCAACGAGATCCATTTGGACCGGGTTCCCCACCCATTACCGGCCTTCAAGTCTTTCAAGAACATCCCAGTCAAACGTAAGTCCTTCCACTCGACCCACCCAGTAGTGGTGTGAGGGAGTTGTCGCGATCCAGGATCCAGGAGCCTTGTCGTCGTAGTCGTCGTGTGTTGTCTCACATGGCATTCGATTCATGCTGGTTTCTAACCGACCCGCTCTTACACATGATATTATTATTATACTGTTGACAGAACGCAGCATTGGCTCTTCAAAAGTCCGGTAAAACAATGCAAACATGGGTTTGAGCTTCAAGAACCCATGCTTTGTTCGGGAACTACCATTGGAACTCGAGCCGCCATGCTCAAGTACTTGGAAGTCATGTACGGAGAAATGAAAATTTGGAT
The DNA here is from genome assembly GCA_946965045.2 of Epithemia pelagica. Taxonomy (NCBI): domain Eukaryota; phylum Bacillariophyta; class Bacillariophyceae; order Surirellales; family Surirellaceae; genus Epithemia; species Epithemia pelagica. Next base: position 2,229,830 of record OX337239.1, on the reverse strand, counting down.
CCAACGTCCCGAGTGTCGATTTCCCATGCATGGCGACGACCAAAGCATTCACAATTATCTCTACTATACCGGTCAGCTCCCCTTTGCCCATTCCATCCCCCATCGTGAAGGAATTATCAATACACCTGGTGTGGAAGGTAGTCTTTTGTTCAATAAATGGCGTCAACAGGGCATGGATGAGGAAGGTCTGGAGCAGGCAGTGTCAGCTAAACGACCTTTTCCGGGAGCCTCCAAGGACAATTGGATTGGAACCTCCTATAATTTGACCGATATCCATGGTTTTTTTACCCAAGCCGACGGAACGCGGTCACGAGTGGTACACCAAGCAGATCGATTCGGATGTAAGTAGCTACTCGATACTGCGACTGTGTTTTGTTGTTGTTGGATGGATTGGATGCTGACTTTGCACAACGTTCCTTTTGTTCATTTCTATACCACAACCAGATTTCTTTTGGCATATGTGGCTTCCAAGGCAGACCTGGGTCAGTGACTAGAGGGAATGAATCTACTCAGCCCTATCTATATATTCAGCGCATGTGTCGGTGTCGTCACCATTGTGCTCTTCGCTTTCAAAAGGAAGGAAGGCCTTGTGCGTGTGACGTGTGTTGTCGTCATGTCTGTTCCTACGACTCAAGTTGTGGTGGTTGATCGTATGAGATCGAATCGACCATCGGACCTTGCTTGATTTGTTGCTTGTGCCGTCTGTGGTAAAAGAGTATGTTATGAACCGGTGTTTGTGGTTATCTGAAAGACAACGTTGGGACCGTCATTCTTTTTCTCAAACTCGGTGTAGAAAGACCAGCACGGGGCTCCAGGAAGGTTGCGTTGGTTTGGGAAAAGGTGTCATGGTACCTGTTGTCCCAACTATCGCTGATCTTTCGAATGAATCGTTGAACTTTTCGGATAACACAATAGAGAATGCAGTTTCCTGATACAGAGCCCTGTCAATGGCCCATAGTCGCAATGGCACACAGACGCCACACGCTGTCTGGAACAGATGTAGTGCCAAGGTCGAGATGAAATGGAAAACATGTGAGCATTGTGCCAAAAAGGGCTTACCGAGATGCAGCGAGACAATACGAATGTAACAGGCTGCATGCAACAGGCTGCATGCTCCTGCGACCGAGTGACGGTAGCAATGGTTCCGATACCAATGACTAGTTGGAACGGCATGGATAACGATACCTGAATTGCCTCTGGAGGCCATGAGAGGGGACATGGGTGACGACAGCTCTGAGTTCAGACACTTTCATCTTCATAGTAACAAGAATATCGTCGATGACCAGATGCTTTGCCCTACAGTATGGAGTACAACTGGGTTGTCCTACTACGCCAAGTGTTGGTGCTCTGGTTGTCTACGCATTCATGGAGATACTAGTAGCTTCCTTCTACCGTCCTCATCAAGACAAATTTTGGTACAAGGTGCCACCAAACGATTGTACAGTCTGAACCCATACGCGTTCTTCATATGTTGAAGAAACAGTTGGTCTTGTGACGGTAGGCTGGTTGTTCGCTGTCTCCCATACGGAATACGGATGATTCATGTGAACCACAAAGTCATCTGGGAATACTCGAAGCAAGACACATGGATTTCGCCGATTTCTTGCTCGTCTTGTCCAGACCCTTGGAAAGCGAAAGCTGCTTCACAGAAGAGGTCCTGCTTCGTTGATGTACAGGGACTCGAACAAGCACGCCGTCGACGCAATAGCCGAGATAGCTTTGTGGAATCTTCACCATCTTGGTTGCTTGCTCTGCTCTTGGTCCCTCAGAGCTTCCAGAGTTCGAGAGAAGCACAATGCCAAAGATCTCAAAGTCGAGGTCAAACGTGGGAATCTCCTCTCTGTTCTCGCCATTGTTGAAGGAATGATGGACCAAAAGTATCAGGCGCGGAATTCGTTCCGACGGTTTGTTGACTGTTTGTTCACTCGAAGTATTGAGCAGCGTCCTGCCATTTACTTTGCTGCTCTGACCGGAAACACGGATATTGTCCGACAATTTTTGTCCCTGTTGATCATGGATCGTTGCAACTCTGCGAACAAACGCAATCTGGATGGCAACAAGAGTCTGACTCTACAAGAATGGTTGGATAGACTTGGTTCTATTGATGGTTTTCGACCAGAGGACATGGAGGTTTGTATCCTTAATGCGTTGAACGAAGAAACAAGACATGCCATGCGTTCCAAGAAATTCAACTTGCGTGAATTGTGAGGCTATGGTAATTCCATTTTTTCCATGTATGGCAGTTGGTATGCGAAAACTCTGGTTCGTCGTTACACACAGTACCAACTGGCTTGTTGAATCCAAAGCCACGATACCCTGGGAAAAAAGAGAGGCCAGTGGTCTTTTCGCTCCACCACATATAGGGTTTAAATTATTTGCAAGAACAGGAACCCAATAGGGCTCATCTATTACTTCTTCATGTTTGGATTCTGCCAGCGAAAACCAGTGGGAAAAGTCTGTTGCTCCATGTGCTGGTTTCCGACCCGTGTGGAAGGTATCAACACGTTTTTGCTCAACGGCATTCATGAGTTCCTTCTGAGTCTTTGGGTAGAGTTGTCATATCATTCGACACTCGTGGTGCCATTAACCGGAAACTGTTCAAAGGCTGGCAAGATGTACAAGGTTTTGTCGTGTTTATGGAGATATCCATCGCTGTTACTCCTTTGGGTTCCGTTCTTTCGGTTCCCTTGATTGCATGATTTGTGTGATCCAAAGACTGTGGATTGGGTACTCCTTTTTCTCGCGTGGATCAACGACAGGCTCCACCATTCCATGAAAATGACACAAATCTCGTCCACAAACCCTCGTGATCACTCCGAGTTTCTGGTTCCCAAAATTTGACAAAGGATTCCAAATCCGTTTCGTTCGTCCTGTAGACTGTGCAGCGCGGATGGGTGCCCCTCCATTGTTGCAGTACGACCTTGATTCGGGACAATGAATGGCTTGCATAAAGACTGTACTGATATACTCCTTGTCATCACTACTCCATGGTGTGTTTCGGCTGTACAGTCGTCCACAAACCCTTGTGATCACTCCGAGTTTTTCTGGTTCCCCGAATTCGACAACGGATTCCAACTCCGTTTCGTTCGTGCGCAGCGGATGGGTGCCCCTCCATCGTTGCAGTACGACCTTGATTCGGGACAATTAATTGCTTGCGTAAAGACTGTACTGATATACTCCTTGTCATCACTACTCCATGCTGTGTTCCGGCTGTCCAGTCCGTGAGGAAGGGTAATTCGTAGTATGGACGGTCGGTGCTGTTGCTGTTCTGCACCGTGTTGGACAAGAAAAAGGTCCAACTCGATCACAAATGTGTTGGCGCCATGCATCTTGGTCACCCATCATTTCGCCATTGGATTGGAGGGTGGCACGGATCATTAGTTTGCGTTCCACGTCGTTCGAGTCGAGAGAATGTATCTGGATGGAGGTGGGCGAAACAAAGCAACTGGTTCCAAACAGACACCGTGCCAAAAGACCACCACCAAGGAGGAACTTTTGCGTCATTTATCTCCTGGCCTGGGCGGTTGCCAAATGTGTATGGTTCGAGAGCGGATCGACTGGAG